>CM043015.1:50479828-51079828 GCA_023690525.1 Holotrichia oblita
TACGATACTGCGTAAAGATCTAGAACCTTTGCCGAAATAATTTTTGAAAATAAAATATTTTCAGATTTATTAGTTGATTAATGTGATTCCACTAAAATACAGTGGAGATCTCTAAGCGTCAGTATACTGTATAATTAATTAATAATGTAATGAATGTATCTCGTTTAAATAAGATTGCAAGTCCTAGTTTCATCCTAGCAATATCAAATTACTTGATTCGACTGGAATATGATGCAAATTTAGTTGCTAATAACTTCAATGATGATTTTTCATCTGTTGCTACTTCGCTGCGAAGAAATGTCAAGTTCACTAACGACTTAAACTTAACTGTTGCATTAGCATTATGAACCAATCAATATGTATGTATTCAGTTACTTAATGAGAAATTAAATCTTTCATTAAACAACTCAATAGGAATGGGTATAGACGAAATTCTTGTCAAATGTCTTCTGTGGTCGCCGATTATGTTTGTAATTTTGCGGAATATCAACATTATTAAATCTGATAAACTTTCTGATTCATTTATAACTGCTGGAAAGTGTATTGTTGCGCAATAAAGATGAGATGTGTAAAACTAATAATTATAGACCGATTTCCATTCTTTGAAATACTAATTTAAATCGCGTGTACTCGATTAAATAAATTTATTACCTCTACAACGGTAGGTCTACATCTTTAGCTTTAATGAACGTAACGGAAAAAAAAATCCTGAGAAAACTCAACAAGCTACTTGCATTAACTGTTATCTATCTAGAGCTTTTCATTTAATGCATAGTGACCTTTTACTAAGTAAATTATGCCAGTATAATATCAGGGACACGTCATTGGATCTGTTCGAATTTTATATATTTATATAAAGGTACAAAGATAAGGACAAATTCCCTTATTTCAAGAAAAAAATTTGATTCATTTACGATTTATATTTCGGATTTTTTAAAGTTAAATTACCGTAATTAAATCTTACACATTAATTAATAAATATCTGTTTGAAGTAGCAGGCTTTATTCGATATAGATTAATAATTTTTATGAAAAATCGACTCATTTATATTGTATTTATAATAATAATAATAATAGATTTATTGATTCAAAATAAAGGCTACAGAAACAGTCACCATAATATATATATACAAAAGAACCAATTAGCCAACTGTCAGCATTTGCTGTTCTTCCAAGTTGACTATAGGAGTAATACTAAACTAGACTAATACTAAATTATTACTAAAAACTATATTACAATTAAAAGGAAGGGGCGAAGAACGAAGAAGAGTAGAAGTTGAAGAGCGAGGAAGAAATAGAGTAAGAGCAAAATAGGGGAAAGAAGAATAACTACTTTTAGAAACTGTAGAAATAACCCGTTACACATGACAATTATATGTACTACACATATGTACGTGCGCGTGCGATCTATCTCAAAATATCAGTAGCTTGCTCTTCAAGCAGCATACTTCTAATAGCCCTTCTGAAACCTGGCTTTGTAAGAGTCTTTAGGCTAGAAGGAATTGAATTATAGTACGACGCTAGGTTGTATGAAAAAGAGCGCTTGTAAAAAGCAGTTTTATGGCGGGGAATGTTTATGATATCCTTGCGTCTAATGTTCACATTGTGAACGTCCGTTCTAAACCTAATTTTAGCGGCAAGATAAGGTGGAGTACCAGAATGTATGAGTGACCGACAAAAGCTAATAAAATGGAAAAATCTGCGCCTCTGCATGTTAAGCCAAGAAGCCTCACACAATTTGTGGGAGATGTGGTGCCCACGAGGAACTCCATAAATAAACCTTAAACACATATTCTGAATCACTTGAATACGTTTGACATCAACAGTCAGAAGGCATGGACCATATATAATATCGCAAAAGTTAAAGTGCGATAAAACAAGCGAGTCGCAGAGTAATGTTTTTGCATTGGTACTCAAGAATATGACGATTGGGAAATAGAGTTTTAAGGTGATAGAATGCTGTACGAATGGAATAATTAACATGTTCCCTGAAGCGCAAATCTATATCTATAAATAAGCCCAGATTACGTACGCACTTTTTTATATTCCAATGAAGAATTGGAAAGAACAATATTAATATTTGGCAAAGCAGTGGTACGAGACTTTTCCCTGCCAAAGTTGCATAAAGTAAGATTTATTAGCATTGAGTTGTAAGCAATGCTTATTGGAAATATCAGCAAGCTGCTCCAAATCGTTGTTAACTACAGAAACAGAATCTGCCAAATCATCAATGCAAAAAGAAGAATATAACTGTATGTCATCGGCATACATATGAAAATCACAACTGAGCCGTGATAACAAACAAAGCTGAGATGTGTAGATGGAAAATAGTAAGGGACCCAGTATTGAACCCTGAGGCACCCAGAACTCAAAAATGTCAATTCAGACTTGAAACTACCCAACACAAGACGTTGAGATCTACGACTGAGATAGTTTTTGAAAAAATTTTGTGCAGTGTGTCCAAACCAGCGTATTTCAGAATAGACAAAAGCATATCATGATTTATTGTATCAAAGGCCTTGGAGAAAAAAGGATTAGAATCAAAAGTTTATTATCATCAATTGATGTAATTATATCATCAGAGATATGAGCTAAAGCGGTAGAACAGCTATAACCAGGACGGAAACCAGATTGAGTAGCAGGTAGAAAATTACACTTATTTAGATAAGTTCTTAATTGAACGTCAACTACTCTCTCCAAGACCTTTGACAGCGTGGGCAGGATACTAATGGGTCTAAGGTCCTTAAGGTCTTTCGGCGAACTAATCTTAGGCAATGCAGTAACATTAGCAACTTTCCATGCCTCTGGAAACACACCATTCAACAAACACGTATTAATAATATCTGTAAGAAACGGAATCAAATAAGGGCAACAAAGATAGAACATCTTAAAGCTAATACTGTCCGAACCAGGAGTACTAGGGGTCATATTTGATAAAATTTCAAGAATGAAGTCATCATCTACAGTTCGAAAAGAAAACCTCAAGTTAGGGACTTTAAAGTTACTATTATAGAAAGATAACACTTCAGGATCAGGTTGAAATTGAGGAATGTTGGAGAAATACTTATTAATTTGATCAACGTTCTGAAGAGAAGCAGGAATATTTGTAGTTGATTTGGAATGAATATTAAGATCACTCAATTCCTTCCAAAAACCTTTCGGGTTCGAATGAGTGACTTTATAATTTAAATATGCTTTCTTTTCAGATCTAATAGCAGTTGTTGTTAGAGTACGAAGACTTTCGTAATAATCCCAGTGTGCAGGCATATTAGACTTTTAAACTTCAATAAGGCTTTGTCATAAGGTCATCATTAGTCTACTGTTATCAGTTAGCCATGGAGTATTTGGTTTAGAAAATGTTGAAGTTTTCCATGGTGCATGTAAATCGAAGAGCAAACGTAAGTTATTATTTAAAAACTCCACCTTATCGTTAATATCTCGTAAGTCAAAAATAGTATGCCAAGATATAGAATAAAGATCAGCTAGGAACGCGTTATTGTCAAAATCTCTGAATGAACGATAAGTAAATGATTTAGGCGGAGGAGGAGTTCCAAATTCATCCAGAGTACAATACACAAGACAGTGATCAGAAAGATTATGAGTATCAATAACACCACTTGGACAGTATTTATGGAACAAACTGTACATTATCCATTCACTTAATAATCAGTGATCTTTTCCCACAAGATGCAGTATAATTAATATCCAACCGCTATTGGTCAAAAAAATTTAAATTAATTACTTATGCAAATTACCAGACATGATTTAATTTATATCGGATCGTAACTTATTATTATCATTTATAAATTGGGTACGCTATGAGAGCTAATATAGCATTAACACATGCATATGTCGGCGAGAAACACGTATAAACACCATAAATTTCTATCTCTTAAATCTCTTATTATATCTTTTATGTTTCTTCGTTCGTAGGTATATATCACGTTCGAATAAAATTTAAATCGAATATATTTAATTTTATGTTTAAATTAAAATAATCAAAGATAAGAGTATTATGATATAATCCTGAAAAAATTTTTTTTGTATCTGCAATAAATTATTTTGACATTTATTTGTCAGTTTTAATACATAAAATGAGGTAATTAGTAACAACGTGCAAGCTGTTCGGGGTTAAAGGTTATCGAGTGATATTCGCCGAAAGGAGGCTTCTATACAACGTTTCCCTTCAATGCAGACCAATAAGGTAAGACCGTTAACTGTGAAATTCGAAACGAGACAGTAAACGTTCATACATACATAAGACTCTAATTAAATGACAATTCAAGAACCTCAACGCTTTGTACCAGCTACAAGAACTTCCATTTAACAATCGATACAATCGTTATTGAATATTCATTGAACACATTTATTTAGAGTACTAATGTACCGACGCGATTACAATGATAATACAATTGACGTTATGAGAAAAAAAACATACTGTTAATCGTTTGTTTGAGCTTTACAGTTTGATTGGATCGTTATAGGTTATGTATGCGTACCTTAAAAAAATATCATCCTAAGAATAACATAACTGTACAGTTATATTTGGATACATATTGTGATCGACGACAATAACGTATGATATTTTCATGTCTTCATCTATAGAGCTAGTCGTTTTCATAGTTATTCCCGCTTCATTATAATGGTGACGATTACAAAGCTTATTCGAATATGGTAGGTATGTACTTCTAGTTGGAATAACTTGGTTAAGCGAGAAACGCCAATAATGACTATTATGTCATTATAGAGTCGATGTTAATAAATAATATTAAATAAAATATAATAACAAAGATAAATATGTAGAAGACCTGTACAGTAATTTTATTAAATTGCATTAAAAAATAAATAATGTATACAATCCTTAAATTTTAACGCGAAGAAAAAGGATTGGACCTATTTATTAATGAATACATGAGGAAAAAATGTGTTGAATTCCTTTTTCTAATTCGTGGGAATTTATAGTTTATAATGATGTCGATGTAAGGACATAAATATTAAAATGGATGAAAGGTATGTTTAAAATTTTGTGTACATAAAGATGTAATTTAAATAGTCATGTCGCATTTTCTTCTACATGATAAATTATATACCAAGGAACAAAATGTCGTTTTATTGAAGGGAAGTTGTGTGGTTCAAAATACGTCAGCATAAAAGTGAATGTAAAGTTGAAAAAATAACACAAGGTAAAATACACCTAGTACGAAAATTAAATAAATATCAACTGAAAAATCGTCAGTACTCAATTTATTGGAAAATCTATACTCTGTGGCGAAGGAACACCTCTATATTTCTTGTGTCAGATACCAAAAACTAATAATATTCAGGCAATTAAAGACTTTAGGCCAATAAGCGTATTGCCTACCCTATCAAAGATCTTGGAGAGAGTAATGGAAACTCAAATCAAAGCCTATATGCACTACCCAACAAATTACTGCCAGATGTCTAGTCTGGGTTTCGGACGGGTCATAGCTGTACTGCGGCATTACTATGTGTAAGTGATGACATACTACGGGCTTCAGATCAAGGTTTGATGACTGTTCTTGTACTCCTGGACTATTCCAAGACATTTGACACAGTGAATCATGAAGGTCTGGTGGGTGTATTAGGCAGCAAGGGATTCGGTTACGATTCCCTTCACTTAATTCGAAGCTTTCTAACATACAGGTTACAGTCTGTGAAGTATAATAACAGAACTTCCCGCCCTTTAGGTCTGTCACAAGGTGTGCCGCAAGGTTCAATATTCAATCCTATTTTATTTTCATTATACACATCCCAGCTCCTTCAGTGTCTTCAGTATATGAATGCACATCTATACGCAGATGATGTTCAACTATACTACTCCTTTAGAGTGTCTGATTGGGTTGAGGCCAATAGGAAAATAAACGAAGATCTACTTAACATTTATTCTACATCGTACTCGCTCACATTAAAAATTAATCCCTCTAAGTCACAAGTTCTAGTTTTTGGTAATAGATTTCGCCAAGACGTTGAGTGAAGTGTTGGATATTCGAATTAATAACCTAAAGGTCCCCGTTGTGGCTTCAGCTAAAGTCTTAGGTTTAAAACTCGATAATACTTTTCGTTTTCGCGATCAAATCTCTGGCTGTGTTAAAAATTCATATTATAACCTAAGGAAAATGTATCCCCTCCGATCAGTGTTGAACAAAACCGTAAAAAGGACACTTTGTGAGGCCCATGTACTGTCGAACTGCACATACTGCTCAGAAATATATCATGCTTGTTTGGATGTAGTCACAGATAATCGTATTCAAAAAGTGCAAAATGCTTGTTTGAGGCTCATATACGGTATCAGCAAGTATGAACATGTATCGCATAAATTGATAGAAGTGAACTGGCTCAACATGAAAAATAAAAGAGAGTTGCGAATTTTAACATTCTATCGTAAAATTATTTTAAACGCATACCCACCTTATCTACACCATAAAATACGCTTTCATACAATATTTTTAAGAAGTACTGTCAGACGATCAGAAGGAATGTACTATAATAAAGTTCAAGTCGATTCTCAGAGACGCACGCTTTGTTAATGTGTGTGGGTTTTGTTGGTGTGTGCCATTCTTTATAACTTGCGTTCTCAGTTTGTAGATGATTGTTTCGATTTTGTATCACTGATGTTCTTAGTTTAATTTACTTAGTGCACATTATGCATATTCACTATACCTAAATTTGTTTTTATGCGGATTTATTTATAGACACTTTTCGTTAAGTAAGTAATGCACATCCAGAATGTAGGGTTAGTTAAATATGTAGGCAACATTGATAACACTTTGTGTTTTATTTCTTTTTCTGTTATTCTTACAGTTTGTAAAAGCAGTCAAAATTGTATGGACTGGACCACACCCTGGGGGTTGTGCTCGAGGTAGTAAAAACCTATCTTTGCTTTTTTATATATATACTTGTGTAATAGCTAAACAACACAATAAAGGCATTATTATTATTATTATTATTATTATTATTATTATTATTATTATTATTATTATTATTATTATTATTATTATAAGTACATATTAAATCATTTTGAGTTTGTCCTTATAAATATACGTAAACAATTCCAAAGTGGTCTACAGACGATACGATCGGTTGCACAATCCGTTGTAACATACAACCGTAGTTGACTCGACGCTTTAAAGCGGCCTACACGTGTGGAGGAAAACGAGCGACTGACTTGTCTTTATTTTTTATTTTCAACTTGTAGTACGACAAGTCGTACAACCGATCGTTTCGTCTGCAGGCCGCTTAAGATATATAAAGAAGGCAAAATTTATATTTGATAATATAGCACATTTTTAAAGAATAAAAATTTGCTGAGATTTACTATTATTGTAATGTTCCACTGCAAAACAGCACCAAGGCAATAAACGGCTATATTGTCTTCAAAAAGAGAAAAATGGTAAGAAAACGTAAAGAAAATAGGAAAGTACAAGACACCACAACAATACGATACGCACATATCGCTCATTCGAAAGAACAGTGACACAACTCGAATACAATTATGTTGAACTTTTGTTAAATCGATACATTATGAGTACTCTAAAAACTCAAGTGATCCTCAATGATTACAGTTTATGAATGCAAAAGTAAGAATTTAATCCCTAAAATCAATAAAAAAGAGGTAGTAATAATTTAAAATGCGTCTCCTGAAAATCGTGGATTTTTGAGTTGTGTCATTGTTCTTTCGAATGACCGATATAATGAGAGCTAATAAATAAGAGTTAACTGGTGTTGACACTATGGTTTCGAAATTATACATGTACAGTTTGTGTACTAAGTAATGCTCTTCAAGCTATCCTGGGTTGGCAGCAAAAAAATTCTAAGATTTTTAAAAATTAAGATATATTACTTCCGTAAATTGTCCATCCTGAATGTACACGCCATTCAGGATGGACAATTTACGGAAGTAATATATCTTAATTTTTTAAAAATCTTAGAATTTTTTTGCTGCCAACCCAGGATAATTCAAAATGATCATATCCTATTGTCAATACTAGTCGCAATGTGACAATACCTAGAATCTTGCTGTTTGCTCGATTTAGTATCACTTAATCTGTAAGTGATACTCACTTCTCTTTACTGTCTGCAGCCTATTTGAAAATTAACGCCGACAAAAATTCAACGTGACGCCACGAACACATCTACGCAAAAAAGAATCCGCTGGTTAACGTAGTCAAAAGCGGGCAAAAAAGCCCGAATAGAAATAAAGTCTCTACATTTTGAATGACTTTATAGGTGTATTCGTACAACGCTGTCTCTACACTCCTATTTATTATATAGGCATATTGACATGATGACCTATAGTTAGAGTAAGAATTAGAATCCCCTTTTTATATGACAGTTGAACTACGGTCATTTTAAGTTTGCTTGAAAGAAACCCCATTTATAGGACATAAACTAATAATATAATAAACACAAACAATTATCATTATTCTCTGAATTTAAAAAGATGATTGTCATAATAAGTGGAGTATTGAAAATAACGAATATTCTCTGGAAAAGGTATAGCATCTTTCGCAACACTGATAAATCTTTGCACTGACTGTCTGCCAAACTACCTGTACCCTAATCTTCCCACTCTTACACTTACAATTAGCAAAATTTCTATAGTTGCAGGATGTATGTACCTTGTAAAAAAGCTTAAATAAATAACAAAAATTATACATCTGACTTTGTAAGTATGTCGAGAGAAAGAAATAAGATTTTATGAACAATGTCGGTTTGCTCTGGTACCTCTGCTACCTCTTCTGGTAGTGTAACCGTTATTTCCGTAAGCTGTATTACTTGTCTGGCTATCACTGCATCTCTCGCGGTGTAGTTTTGAGTGTGTAAATTGTGTTTAAATGGGTTTATGACAGCATCATATCGTCTTTTAGAATACCGCGTTGTTAATCACTTTGCTCCCAACAGCGAATGGTAAGTCGATCCGGATTTCAATCCTCTGAGAAAATTTCATCGTCGCTCCAGTGAATTGAAACCCGGCTTCTATCGTCTCACCACAACGATAGTCAGCCGCCTAACCACTGCGGCTATCGACTTTGATCGAATTTTGATGATGATAAGTTTACAATTTGGGCGGCTTTCACTCACAATAATAAATGATATTATATCTTCTATTACTATACAATTTATCCGAAACTTATGGCAAAAAAATGTCGTTGCAAAACTGAATATTTTAAGAAGACAACGCTGTTTACCATGCTTTCAGATAAACAAAAAAAATGTTTCATAAAAATGAATATCACGGTATTACAAGGGGGAGTTGAACTAAACCACATTGAAAATTTTCGGCAAATATTAGAAACAAAGGCATATCCCAACAGTAAACAAGTTTAAGAAGTATCCATTTTTTATTTATCTTGCATTAATGGAATTCTTCTCTTTAATTCACTTGAAGATGATCCATAATTTAAAAATACACAATTTAACAGGTATGGTTTACCTGCATTATGTTATTTGATTGTGAAGATGAGAGTTATTGATTTTAAACGTTTCTGCTGATATTCAGGTACTTGGTATAGAGTTCTTTCAATCATTGGATCTGTTGAGACATTTTTTTTTGGTAGCCGATGGCCTAATTTCCGGATAAGATTTTTCAATATATTATTTTGTATTCCACGCTACTTTTATTTTGGGTGCTCATGGTATAATTGTTTGAATCACCCTGCAAGCGAGTGCAATGCAAACCACCTGGTTTTGATTTCTGCTGTATTGACTTGAGTTAGAGTACATCCAACCTTGTTCACTAGAGGGGATGGTAGCTGGAACTAGCTCATTGTCGCAGTTGTTATACAATGAAGGTTAAGAATAGCGAACTGCGATGAAATTGGGGCCTTGCAATCGGAGAAGCACTGACGAGGCCTAAGAAGTCGAAACCAGATGATTTGTTTCTAATGCTTAGTCTACTTTCATTGCACTCGCTTGCAAGACGATTCCAACAATTATACCATGAGCGTCTATTACACGTTCTTTTTTGGTTTTTTACGATATAACAGTTATAAAAAAGATTAACTCGTAATGTATCGATGTATTATAAAATATGTATTTAGAATGTGGAATTTGCAAACATACAGAACGTTACTGGTCGAAATTTGAAATTTTTCGTCATCAATTTCTAACTTTGTATGAAATAAGGAAACGCATGTTGTTTCAAAATAAAATATCCATACGATTCATTTAGCTTGCAGAAGAACATTTTTCTAAATTAAAAACAAATAAAAAAAAATCTCGAAGCCGTAAATTTGTGGCTGGTGAAAATTTTACATTTACAACGGTAAAGACCTATATATAGTTTCTTGTATTTGAACTTCTATATGATGAATGAGATATACAGACGCAAATTGCAAACATATTTATTTAAATAGTGTGTTAGATTGAAATATCAATTTCAATATTCCATTACCTAGTTTTGAACATACGAAGTATACTTTTACCTGTTGGAATTAATCTCATGATTAAATGTTATTTTTTACAAATCAAGTACGTCCATTTAAATTGAAAATGCTAATAGGTATAGACACGTTGCTAGTATATTATTCACTTACTTCTTAGATACATCATAATTTATCATGTTTGTGACATACATTAAAAATTAATTTGTTATGTTTCTCTTTCATAATAAATGAAGTTACAGATAAATTATTTTTTTTAATAATTAAATAATAAAAATAAGTTTTATTATTTATATTAATTAACGACTGTCACATCTTTAGGAGTTGTTGATCGTTTCTTAAATCTTTTCCTGTTCTCATAAACGCTTAAAGACAGTTATAGCGAAGTACTATATCAATTAAAGCGGTAATTTTGTGATTGAATTATGAAAATCAGTTAATATGGTTATGTATATATGATTGGTACTGTAGCATATTGCAAATACAAAACCCGAAGTTTATAGCGAAACAACAGTAATGAATATTATTAATAATTTTGACGATTCGATTCGATTTATTTAATGAAACAAATCATATGATTCAATCTGTTTTAATTCCGTTACATTTTGGTAATTTTTGTATCTTTAAAAGCTAGTAGCTATGTATGAAAAATACAAAAGTTTCCGAAACGTAATTAAAACAGATCATATAATTTGTTTCATTAAATAAATCGAACAAACCGTAAACCTAAAATAAAATTCAAGACAGAGAAATATAACGGTTATAATATAAAAAAAATAATAATAATTTTGACGGTACTTATTCGGCATTTACTTTTAGACTCTATATAAATTTCTGTCTACAGGAAGATGCTTTCTACAAATTATTTATTTTATATCTACTATAACGGTGCACTATGCTAATTTTGAAAAATTTGTACACATACATACACACGTACAGTTATTGTTCCAGCTACTATCAACAGCTAGTGTTTTATAGCTTTATTAAAAGAGTATAATGAGTGACAATACAATGGAAGATGACATCATTCTTTAATAAGTATCATTAATAATTTATTAACAATGAAAGCGTCCTCAATTCTCAGTCGCATGTAAGATTATTCTTTGAATCCTAGAAACTATATTTCGTTCAATTCTTATGAAAAATATGCCCAAAACTAAACCGGCAATACGACCTATAGAATGTATAGAATAGTATTATTTGTTTACTTATCTATTTTTTAGTTTGGTAAGAGCGCGCAGCCAATAACACTGATGTGTAATTTACTGTACAGTAAAGATTATTGAATGATTTGATAATAGTAAATAATCAATTGTAAAATAAACTCAAACAATACATTAATATAACTCTAAATATGGAGACTTATAAGAATGTGGTATGTCAAAAAAGTAAACAAAACCTATATAGACAAATCACTATCGTAATTTCATGTTTTTCAACTAAACCAAGCAGTTATTTACTAAAAAACTCTGTAAACCTATCTTCACTTAAATGAAACGCATTATTACGTGCTCGATTATCTATGCGCCTTCTCAGCAGCATTAAATTTTGCTGACAGCGACGAACAACTCGTCGAAATACGGGAAACATATTTAAAAAAATGAACTAGAAAAAATCCATGTCATAAGTCAAAATGTAGGTAAACGTATATTAATTAACGTTAGCTTATGTAGAGAAATTGTTTTCAAATACCTACTAAATAATGATAATAGTTTATTTTAACCAAAATCTTACGCACACAGTGTGCATTCTATATAAAGCGGCTGAAAAGACAATCCAAAGCAGTATCGTTTAACTCTCACTCGAAAGCAGTATTGTTTGATTGTTCGGTCTCAGAAGATAGAAGAACAAGTAATCATGACATCAAAATTACCTGCATCGATTTCTAGAGCATGCACAATCACGTATGAAGAGATCAAGAATGATCAAAAACATCGCTATGTGATCTTCGTTTTGAATGATGGAAACCATATCGACGTTAAAATAGTAGGACAAAGAAATGAAAATTATGACAAGTTTCTTATCGATCTGGAAGCGGACGACAAATGCCGATACGGATTGTACGATTTTGACTACGAACATCAACAGAAACTGGTGTTAATCAACTGGTGTCCAGATACCGATACAGCAGCAAATAGGATGTTGTATTGTAACTGCTTTGTTGCCCTGAAAACATTATTTGTTAAAGGCGTCCACAAGTGCATTGAAGCTTTATGTCCATCGGACATCACCGAAGAGGCAGTCAAAAAGCATCTTGGCGCAACTTAAGACGACATTATTTATTAAGAATTTCAATGTTTCAAATGTATTGTAGATATTTTATTTTTTGTTTACGTTTACTTTGTAATGTCACCTGTACTTGTAAAAATTATTTGGACTCAATAAAAATCATTTTTTAAAATCGATATTTTGGCTCATTTTGTTCGTAAAAAATGTTTAAAAAAATTGTTTTTGAGATATTTCAAGTATAATATATACATAGATATGTATTTTCAGTGTCCAGAAAATGTTAGCTTACTTTAATTAATGCACCTCACAAAAATAACGCATTTCAATTAAAAATAATGCAGAATACAAAACTCATTCATGCACGTAAGAAAGAAATATTTTACGCTCTCAAATAAAGCAATACAGTTCGAAGCACGAATGTTTACCGTTACGTCATTCTTGTGTACAGAGAATTAAATCAAGACCCCTGAATCAAATTAGCACCTGAAAACTAATGTCAAATGTAAAAAATTCCAAAAATTTTACTATAACTCACACTAAAATACTTAGTCTTTATATAATCGATTTTTAAAATACACAGAGAAAAATATCGTTCGTAATATTGATAAATGCTGGTTTATAGGCTTAAAATTAATTAAATATATAGGAATTTCCTACATTAATACAATGAAGACTCGTTATTAGCCAATAACGTAAACATTGAGTGGATGTATCGTCGATTATTGCGTTAATGAATACGGATTACATTGAATAAGACAAAATATTTATTAAACCTATGTATCTTTCATCTATATAATAACTTTTTTCATTAAAAGTATAAAACAAGTTACGAACCGCAAAGAAGAATTTTTATAAAACAATTTCGTTCTATCAATGTAAGAGAGCATTTGACTAGCCAGACTACCTTATATCGAAATGAAAAGAAATGCTGACTGAACTAACGTTAATGAACGAATTTGTGTACGTTATTATAATGTACGGAGTTTCATTTCATTGGCATAATAAATTTCTGCATCGGCTCAATTTTAATGCGTAAGTTATTACATTAACGAACGTTTTTATTCTATTTACGCTATTTTTTGGCTCTGTGTATTTATATCATATTTTAAATCTTCATACGTCAAATAAATTTACAAATAAATCTATACAAAAAGGTCACGCACAGCTTTTTATGTCGAACTGTGAATAATTCCTGGTTATATTTATGTCCATTATATCATTGGCATTTGCAAAAACAATGACAGGATTTTGGCAGAATTTCTTTATTAGTGTATTTTAACAATTGTGTAATAGTTCTAATCAACTCCAAACAAATTTTTTATTCAAAATATGCCTTACAATTCTGCAATAAACTGCAAGATGGACAAATATATATTGAAGATAGTCTCCATTTAATGTAACATATGTTGATAATTTGTAAGTACACGTTTTACTGACTTTAAAACGGTGCCCCTTTTCTTGCGGAGATTCATCTAAGATACCTAAAAATCGATGTGAAGCATAACCTAGAAATAGCACTTTTTAGATCGATTTTTAGGTATCTTAGATGAATCTCCGCAAGAAAAGGGGCCCCGTTTTGAACTCAGTAAAACGTCTTCTTTCCGTTACACTGCATATAAAGTGAACTCATCTACGTGAATCACAAATCGCTGCATATCTGCGATCGCATACCACAATCCGATTGATTTACTTTTTACTACTTTTTAATACGATAACATAAAATTTTGAAATTCATCTGAAATTCTCATGTTACCAGAGGTTTATCAAATCGTTCGGTTTGTGCGGGTTTGTGGTGGTACAAGCCAGCCTCCTACTTGAGATTAGTCATATCTCTACAAAATATTTGCTTTTTGATACCTACTGTGAGAATAATACAAAAGCTACCCAACATGATGTCATTATTTAGTCTGACTTCAGGCAATAACATAAACAATACGTAAGACGGACTATGGAGACACAGAGAAGGGCAAGCGGGTATGTTGTGTATGATTCGATAATTAAAGTTACATTTTAACATCAAGGGTAGATAAAATGCTTTATTTTTTAACTATTTTATTCATTCAAATGATTATGTTTCCAATATTCCTACTTTTTTTACTTATTTGATACTCAACTGCGGTGTGTATTTTGTAATACAAGAGTACGGTTATTCCTTTTTATGACCGTGGTTTCATGGGAATTCCGAGATCTAAAATATAATGCAGTGGTGTGGTTACTTTGTGACAAAACTTTATTGAGTACACAATTTTGCTGAAGTTTAAACGATGGACCAGCTACAATTATTGAAAATAGAAAGATTGATACAAGTTTTGAGAATTTTTATTTTAAATATGTTCAAAGTAATTGCCACTTACAATAATGCAGTTAACTATTCTCTCCTTCCATAATTTAATAGCGTTCAGCCAGCTCAGAAATTAGCCAGAAGTCACACATCGCCAAATCCGGTGAGTAAGGTGGATATTCTATAATTTTGATTTTGTTTTCATTTTGTGATGCATGTGATGATTAGATAGTGTGATAAGCTTCGCCTGCTATTAAAGCTGCGTGGCCAATGGGAAAGTGACGTCAAATTCTCTCCATTTTGGCAATGGTAAATTTTTTGGAAATTTCGATGTAAGATTTTTAAAAAAATACAAAAGTAAGTATGATAAAAGGAAATGACACTAGCAATTGTTGCCAAGTTACTGACATATTTTTAGTTTAGAAAAAGTACTACTGAAGAAACCTAAAAGTTAAGATTGACATCGCAGCTGAACTTTTTTTTTGTACTAGTTTCTCTTACAATTTTAAAACTTCAAATATATGATCACCTCAACAACATCATAATAGTTGTTACAGTAATTTTCTTGTATCACGTAACATCTTTTATGATTTAAATCTTCGAATGAATGCACATAGGATTGGGTCGTAAAAATCTTGTTCTGTATTATATGGTATTGGAAGTCTACAAAACATTGTTAGTATGTGTCTATTCTTTTAAAGTTCTTTATTACTCATATATCGAATCGCTATTGTGTTATGGTATTAAATGTATCATAAATGAAGCAACTATAGCGTCATGTAGGTATCCCTTTCAATAACTTCGTAGACTAACATTAGCGTCGATATACATGTATGAAATCTTAATTCTTTTTAAAGAAAATGAACATGAATACATGAGAAACGGAGATGTCTAAACTGCCAATGTTAATGTGCTATATCGCCATACAAGTCTGTAGGAATTAAATCCCCTAGTTCTAGTAATATATAATGGGCCCCCATTTAGACTACAGCACATTTTTTTTTGTATCTTTTAACTGTTACGTCTTTTAACCTTGAAATATGTATTAGGTCTGACAATGGCATTGTTCTTTTTGATCTACGACAAAAAAGTAGCGGTTTTTTTCTGCTTTTACTTTTTATTTTGAATTGTTACATCTGAGTTATTCCTTAATCAATTAAAATGAATTGAAATGTTAGTCCCAAATTTTCTAATTCCTTTATACTACAAAATTTTGCCTGATTCAATCTAAAATAAACTTGCCCTTGGGATGATGATGTTAGATACATGTGTCAATAAATAATGTTGATGATGGTACTGATGCTGCTTGTTCTAGTTGTGCCATAACCAAATAAGTCATCTGATTCGATGTTTATTTAAGTTGATTGCCACTAATTTTGGAATTTGTTTTTTCAATTAAGTTAATCGTCAACGGATAACTTCCATAGATATTACTGTGGAGTTAAGGAAAAACAATCTACAAGAAAGAATTGTTAAGACAATGTCGATATCTTTACGACGATTTAACACTAAAAACAATGTAGTTAAAAATGACGGAAAAGGTGTAGTATGATTATAAAAGACTCCATTAATGGCTTCTTAGAGCACAGATTTCGCGTAGAACTATATGTCGATGTTAACCAACCCCAAGAAGTTTTCTAGTTAACAGAAAAAGTTCCCACAAAGCCATATAAAATTGATAAATTGCAAAATTAACCGAATATGTAGAAGTGCTTTCGAGTTTAGCAGTCATCGAATCATCTTGCAACTTGATATATTGTTCATGCGACGGCCGAGTTTTTGCATTATAATCTGAGTTAATACATCACGATGTTCGTTTTTAGGAGAAAAGGTTCATCACTTTTAAGGCTTCTTATTATTATTAAACATTATAGAAATATTGGTTCAGTAAGATGCACTCTTTCTGCGTTCAAGAATTCAGATCTAGCCTACAAAATTGTAATTTTTAAATCATGTAATATCACTGTAAGTAGTTATTGGTAATCGTATAACCTTGACAATATTTTAAAAATCTAGCAACTGGCAATTTGTATAAACTACGATTTTGGTATCACCTTTAACCACATTCTACAATAGTATAAAAATGGCAGTAAGTACTACCAAATACTATATGAATATATATACGTGTAAAGAATAGTTCTTTAAGTGAAGTATAGATGCCGCCCACAGCTGAATTTAGCAGATGCGTAAGACCAGACAAATATTGTCTATAAAGACGAGACATAGGTACATATGTATGTAAATAAATATGCGATGTTTCGCATTATCAGTATAAAGAAGAGAATATTAAAGGTTGCGGTATCGCTGAATTGCACGGACGGGACAAGGACGTTCTATGCAACTCTTCCATTTATATATAGAGTCTTTCAAGCATGTAAGAAAGAATTAACAAGTTATAATGCACGTGAAATTTGAAGAGCGCACTATTAATTAAGTCATTATTAATCTATTAATAATTAACTTTCTTAAATAAATAAATGCCGAATTAGTTGTAGAAGAATTAGAAAAAGAAATTTTAAAAACATATTCGTAACGACGATAACTGCATTTCAGTATATAGTACCGCTAAATAAAGACATCGACGTTTTAAATTATTTCAACACATTCAGTAACAGAATTCAAGTTAATAAGAGCAGCAACAAACTAAATCCATTATTTTCGTTGATCTTAAAATTAGTAACAAAGACTTACAAATATTCATAGATTGGTACAAAAGCTTACTCACTCCGCTAGATTTTTAAATGATTATTCAGATACTCCCACCATACAATAGGAGCGTCATCAGTAAAGTATCAATACAGTAGATCGATGTTTTCATTTATCAAAAAAAAATTACTGCAATTCTACAAAAATAAAACTAAAATTACATTAGAAAACAAACATCCAATCCAACATTTTATATTCACATCCCTGGATTAGCAGTCATAAAATAACTTTTAAACAAATCTTCAACAAATCTCACGTAAATTAATTGTACTGTGTTTCGCACTTACTCTAAAGATTGTAGATTTAGAATTTAATTTAACAAATATCTAACTTACATCCAGTTGGCCGGGCACAGAACATTTTTGTTAAAACATTTTTAGTACCTTCACAAAAGGGACAAACAATCCCCGACAGGTCAAAATAAATGTGATATAAAGCATTAACAGAAATTTTATTTGTTGGTCAAGAATTCCAAGTTTAAAAGAAATCTGTTGTATGAAGATTAAAATTAGGTACCAAATTTAAATCTGTTATTAACAAGAAAGCGCTTGATATGCATGGTATATTTCTCTTCATTAAGTTTTTACTTATTTTGTAATATACTAATTTTTTTCTTTGTACACATTTTATCTGTACTTTCTTTGACCCACTTGCAATGTTTAAATAATTTTAATTTCAACAAACATTTAATACCGTACTCATAATGATCTTTACATTGGCTATCGTATAAATTGGGATTTTTGCTTTCAACGGCTAGTACTGCATTGTGACATAGCAGGGAAAGTATGTCATTTCTGTGGAAATTGTGAAAAAATACATTTTCAAAGGATAAGAGCACTGTGTGAACAAAGTCAGCAAAGTTTTCGTTGGGCTTTTTTAAATATTTCAGCTCTTTTTCTGTAATACCGTAGTCCTTTAAAAATATTAGGAGTTCGTGGCGGTTTTCTATATATTTGTTAACATTTTCATTATTTTGTTTACAAATTTCACATGAAAACTTTTTCAAAATTTTACTTGTTCTATAATTGTGTTGTTATTTATAGTATCTTCAGATTCCGTAGATCGCTTGCAATCACAATCAAAAGTTAAATCTCTACTACAGTTTGCAAATGTTTTTTGAGGAAAATTTGTAAATTTTATGTTTTCGGTAAGAGTTATTGAACATAACAATTGTTTTTCAACTTTTGTCATATTGCTCCTACAAGGTATTTTATTGGGGGTAGGTGCTGCGCAGTTAAAGGTAGAATTATTGGGCAATGGTACAGCATTTCTATTAAGGGTCTTTTTTGCGGCATTTGCAAACGAATCATTAGAAAAGTGCTTCTCACATATGAAATAATTTCTAAGAATATTTTGAGGACAATCTATCAATTCCAGATTTTCCGAATTTTGCAACCACACCGTGCAGCGGTCTAAATTAGTGACCGGGAAACAAAATCTTCTTATATGTTGATCTTTATATGTCGTATCACACCCTTCATATGAATAGCGTACAGTTCTAAGTTTTGTTTCACTATCCATTTCTAAACAAATTTATGTCTTTTAATAATAATGCAATGTAAGGAAAAGCTACTGTACCTAGATATATGTAGGGATATTTAAAATAAAAAATCTTAAACCTAAATTAATGCCTAGAAAATACTATTTATTCAGCAAAATAAACATCGTCAGCTGCGAGTATTCGCAATAAATGGAGGTACATATTCACACAAATGCAAAAATTAAACAACCCTATCAAGAAAATACGAAAAGAAGTAACAAACACGAAAATAAACACTGATCCCATACGAAAATAGTAAATGAAACAAGAAAATTGAAAATTATCCCAAGCTAGAAATACTTAAAGTGTGTTACACAAGTATCTATATAAACATACTGAAACTAGTATCAGAGAGAACATTCACTATTAGATGCGTATACGCCTGTAGCTAAATCGACTGACTTTTCTATGGACTGCACCTAGCCGCTTACTAACCAACTACTGAATGCAATTATTCGTTTGGTCCGCTAGTTGTTCGCGTGCGTCTCTTGCTCTTCCCCTTTAAAACTCTCACGGCTCTAAGCATACGGTAGCGCCGCTCTATACTTCCCTAATGGAACTACACTTCTTTGACTATATTAATACTAGTATTATATTTGGTACTACATACTTTAGCTACTTTAGCTATTGCCATGCTTCAGTACCAATACTTTTGCAAATTTATATTTATAACAGCAAGAACTGCCAGTAAAAACTTGTACAATTTAAAAGAAAGAAAATGATTAATTTGGCGAATCAATTAACGGAAGCTATTATTGCTCATATGGATTATGTGGGGGAACATTATTTTAAAATTTATGTTGGCACAACGGCCTATACTACCATAATAAAACTTGTACAATTTAAAAGAAAGAAAATGATTAATTTGGTGAATCAATTAACGGAAGCTATTATTGCTCATATGGATTATGTGGGGGAACATTATTTTAAAATTTATGTTGCCACAACGGCCTATACTACCATAATATTTCATAAAATATTCATCTAATGGCTTATATATTCCAACATTCTTTTAGCCATCTCGTTCGAATTTCTCTTTTTTTTTCTTGGTCTTTTTTTAAGAGGACAGATTCAATGATGTTCTTACATATTATTATAGCCTTGAATACAAATAACCATCAATATTTAATTAATGTGCACAAAAATAGTTTCTAATTGAGTCACCTTATCGACAAAACGTCTAAAGCGAATTTAATATTATAACTAGAAACGAATACTACGCATTCCAGCATATTAACAAGATAATTTCATGGGTCGCTGTGAGCTGTCAAGAAAATTGTAATTCGTCTTAATTTCATTTTCTAAATATCGTTAGCGCGATTATAACGGAAATGAACTGGTTTCGTTTAGTTGCGCGAATAAAGAGATCATTACGTAGGTGTAGATGCATATTTTTTTCTCGATTTTGCCTAAACGGGTCTCTCTTCCTATATAAGATTGGTTGGTTATCTCGCTGTACATAAGAAACGAATCGAGATGTCATAAAACTTGAAAATAAGTAAGTAAATTGGGTACAAACAACCTGGGTACGAATTGTGTTACCTTACGATAACGAACCAATTCGGCTTTATAAAATCTGTTTTATACATAGTTTTAAAATTCGTATATGTTTATAATATTATAAATGACATTTTCCACTTTTTCAATATCTTCATACAGACGAAATGAAATTGACAACAACTGATATGATTTTTATAAAGCAACATTTTCGTGAGAGGAATAATAATAAAATTAAAAATATGTACCATACGTACCGAATCAGACCACTGCTTTTACACAACATAATTTCGTATAGTAATAAAAAATTCTGTTG
This sequence comes from Holotrichia oblita, assembly GCA_023690525.1. Taxonomy (NCBI): domain Eukaryota; kingdom Metazoa; phylum Arthropoda; class Insecta; order Coleoptera; family Scarabaeidae; genus Holotrichia; species Holotrichia oblita. The sequence continues at coordinate 50,500,800 of CM043015.1, forward strand.
ATCTAAATGCTTTTAGGGAATGAAAAAAAAATCGCTAAAGAAACAAAAATGATTTCCTTGTACTCTCAGAATTTTTTTAATGTAAATATGTCATACCTGCATATTGACAGTTACCAAAACTTATGTTGAATATAATACTTATTTAGTTTTTGAAATAGAACAAACATTTGCCACTAAATGGCTGCAGATTTCATCACCACTTTGAATTCTCTTAAAGATAGAGTTAGTTACAAAGTGCAGTCAGGATATTTAAATTATTTCTACGACATATTGTGACAAAATATATAGTTGCGCTTTTTCTTCAATCTGAGGATGTTTGTAAACTATTCGACAATTAAAAAAATCTACACGGATGCAATTACCAACTGCAAAAAGAAGAAACTAAGTATTAATACAATGCCGAATCTATATCCAGTGCAAAAATCATACTTCATTATTGGCAAGACAAAGATTTTGTAATTGGATAAAAATAATAATCATTAGAAAAAATAAATCGGAAATTGAGGGTAAGAGAGGGTAAATGTGTCAAAGTTGACCTAAAGTGTCGCCAATGATCAATAAAATCATATAGGTCGATAAAAATTTATATCTAGAGGTGGCAAGTATTCTGAATCAGAATCAAATTAGTGTATCTATAGTTTTAGAAACAATCTCTGGAAAGATGTTACGTCATGTGTGTGTAAAACCGCTTACATACTTGTACGATCTCTGAGGTGAAAGTAGATACTTTCTATAATTGTAATAAATGGAGTTGCATAAACGGAAGTTGCTTTCCAGTTTGGCCGAAAGAAGAAACTACCTTTATATGTTTACCTGCAAATTCTATCCATCTGATCTTATCTTTATGCACTTCCCCCTTGTAGACCACTTGAGCTGTCATGACGAAGAAAGCGAAACCAAAATAAAAGATTGCAGCAGATCTTTTAATATGTTTAAATTTGATGGACAAAATCTTGAAATATTATATCAAGTTTGTTTCCATAAAGTATGTATATATCCTTTTAATCAGCAAAGGGTGTTATTATAAGAAATACAAATGGATGATTATCTATATATTACGCCCAGTGATGAGAAAGAGATTGCGTGAATAGCTTAGATTTTACTGTAAAGGAAAGGCACTGAAGAGCTTAAATCAGAATGGACTGTGTTGAGGTTTCGTCATTTCAAGAGAATAAGGAAATATATTAAGTGTAATAACCTAGAGGACCTTTCTTAAAACATTTTACTACAATAAGATTAGGCAAGGATTTTGAAAAATTCTAAATTGGCTACTACAATCCCATTGCATGCAACATGCGAATGTTGTAAAAGGTACAACATTCATAAACTGAATTTCGTCGGTACCAACAATCTCTAATTAGAAAGGCTTATGAGTGTATTAAACACCATGCTCGATTGATTGCTTTCGCTGAAGAAGTAGAAATGTAACTTGCATAGAAGTCATACGGCTTATGAATTAGCGGACAAGAATGGAATTCCTCACAATTTTAATAAAGAGAAAGAATGGCTAATTTACGAAAAGACATGCAGCCTTATCTCTCAGACAGCCAGAGAAGATCTGAATAGGAAGTGTTACTGGAATTAGTAAGCAAAACATCAACGATATTTTTGATCCTTTAATATGAAATTGATAGTCTCTCGAGTGGTAAGCATGGCGTCAATACCACAATTTGCCTGTAGGGGTAATTACTAAGCATGTCATACTTATGTATATCACATACATAACTGGAGATATTTCGAGCGTTATCGAGTTTGCGATCGACCAGTTTGTCTTACATATGCTGCAAATTAGTATGCAGTCGTGTGGTACACACATTAAATGAATAGGTAATGAATTAAATGTAGGAGCATCTCCTGGACTATAACAATTTCCAATACAATTTACATAAATAGTAAATCTTTCCCAACATGGCTAAACCAGTTTATACCTACTGTGAAACCTAGAATTGACAAAAGAGTTTTGTTGCTTTTAGATGGTTATGCTCTGGATTTGAAAAATTATTATAGAAACATATTTGACTCCAGCTAGTTCAAACTGTTTCTGATTAAATCCTGGAAATACAGTATCTCAGTGCATCAAGACAACTCTTCTGAATAAACACTGCTCTGGAGCTGCTTCTATAGTAATTATTATCAATGGTTTTAAAGCAGCGAGTACCTTGTAGATAAACCAGTACACAGATAAAAATGCGAAGTTTGGTGCTGCTCCTCCACAAGCGGAAGCTTCATTTAAATATTTTACTGTTACTACATTATAAAAATGATACCTTCGTAAAACTGAGTTAACTTATTTTTGCTTGTTTTGCATTTAGCGGTCGAGAATAAGTAAACAAACCAGCTTGTATGATAAAAGTAAAATATTTCACGCCAAAACGGAGGCTCGTCCTCTCTTGGAACGCAAAGGAACTACGTACTTTTACCTGTGTATTTACAAAGAGTAATTAGTAATTAGTCATTAGAGTCATTAGAAAATTTAAAAGAAATTAATAAGCAGCAACACCCTACCTTGAACTTGCTAATATAATAAACGAAAGACATATTACACCAGAATCTGGTAGTTCTGTTACTACAAATCAAAATGAACTGAATGTTGTTGAGGAGATTTGCTTTCTTCGAGACTTTCACAAAAATTTAAAAAATTCGACCAAGCTTAGTCTGCTGCTACATTAAGTGGCAACTTATATAATAATTAGTGGGAAGATAACCAAAAAAATAAACGACATAGAAGACCTTAATTAATAAAATAGTATCCCTACATGTTTCGATCTTCAGTGCCCATCTACAGGGGAATTCTAGAATTTAACGATGATAGCAAATTAATTAGGAATTCAATATCAGTAAAATCAGTGTATGATCGGAAAATCTGTAGCTTTTGTGGTTAACATCCGTGATATATCAAAATAAAATATTTCAATTTCAGTTTCAATTTTCTTACCAGTTTCTCCTATATAAATTGAGTTACAGTCGTCGCAATTTTTCAAATAAAGAACTTGTGAGAAAGAATCATTATAATTGGAAAAAATCCAATTACGAACAAATTAATTATCAACCATCTTATTTAAAAATATACTTCTGATACATGTTGCTGGGTAAGATCATTAAATTTTGCAATGCTACTGTTCATGTTGTTTTGAACATTTATAACATTTAAGTTACAGAATTTACATTCCAGGTTCAATTTGTTATTGAGAACATTTACATCAAATGAGGTAACATTTTCAGTAGCAATAGATACATATTATTTAAATACTCTTGTATAACCTATGTCATTATGAAACCTAACCTAAAATGATTTGACATTTCATATTTAATGTAGGTATACTTAGCTTTATCAGAGTAGGCAGTTTTGTTTCAGTACTATAGTGGGTTATTCTTTAGATAAATAAAAAATTGAAAATGTTAGCAGCTTTGTATCAGATGTTTTGTACAAACTTTTTAAAGTATTCTCATAAATTTTATGACATCTCGATTTTTTTCACAAAAAAAGTATAAGATCAGATAAATAATATTGCACACGAAACTTAAGAAAATATAACACAAAATATTGCACGAAATGCTACAAAAAAAGATAGCAAATGAATAAAATTAATAATAATAATATTAATAAATACATCACAATAGAATACTAACACGTAGCAATAACTTAATAACAAATAAAATCGCATGAGATAAGAATAGAAATTAACATAAATATTAACATTTACATACTTTGACGTTAATCCCTTTGCAGAAGTTCATGCAGTGCGGCGATGTAGGTTTGAGCCATTTGCAACGTTTCGAATTTTGATAACTTCCGATCGTTCCCCAAAGATGGTACGACATCCCTAAGCCTATCGAAAGCATCGTTTAAACTGTTCATCCTCCTCCTTTCCCTTGCGTTAGCCGCTAGTCTTCTTTTCTTCATAACTTCCATTCCAGCTTGTGGAGTTGTATTCTTTTTGGTTTCTTTTTTATATTTATTATCCATGCTTGTCTTATAATAGTTTTGCGAGTAATTATTACTCATGGAATTAGAACTATCGTCTCTAGATTTATATTTATAATCATATTTGTGGTAAACGTTATTATTTTCGCCATAATATGGCTGGCGATGGTTCCAGGAATCGTTCTGCTTGTAGCAGTTAGGAATGTATTGTTGGGATGACATACCGGAGCTATCTGAAGGTCCGGGACTTGATAATGTATAAGATGTGTAAGTGCTCTCGGGACTTGATACGCGAGGTGAAGTGTAACCGTCTGATGAGGTTTCGTTAGACATGGGTAGATATTTGCTGCGGTAACGGAACATCTTTTCCCAAAACCATCGAGAATTGAATTTTTACATTTTTCATCACAAATTTAGTAGAAAATGCACTTAATTTTGTCTTAATATACTAATATAAAAAAAGGCAAATGTACAGGTACAAGTTGTAGCGTCACATCACAGATTTATAAATAGACTTCAGCTTCTTTTTACAATGCTTAATTAGTGTATTTCTTAGTTATAACGAAGAAAAATCATATAATAAGCATAACAAATCACACTATGATACACCTTTTCTCGTCAACAATTTCTTTCAGATTTCTACAAATAGTTATATCACACAGTATTTCCCTTTATTCTATTCTATTTATTATCCAAATTACTTCTTTCTTCGTTTCTTCATACAGTTCTTGTACATTTACGTGTACATAATTCGGTGTAAAATTGGATTCGATATGCTTTTCGTTTACAATTACAGAGTCTCGTTTAGAGATTGTGAATCCTTTAGTGTAATTAGATTCGCAGTCGGTGACACTCGAACACAAAAACGAACCGAACAGGTTTTTTTAGGTAATTCTTCTATCTTTTGTATTTAGAATAACCCGAACTGTTATGTTTGTATATAGAGTTGTTGACAGCTCTCTACTTGCGTATAATGGAGACGTGATTGTGTTTTGTTGGTGGTAAATCGATTTCCTCTTCAGGTCTTCGATACAGTTCTTGCGTATTCGAGATCTGTAAATGAAAAAAGAACGTGTTAAGATATTTTTTTATTGAGTGGTATGATGCTATTTTTGTATAATAATAATGTATAGCGCACATTTAATTATTTTAACTAACTCTTTCGCTTATAAAAGAGCAGTATATTTTGCCACATCGAAATTTTACAAAATCTATTTCCTCAAACATATATCTAATGTAATCAACTTACGACGTGACAAACTAAGATTAAGTTTAAATACAGCAAGTGCAATAAAAGGACTCATTTATAATCCATTTCAATGGTTAGGAAAATCAGACTATAGTTTGCCAACACATGGATATAACAAGTACATACTGGTACTGATGTTTTTGTAATAAACCAGTTTACCTGGGTTGGACAAATGTTCGGGGACGGCTTGATTACAAGAAAAGGAAAATTCATAGCTGATCCTGGTTTTTGACAATCTGAATGACTAAAATTAGACTATTTTTATCCTTCCAATTAGTATTTTGATGACAGATTAATAAGTAGAGGAATATGGCCACCGCACTCACCCGATTTGACACCATTGGACTTTTTCTTGTTTGCATACTTGAAGCAAAACGTTTTTCAACAAAGATTGCACAATATAGACGAGCTAAAAAATGCAATCTCTCAAGCGATTAATAGCATAAGTATCGATACATTACAGAAGATATTTGAAAACATTAAACAACGTGTACAGCTGTGTACTGAGAAAGATGGGGGTCATTTTGAACATTTGTTATAGTGTCAACCACAGTACACTAATCAACTTAAATAAGTGCTTTCATATCTGTGTGTTTTGTGGAGATTCATGTGTGTCTATTGTATTTTATAATGTGTTTGCAGTTTAAAATTTTATTGAAAATAAACTAGTATTACAACCACTAATATGAAATTAATTCAGAGCAGAATTACACCGTTCCAATATATAATTTGTTTTGTTGATATACATATATCTCCTAGCTCCTCTAGTAAATATTTCATTCCATGGTTTCTGAAGTTTGTTATCACGATATGAAAGATTTGTAAAACCGCATCAACAAAAATAAATCTTTAAACGTAGTCAAATATTATTATTACTGGGCGATGTCTTTAATAACACTGAACTTCTGGCTTTCATTTTCAAAAATACTAAAAATACTATGAAATTCAATTCTCGCATTGATCAATTTTTAAATACTATTTGACAGCAAGACCTTAGGTTACGATAGCATTAACCTCTGTTTACTATTAAGTAACCAAATTACTCAGTACCAACTACTCAGTGTTGCTAACTGAAAATTTGTGTTGCCAACCTTCTTCGTTTCAACTTGCTCGCACGGTACATAAGTCATTCTGACAGTTCACATAATATAAACAACGTTATAGGTTAGAATTTTGCCAATTAAACTTGAACAACCTCATGCACTATGTTTATTTAATTAATTGTAACAATTTTTGCACAATGTTTATCATATTGGGAATATATTAAATTAAATTCTGATGTTACAATTTGTCAGGAATGTTCCCTCAAAGTATGCACAAAATTTGCGCTTGAATATTAATATCAATATTAATATGCGTAAGTTATATTAATCGTGCATATTTGCTTATACCATCAAACAATGGCGTGCGTCTAAATGAACGACAAACGTGGGAGTTGAAAGTCGCGTCAAGTGCACGTCAAGCAAAATAAACAAAGAATTTTCAAAATTTGTAGTTGCTGTATTTGTTGTTTTCACATAACTAATTTTTGGCAAATTTTTCACATTATCTAAGTGCTCAAAATTGTGCAAAATCAGTGGGTTCTTGACTTAGAAATAGGATCACGGTTAGGCAAAGATCCCAATTGCTTCTGAAAAGTGCTCATGGTTATCCCCAAATCCTACTATCATAAGTAACGTTATAAGTTCTCGTTCTGTTAACTGAACTATAGTGATTTTTGTAGATGATAATATTCAAATCGAAATATTAGCAGTGAACTCATAGCAATATACTAACTATAAAAATGTCAAAACAGATTTCAGAAATGTAACAATAGACCGCGTTTAACGTGCAAAACCGTGTTTTGTTGAACCAAATGCTTGGCACAAAACTTTGAGCGCTGAACGTACGCAATAAAATAAGTAATTTTTCGAATAACGGCCGGTTTTATAATATAACTTTTAATTTTAAAACGCGTCTCATACACACATAATACTGATAACAAGATTGTCCATGCGGTAACTGCTTATATCTTTTAAAGCCTCATCTCGAAAAGGAAAAATACTTAACCTCGATATAATAACTGTTATCCTGAAAAGAGTTATCTCGAAAAGGAGTGGCTGTTAGCCAGAAAAGAGTTAGGGTTATCCTGAGAAGTGTTAGTATTATATTGAAAAGGAGAACTACCAATTTTTCGATGTAGTAACTGTTACCCAGAAAGGAGTTTCAGTTATTCTTAGAAGTGTTAGTTTTACCTAGAAAAGAATAAATTCGTTACTTCTGAGGTTCTGAGGGTAACTGTTACCCCGAGAAGAGTTAGGGTTTGTTCTTCACGCTGTCCTACTGACGTCAGTACCGGCCACCAGAGGCTAGGTCGGTGCAACCGCGCCGTGATATCCGAAATCAGGCGTCCCAAATTAGCTTTTGGAAATCGCAGTTTAGGAATGCATTTGGACTTTTTTACCGAGGCTTCCGACACCCTGCTGCCGGGTACTATACCACTATCTATAAAAACTGTCACAAATGCAGAATATCCTAAAAAAAGAAGAATATATATCACGTGAGTGCAAAAGTTCATGCGGAGTTTGTGAGGAAAAGTCACACAGTGATTAGGCAAACAAAGTTCTTTATTCAATCAATGATATATTCTTCATCATTTTCTATCATCTGTTTCCAACATTCTGGCAGCATACGGGTTCTCCGATCATAAAATCTGCGTGGTTTAGATTCGAAGAACGAAGACACGACGTTTTTTAAGGTATCCAAAGAGTTAAGTTTTTTTCCATTTAAATGATTTTGCAATGACCGAAACAAGTGACAATCAGATGGTGCAATATCAGGAGAATATCGATGGATGAGTGAGAACATCTCATTTCAGGCTGTTTAGTTTGCGCAGCGTCTGTCTCGAAACGTGTGGTCTGGCGTTGTCCTGATGAAAGACTACGCCTTGCGATTTGACAAAATCGGACGTTTCTGTTTGATTTCTCGATTCAGATTCGTTAATTCGTACCTGTCCAAATCAATCGTTTGGCCAAGGGGGAGAAACTCAAAATAAATTATCCCTCCGCGGCGAAATTTCGCAAACCATTTTTCCACAGTTCATTTAGCTGGTGCTTGATCTTGATAAACCTCTTGAATGTTTTTTACGGCTGCTGCAACGTTTATTTCCTTCCGAAACTCGTAAAGCATAACATGCCGTAAATGCACCTTATGACACTCGTTTTGAAAGCAATCTTTCTCGAAGCAGTTTGTATGTCGCCTTTCCAACGATCTGTCTTACGTAGATGGCAGTATTAATGCCAACACTTTACGCCGCTTCTAACGCACCTCCGCACGAACTTTTGCGCTCACCCAATATGTTGGTAAAAAATATTGATCTGTATTTATTACAGATGTTATCCAGCTACAGCCTGTGATATGAATGTGTCTGGTTTACCTATAATAATGTTATTAAGTACTTACCTTTATCATCTATGACCTCTTTTGTCAGTAAGTAACAATTTATTTTCACCCACTTCTTATGATTTCTATATTTGATGCGTAAATAAAATGCAGCATCCATTTTCGTTAATCAAAGTAATAGAGCATAGTCGTTATTCGTGTTAGAACAGGAACGCTACCCTTTCTCTAACAAAATGCTTAGGTATGCGGGAATTAAGCAAGTCCAATCTAACCAAATCTAACTCTTTTAGGATAACATTTTCATTTTTTCGGATTAACTTCGGTGTTGAGTTTCTCCAAAGCAGATAAAATGTTTTAAATTTGGATGTATTCTATCTCCTGATCTAAGAATTATGCAGTAATGGATGAGTTGTTGTCTTTATGGTGTTAAATCGGTGTTCAACTTATCTTTATTAGACAACAATTCCATCACTTATTTTTTTATTCCGGGTTTTAGATGTAATTTAATCGGGAAAAGGAAACAGATATATTCAATTTGATTAGAGCTATCACTTTTTCCGGTACTTACTTATCTATATTTTAACAACGGAAAGGAAATTTTTATGTGTGTAATAGTGTACTGTTACTTTAGCTCGAGTTAAAGTTAAAGATTCAATTTCGCTACTTTAACACTTCAAACTTTACGTTAACGCTGTTAAATTTTATGTCAAATATCTATATGATATGCCAATTAATTCTTTACAAAAAACGAAATATTTCGTGTTCGTCGAGCTCTTCCTCGATGAAGTCGTTTTATGAAAAAGAAAAGTAAACAAAATATAGAAATATTATTTCAATAAATATAATGTTGTGTTCCTTCGATTAACAAATCAAACCGTCATGTCGTTGTTAGAACAACTAATACATTTAATTGTAATTCCAACAACTAAGTCAGTAAAGTTATATTACACAATTAGAAAAAGATCTATACAACCAGTTATTAACTCTGCGATTTTCTACAATAGGGTATAATTGATTCTGTAGAGGATTTCATGGGAGTACCGAATGCCTCGACAAATAAGATACAGTAGGACGCGCACTGAATCGGCTCAAAGCGATCAACTCTAAACGGAATGATCGGCACGTTTTGTTACACATGATTTATGGTGTGGCTTGATTGGTAGTGACGGTTAACTTACAGGAGCAAAATATATGAACTTTATGTGGAAGTTTTGGAAGAATTCCTAGATCATTTCAATTTAGAAGTACACTAAATCTCCATTAGACTTTTTCTTTTGGGGCAACACAAAGACTTAGATTTACGAACGGAAAAACGGCGATGTAGTCGAATTAAAAAACAGTATTTGTTTGTCCATTAGTTCAATAGACGGTAGAAATAGTTCGTATGTTAGCAAGAGTGTTGAAGTCAAAATATACAGGATCTCTAATTCTAAAAAAAATATTGTTGTTCCGGAGTTCAGTACTAAATTCAAGTGTCTAAGAGACATATTTATAGGCCGTGCTTGAAGTTGTGTCAATGCTTGAGCACGCGAGTTTGACAGATTTGACATTTATGTCAAAATCGCATGCCCAAGCATCGACACAACCTCAAGCACGGACTATAAATATCCCCCTTACTTGCTTTACGTACACTGGACAAGACTTAGTCTTCGAACGGACACAGTGTGCTGCCTTTGTCAGTCCATCCCCCTCCACATTTAACGTATCCGTTTCTTCGATAAAGGTAACAGCGTATTTTTCGTAATGTAACATTACGATTATCGACGAAACGATCACGTTAAATGTGGAGGGGATGGACTGACAAAGGCAGCACACTCTGGCCGTTCGAAGACTAAGGGTCAAATTCATAATTGTCACTTAAGTAGCAATCAGCCTTACCTTATCTCATACTCATATCTCACTCATTGGAGGAAACTTTAATTCTCATCTCAAGTTTATGGTTTATAAACACGAACAAGCATCTTGCTAACTAAGTTGAGTAACGGTTGAGCGATCGCCGAAGTATTACGTCACCCTTGGTTTAAATGCTTATAATTAGTCAACTTGTACAGGAATTGAAGACACACGATCATCGCTCGCGCTGTACATTTACAAAATTTCTTTTGAAAATTTTGTTCGTTGATAAAGTTTACTTTTGGTTAAATGACGAAGTCAACAAAGAGAATTGTTGCATTTAGAGCGATAATAATCCACAAGCCATTGGGGAAACACCATCACATTAGAAAAAGCCGTCGTTTGGTGCGTTTTATGGGCCATATAATGGTAATGATGCTTAGAACGTTATAGTAAACGATGAGCGGAACAGAGACATGATTATACTAACATTTTAGTTCCTCAACAGGAACTCAATAGGAAGGCATTAAATAAACCTGTGGTTTTAGCAGGACAGTGCCACATGCCACACAACGCGCGGTATAGCTAATTTACGATTAATTTTACGAAATGGTATGCGTCTGTGTACATATCTACTTGTTAATGCCCAAATTCTAAAATATCATCCATATCGCAAATAAAGTTAATTAAAAGCAACAGAAAAATACAAAAAAAAGCGATAGATGAGTCTACATATGAATTCCAATAAGTAACTAAATGGCACGGTAAGTACCGTGCTTTCAAAAACTTTCCTGATTAGAGGAGGCTGTTTTTTAATTATTTTTCTTTCTAAGATTGAGAACACTGCAGTTTTTACTAAACACAAATTTTGACAATTGTCAGTGACAAATTTAAATTCAGAAAATTTCCATTTGATTGTTTGTTCTTTTATTAAAATGTTAGAGTTACAACACAAAAAGTTTATAATTGAAAGTTATTTTAGAAGTGAATGGGTTTATTCCATTAATCAGTGTTTGCAGGATTTCCGACAACGGTTTCCTAATCTACCGATTACGTCTGCACAGATGCTAAGTCATGTTCATGCTTGCATAGATAAATTTCAGGAAACAGGTGCAGTAACTCGTAAACCTGGTGGCGGAGCACCTAAAAAGCGAACGGCAGCTTGCATAGAGGATATTCGACAAAGAATGGACAACTCACCTAAAAAGTCTATTCCAAAACTGTCGCAACAAGTTCAGTTGTCAGTTGGAATATGCCACACCATTTTAAAAAAGGATTTAAAACTATATCCATATAAGATTCAAGCAGTTCATGAACTTACCCAGGTAAATTTTGATACAAGAACGCAGTATTGTCAGTAGTTCTTGGATAACGTAGATAATGATAACGTTTTCGACAAATGCTTTTTTACCGATGAGACTTGGTTCCATCTTTCTGGTGATTTAAATAAACAAAATATGAGAACGTGGTCTGCAGAACATCGTCATGAATTCGTAGAAACTCCACTACATCCAGAAAAAATAGGTGTCTGGCTAGCGGTTTCAAGGAGACGGATTATCGGCCCTATATTTTTTAATGAAACCGTAACTACTGAAGTATACCAAAACCAATTATTACAGCCTTTTATTAATGAACTACATGATGACGAGCTGACAGAAGGATTTTTTCAACAAGACAATGCACCGGCACACAGATCTCGATACAAAATTGCTTTCTTGGCACAATTTTTCGATGACAGAATTATTAATTTTCCAGCAAGATAACAATTTTAGATTACTTTATCTTTTCATATTTGAAGAATACCATTTTCAACGCCAGACATCATACAATCGCAGAACTTCGCAATGCTATTACGGATTGCTGTGCTGATATAACACCACAACACCTTGTAAATGGTTTTGAGAGTATGAAGCGTAGAGTTCATCTCTGTCTTCAAAATAATGGACAACACTTTGAGCATCATCTTTAGTAGTATTATAACTTTTTAATTTAACTTATATAATAAACATTTTCCCTAAAGTAAAGTAAGGTTTATACATCGCGGTGACATACAAACTGTCAACTACGAACTGTCAAAGTGGCGCATTGTAGCACTGTTACCAATCATAGAAAAAAATCATGGCCATCTCTAATCAGGAAAGTTTTTGAAAGCATGGTACATAATGAGATTAGAATAAGGGGGTCTCAAGTGACGTTTATGAATTTGACCATAATTTGACCTTAAATCGTGTCGAGTGTACGTTGCCATGGAAATCAGACGAGTACGATTTAAGTTCGACAAATATTTGTCAAAGTAAGATGTCAAAATTGTAATCTGTGATTTGCATTTCGTGGACTGAGCTGCGTTCCGATCCGTTAACGGCCGATTGACCAAAAAGAATTTTAAACTCTAATCAAGATAAGATACGTGTTAATATTTTGGGAGTGGATCCTTTGAAACAATTATCAGTGTTGTGCACAAATTTTCCACGTTCAAATGATTCGCTTTGCAGAGAATTTGTGAATCTGACCTAAGAAATTATTGTGTAATTCAAAAAGTTCAAAGACAAAGACTACAATTAGCATTAAAATATTTAAACGATTAAAATGAGTTCGAGGAAAATGTCGTCGTTATTTCTACGGAGAAAACAATACAACTGGTTTTTTAAGTAAACATGCAGTTACGTTGGGTTAGTACAAAACGTTCTGTAGTTTGGGTATTAAAAATGATAAAATACCTGTTTCAAACTAATTCTATCTTATGAACTTATACCTTTCCTTTCTCTGATATATTTCCATTTATAATAAATTTCAATGAAAGAGCATATACCGGGTGTTCCACAAAAATTTCCAAAGGCTGTAATGTCTTTATTTATCATCTCGTTTTAATGATCTATATATGAAACTGTAGGGTTTCGTAAAGACTAGAAACAGCAATTTAAATTATCTGTTTGTCAGATATAATTCGCGAGAAACGTAATTCAACTTTTTTTTTTCAAATTGCACTATATTTTTTTTTTTTTGATTTTTTTAAAAGAACATTTTCTAACGATTCGAATAATCTCACGAAAACATACACTTAAATAAAGAATAATGCAAGGAAAAGACAAGTTTTTGCAAATTTTTATATAGCAAAACTAACAGTAGGTCTTGAATTGGAGTACGCAATTAAACAATCACACCGTCTTTTTTAATGAACTACTGTCACTGTCAGTTTGAGTGATCAAACGCATTGTCAAAAACACCGTTCATTATAATAAACAAGTTTGTATAAGTTTAATTTCGATTTGTTTTAATATTAATAGAAAATTTTAATTTTGAATAGTTAACGGATATGCTTGAAGATTATTTTGAATGTGGGAAAAGACCATGTGACGCTATTAGAATTTATCAGGAACGTTTCCCTGATAGGGAATCACCACAGCACAAGAAATTTGCACGACTGGAAGGCAATTTGAGGATGTACGGATCTTTTAAAAAGCCAAAAAAAGAAGTACGAACTACAGATGAAAATTTAGATTTAAACGTTTTATTGATGGTTGCGGAAAATCCTAAAACGTCCGTTAGAGAGATTGCTAACAACATTGGACCTTCCAGTACAACAGTACATTATATTTTGAAATAACATAAATTAAAACCGTACAAACCTCAACTGATCCATCATTTGCTGGAAGACGATTATCCACGAAGAATGCAATTTTGTAATTTTTATTTAAATAAATTATGTGAAGATCCACTACTTTATTCTAAAATTCTCAGGTCGGATGAGTGTATCTTCACGAATAATGCCATATTTAATAGAAACAATGACAGGTATTGGAGCAATGACAATCCTAGATTTCTTATTGAAAATAATATCCAGAGAAGGTTCTCGTTAAATGTTTGGTGTGGAATTTTAGATTCTAGATTAATTGGACCATATTTTATTGATGGTATTACTCGCAGAAATAGTGGACAATCTAGAAGAATTGCCCATTGCTCAATACGCACAAATTTACTTCCAACAAGATGGAGCTGCTCCACATAATGCTCTAATAAATACACAATTTCTAAATAGACAGTTTGATCGAAGGTGGATAGGCACTTACGGACCAATTAGATGACCCGACCGATCACTAGACCTTTCTCGTTTAGACTTCTTTTTATGGAATGAAATAAGAGAAATTGTTTAAGAAACACAACCCGAAAACGTAAATGACTTACAAAATAGAATAGTTAATGCGTTTCGACAAATACTACCCAACAACATATTAAATGCAGCTGTTTCTTTAGGAAGGAGGTGCTGATTATGCATTGGTCAAAATGGTGTCCAATTCGAGCAGTATTTATAGGATAGTGTTTTGGATTTTTCCATTTGATTATTTTGTCTGATCTAAACAACAAAAGTGTTTATTTTATTGTCTGTATTTTTCATAATTATGAATAAAAAAGACGCTGTGATTGTTTAATTGCGTACTCCAATTCATGACCTACTGTTAGTTTTGCCATATAAAAATTTGCAAAAACTTGTCTTTTTCTTGCATTATTCCTTATTTAAGTGTATGTTTTCATGACATTATTCGAATTGTTAGAAAATGTTCTTTTATAAAAATCAAAAAAAAATATATAGTGCAATTTGAAAAAAAAAAGTTGAATTACGTTTCTCGCGAATTATATCTGACAAACAGATAATTTGCATTGCTGTTTGTAGTCCTTACGAAACCCTACAGTTTCGTATATAGATCATTAAAATCAGATGATAAATAAAAACATTACAGCCTTTGGAAATTTTTGTAGAACACCCGGTATATACAGAGCATATAACTTATTATCAATATATATGTATCTTAGAATTGGGTGATACATATTAATTTCTACGATAAAACGTTTACTTTCTATTCCACTCCAGAAATTCTATACAAAAACCGATATTTACATGTTCTAGAATGAATTGATATTCATAAGAAAGCTTTAAAGCCATCAATAGAAATCACACTCTAAAAGAAGAAGAAAATATTTTATTATGTTTCGTTAGATAAAATGATCTTGGATGGATTTATAAAAAACTAATCACTAAGTTAAATTAGCCAACAACTAATTTTGAAGTGATTAAATTTATGTGAGCGATAGCATATATGTAAATAGCTTGCGAGATTACCCGTTATACTGGACATAGGTAAATATATACGACCTACTTTTAAATTTACCAATCTATTAAACAATCTAAACGGCAAATTAGAACAAATTTCACAGCAATAAATAAATAAATATTAATCTACAATAATATTAAAATATGTAAGTGCAACACTGCATTACTGTCAAGAACTGAAATTCCAGAAGTAAGACTCGTTGGTATTTCCTGAACATCGCACGTCTCCACTAATAATATTAGTGAGGAATCCGTACAAATGAATGCTTATGTAAATCGTTAGTTAACGACTTAATAAAAGGTATGGCCAGGTATTTATATGGGAAATCAACTTTCAGAGAGCAACACCCCTCAATTGGCTTCCGCAAAATGACTGTTGGGCCGCATACAAGCAATTAGGAAATACGTTTTCGATACGCCAGGTCAATTTATAAAATTATATAGCACGGTAATACCTCTAGATAGATGGCTGACAAGCGCTTGTCATTTTAAATGTTATTATGAGAAATGGTAAAATTGAAATATGACGAAATGACGTATTCACGAAAGAAATTTTGATGTTGTAAGCCTACATTCAATTAAAATTAATATGTTAAAGTATATATAATTTACGAAGGTGAATGGGCACCTTATGCCAAAATATTCTTGAAGTAACAAATAAAATGTTAATTCAACTATAATAAGATGGTCCTCGTTTTACTGTTTGTCAGTTATAAATCTACACCTGATATACCAGCCTTGTTTAATTTTAGGACAGTACCATCAAACAGGGTAAAGCGGATCATATGTGTAATTTGATATCAATAGTATCAACAGCAAAAATCGTAGCATTGCTTTGTCGGTAGTTAAAGTGTTGTAGACCGGATAAATACCTTGTAAGTAATTCTTGAAATTTAGGTTAAATTTTACGTATTTTGAAAGTGTGAAAACTGAAAGATCAACATTTAAAGAAATGTTTTATTGTGAACCACTTTTATGCTATGGGTATTCCGATACGGCAACTTAAAAACCGGCAAAAAAATGCAAAAAACAGACTGTCTTTAGTTGAGGATGTTCACGGCAAACTAGGCGTTTCTTAGGAAACTAACGGGTGTCACACATGAAATGAGAATTAAGTAGGCAGCACCTGCAGAAGTCTGCGTAAGCTAAACAATTGACTGTAGTTATCGAAGTGTTTCTTTAATGTCTCAGCAGCACACGTAAGTCGATAGATTCCTAGTATTTAAAAGAAAATGGATTAAAACAAACAACTTTTCGAAAGAATAAAATTGTTTTTCGGACAAAAGAGTAAAAAATATATTGTTAATCATTTTCGCGCTGAAGGATTTGCTGTTTCTACAATATATAGACACTTATGTGTTTGTGAACAAAACCATGAATTATTTACTACCGCAAGGGGTAATGGAAAAAACAAAATGAGTCCAGTAGACTTGAAAAAATAAAAAAAACACGTGATAAACCGTGCAGGTACATCTTTTAGGAAGTTAGCAATCAAGTTCAAGGTATCTCATGAAACTGTACGCCGTAATTTATTAAAAATGAATATAAAACATTAAAAATGCGAGTCTGCTCCAAACTATACGGATAAGCAATTACAGAAGATCCTTCCTCGTTGCAGAAAACTAAGGCGCGAGATCATCACACCAAATGTGATCATCATCATGGACGATGAAAAGTATTTTACCCTACGTAATGATAACATGCCTGGAAATTCTGGATATTTTACAAATGATAAAAATACAGTTTCACCTTATGTACGCTATAAAGCCAAAGAAAAGTTACCTCAAAAAGTCTTAGTTGGGTTGGTTATTTCTTCTAAAGGAATTTCTGATGTTGTTATTCGAAACTCGCGAGCAGTAGCCACAACTTCACAAGTGTACAAACAAGAGTGTATGCCCAAATTATTAAAATTTATAGAAAAATATCATACCAATGACGAATACGTCTTTTGGCCCGATCTTGCTCGTTCCCTATGCGAAAGCAACTGTTGAATGGTTTCAAGCCAATAATACAAGATACGCGCCTGAGGATTGTAATCCACCCAACGTCCCTAAAGCGCGTCCTATTGAAGACTTTTGTGCTATATGGTCTTGGGCGGTATATGATAATAGTTGGGAAGCTAAAAATCCAAATCAATTAAAACGACGTAATAAAAAAAATAAAATCAATAGACATGACTGTTGTCCAAACAATGATGGCAAAGGTTCGGCCAATGTTGCGATCTATACAAGAATGTGGTCCGTTCGCAATACTGTAATAGTTGAAATTAGTTTATTCTTTTATGTAATTCAATATAGGTTTGTATAATTTTCAATATATTAATCAAACTAACTTAAAATTATAAAATAGCTTTTTCTGATTTCATGTGTGACACCCGTTATCTCGAATATATAGAATTGATAAAAAATACGTCAGTGATATTAAAAAAGGAAATGTTACTTTAAAAGCAGAACTGCAGAAAGCAGAAAAGAATAACTTCACCAAAATATACAGAAAAACAACAAAACTAGCAAAAACACAAGCTGAGAGAACTTAGTGAGAACGAATTTTCGCCTTCAAATGGCTTAGAAGTTATTACGAGTATTGACGGTGGATCGTTTTCTACGTTAGATGGTAGTGCAAACAATCGGTATTATTATTGTCAAAAGAATAGGGACATTGATCCCCAAGTGTATTTTAAGCGCCAAAAAAAATTGCATCAAAAGTATTGGTCTGGATTACAATTTATTCAAGGATACATTCTTCGGCTTACATTTGTCCCTCTGGAAATTCTGTTAGTGCGGAAATTTATAAAAAATATTGCGTCTGGTCTTGTTTAAAACGATTTAAACAGCATTCAGGTGATCAGTTTATATTCTAGCCTGATATGGCTACAGCTCATTACGCTGGTAATGTTACAGCAGCATATAACGAGCAAAGTCTCTAAATGTTCCTAATATGCCTGAACTTAGACCTATTGAACGGTTTTGGAGACACTTAAAGCGAGAAGTCTACAGTTGCGGTTAGGAAGCTTCGTCAACAGAAGAACTAAAAACAAGAATCCGACAGAAGTTGCGGCAGATCCCACGTACAGTATACTGTAATATGATGAAGTGTGTGAAGACCAAAATTCGTCAGACCAGTCGACATGGTGCTGCTTTAGTAATCTAAGATCAAAATATGCGGATTTTTTGTCCCCACACGCTTACAGGCATAAATTGAAATTTCATTTAAGAGAAGTATTTGCTGTATTTTCCGATATGTTGTACAACAATACGCCATTTCTTAATTTTAACCGCAACAGAATACCTCAGAACTGCCGGACAAAATTGGAATCTCGAGAAAATTTTTATTATGGCCAAACTCAAAAAAAATAGTAATAAAAAAGTCCTTAAAATTTCCTTGGCGTTGGCTATTGTATTGTATTGTATAGCAGGTGGCTGGTTCAGATTCCAAGCACCGCTCCTCACTGCGATCTATTGTGATTCCAATGTTCTTGACGAACCTCAGAACTAGTTTGGGTGCCAAGGCTTTGATCTGTTCAGATGTTAAGGTTGCCTGTAGATGCTGACACCTTTGCCGGCTTAATGCTTCGCACTAGTAAAGTGTGTGTTCGACTGTTTCACTTCCCAGTGCGCAGAAACGACACATGTTTTGATCAATTTTGCCCATCTTATCAAGGTGGTACCTTAGAGGACAGTGTCCAGTCAGAAGGCCCGTGAGAGTCCTTAACTCTGACTTGCTGAGATCAAGTAGTTTTTTATTATTGTTTGGCGAGGCCTTAATAAATGTTTTTACCTGTATTTGTCCGGGTGTTTTTCTCCAGAGGGAGATCATTTCTTTTGTCTCCCATTTTCGAATTTCCTTCTTGAACTAGCTTTCGGAAATGCCAAAGAAGGGTTGCGGTCCCATGAAATGCATGTCAGCCCCCTGCTTTGCAAGTTCATCCGCCATATCGTTTCCTTTGGTATTGATGTGCTCAGATACCCACAACAGGGTGACCCTGTTTGTTGTTACTAACCTCGTCACATTCGTCCTACATTCCCAGACCAACTTGGCGTCGACTATACATACATATCAATCAAACTTGTACTGGTGAACGATTGGTAGAACTTGGTGTACGTCAGGGGTCTATCTTAGGTCCTCTAATATATGTCACCTTTTCCAGCGATTTGATTAGTTATTTGAAAAAGCAGTCGCTTAATATGTCTGTTTCTGCAATTTATAAACTACATTACATTCAAATCTCATTTAATATTTAATAAATAATACAAGAAGAAATGTCTTCGGTTTTATTCTTCGTTTTTTAATTTAACAGTTCCTATTATTAATTGCAATTACAAAGTATGAAGACAATCTTTTCTAAATTACGATACTCGATTGCATGTGCAATTCTCTCAATTACACACTTAATCAATATCAATTTTAACTCCTAAGGTGATTAACGGTTATTCTTACACAAATGTCATCAATTACACTGACACACAACTGTATCTCCGGTAGTAGCGCGTGGGTGATGACCGTAATCGTAAAATCCTGCGGGATATTTAATTTCAATTATAGCTTCTGATGCACTTTAAAACCCTCTGTATAAGTGTAATAACGTAATAGCCGTCCTATTACACGATGAATGTAAACAGATAGATATTGCTACCTGGTTTACGATAAATATAGGCAACGTTTATTGTGGAGCTTATAGACATTTCAAGCACACAGCAAACTCAGTCGTCTCAGTGGAAATCGTTGTAACAGAACTTATTACAAAGTTATATGAAATGTAGGCATATCTGTTTCGTACTAACGGATTTATAAATTGCGTGATCACAAATCAAAAGCCATACTCTTTAACTTCTTGTATTTAATATTACGTAGCATATACAAATATCCTGATTTCAAGTTGATCTTATTTCTTTATTTTTTTGCAGAGTATGGTGAAGATGCATATCCATAACCGGGTTTCCAGTAAAAGTGACCCAGGTGCGCAACGATACAATGTTGGACATATTACTGTACTTTTTGAAGAAAAAAGAAGCGATACAAAGAAGGAACTGCATCATTATCGCGATCCAAGCTATAATAAATGTAAAACATTTTTGTTCACATGCTAAATAGGTCATTTCATACATTCTCTTTTATATTTTCGAGTTTGGCTAACTCGACTTAAAGGTAATAAAAAGTAGCTTATTAAATCACTACAGAAACATCTGAAATCTTGTCTGTCTTCAAGTAGAACAGCCTTGTAATATTATTACGTATTCTAATTGTATAATAAAAAAAAATATAATAATTTATTTCAAAAACTTTTAAGTATTTAATTATTTTTAACTAATTTCAATTGAGTAATGATATACTCATGACTCTTTTTGAGTATAGTTTTGAGATGTTAGTGTGTTCCATTTAATATGGTACTTACAGTTTAGAAGCAATTTTAATAAGAAAGTGTAGGCACCAATAGATATATATATTTTCTTGTATAGTAAAATAATTTAGTATTCCTGCAAATTATCCGGTTGTTTAACCATCGAGAACGTAATTGCTTCCGTTTACAACGCAATTATTTATTGTAAATATCGAAACGATGAAATTACCTAACGAGCACGTGCTTATTATTAATTTCCACTCGAACTAAACGCGAAACGAGGCAAAATCAACCAAAATATCGAAAGTATAATTTTCTTTACTAGGAAATAACTAATACTTAGTTAATTATACCCATAGAACTTCTCATTTATAAACAAATAATTTAATATGTATGAAGACCCATCACTCTATACAATTAAACAATTTAGAATATTCTTAATGCTATCTCGAATGCCATTAAATCGAAGAAAATTTTAGATAGACACTTATACTTTCTATTTCAAAAACAAGATCAAAAACATGTTTTTTGAAAGGTTCCCCACTGTTTCTTATGCAGTAAATCTCAATAACGTATATTAGGTTATAAATATAACTACTACTTAGTAATCAACTAGCATTACTAACACCAGAAGTACTATAATTTGTGATAAATCTTTTGATAGTATGGTAATAGTTTTAAAAGTGAAATTTTTTATAGAATGTGATCATCAATTTTCATATATTTGTTTAAATTAAGCATTAAACATTTATAGAATCAAGAACTCGATATAAGTATAATAAAACATATGCAATGCCCGAATTCTAACATCATGTTGAAGGTTCCTTAGTCGTTTCAATCACATATGCGTAACCTCTTACTAGCACACAATTAGCGCCATTTTAGATAAAACGTTTCATCAGAAAGCTAGAATTTTAGGAATATATATAAAAAAAATTTTTTTAATGAATTTATTTGACAAAACCTTCCATATTTTCAGTTTGCAGTATTTTTCCCCTTCGCTGACTTGAAAGACAATGCTTATTACTAATAGTAATAAATAAAAATTCTATTTATCAAATTCAAATTCACAGATTTAGGAAATGCTGCTCTAGGAAATATTTTAGGACAAAGCAACACTAACGACTTATTAATTAACAGTCCTTCTATAAACGTAGCGTTAATAATGATTCGATTCAGAATGGATCAAATATTATAACGACAACTGCACTCAGCTATTGTATACGTTGCCTTTTAGAAACCAGTCTCATTAATAATAGCAGCAATTCCGATGAGTAATTCCAACCGATTAATTGAGTTAATAAATCGTCGATCGATTAATACTTGATCCAATCTCAGAGTTACTGCAGCTAACACGCGCGAAGGCTGTAGTAATAATAACAATAACGATAATCTTTGGCATCTAACATAAAATAAATGTCATAAAATGAAACTGAATCATATAAACGCACTCATACATATTAGTAATTAATTCATTGTTTTTATGTATTTATAAAAACCAACCCAAATACATTTAATTTTTATTTTGATAAATACCACAACAAAAGTGCATTTATAATACAAAGCATAAGAACTTAAACATCATCTACAGGGTTTCCACGGCCAAGTGGGACATAGGCAGAATACATATAAAATCGGTTTTCGGTGAATATTATCTCCCTAATACTACTTCATTCAAAATTAAGGGCCGCATATTATAACTGGGTTAACAATGAACATTTCCACAATCATAGTACAAAGAAAGTCATTTTAATAAAGCCAAAAAATTATTATTTTTAAATCTATTGTTCGTGAATTCCTAATAAGGCTTTTAATACGTGAGTTAGTGCAAGCGTCGGTGGCGTAATGGTTCGCGCAACGGCTTAATAACGCAAATGCAAGGATTGTTTAGGGTTCGAATCCCGGCAGATTAGTTTTATTTTTTAATTTTTATCTCCAACAATAATGCTACAAAAATCAGAGATTTTGAAGACTATAAAATCGATATTTTGAGGATTACGGTAAATAATGAATAATTTTTACAATAAAAAAAAATGATCACGTGCTATATTATTCGATTTTTAATTGTTACTAACGACGAATCATTTGTCAAAATAAACAACAAAACTTAACAAGATTTTAAAAAAATAAAAAAATAAAATTCATTTCTCGGATTCGAACCCCAAACAATCTGTGTCTTACGTTATTAAGGCGTCGCGTGAACGTTTGCCCCAGGGCCACTTGCACTAACTGACGTATTAAAAGCCTTATTAGGAACTCACGTACAATAGGTTTAAAAATAATAATTTTTTTGGCTTTATTAAAATGACTTTCTTTGTACTATGATTGTAGAAATGTTCGTTGTTAACCAAGTTATAATATCCAGCACTTAAATTTGGATGAAGTAGTATTAGGAGATAATATTTACCGAAAACCGTTTTTACATGTATTCTCCTATGTCCCACTTGGCTGTGGAAACCCTGTATAAACAAACAAAATACTGCCAATCCAATTCATTATTAATAACCTGCAGGAAAACATAGGTAGACATTACACATACATTTGAGTACTACGTCTAGAAGTTCATAATTGAAAGGAAAGAATTTTTTAGACGACTAAGTGAATGTAAGAAAAAGTAGGTACTTATGCAGAAATTTTGAAAGAAAGTTTCCAATTTTTTACTAAAAGCACCTCACACAATCTAGCACCAAAAACAGATGACCAAAACAAATACAATAATAAAAACCCAACTATTCAAAGAAGTTAATTCCAGGACAAGAAGATATTCTTTTTGGCCTGGTTATGGTCAGTTCTAGTGAGGAACAAAATGGCACACAAAAATTAGGGAGAATATTCTTGTTTATTTTTTTTAATTCCAAGCAAAATCATGGACGAAGCACTCTGGTTACTTTAGAAACATTGGAAACAACAAAGTAAATTGTTTAATAACAGGATCGCCAACTTAAATAATGCAAGTGTTTATGTGGAAAAAAGATAAAAATATGTTTGAAGATGTTTAGAACGAAATAGAAGGAACTTGAAACTATTCAAATAATGTGAGTGTGAGTGAGTCAAAGTAACACCAAAGTCTTACATAGTACGACTGAGATCCCTCTCAGATGTGTAACATCCGATAACTTCAATATAAAATTAAATATATGAAACAAATGTTTTACAAACATTGCTGAGCAACCGCGAATGACAAAACTGGACACAGAATCACCACCTCAAAAATCTTCAATTTCTTCAGTTGCAATATAACATCTTTCGATATGAATGCTATAAATAGACTATGAATGATAGTAGTGTTTAGGGAATGTATGCTAGAGTAATATATCATATACATATCATATTATGGTATGTAAACGCTATACTAAAATGGCCAACGAATGCTTTCACGACACTTTCTAAACAAATTAAATCAAAATTACAAGCTGTTAAATTATTATGGAATGCGTTGAATTACGACCTCATATATTGTAATTGCATGATTTTTAGAATCTGACGAATGTATTTCATTCACAGGTTTGTGTCACCAGCAACAACGCTTCTTCTCATTTTCGCTTGGAGTACGTGAGGTTTTTGTATGCTTCCCAGTTTCTTGGAATCGCTAACTAATTTGTGGATTGACTAATTTCCTAATTTAATCTTAATAGGTCCTAGTTTTCCAGTTGCAGTATTATTATAGCGTACTAATCTACGCAGTCCAATATCAAAAGTTTAATTCGGAAGGTTTACTACTGCTTCATGTGGATTTTCCGATAACGACAGTTGTGCAAGTACCCAAAACATTACAGTATTACATTTCCGAAGCCGCTTCTCATTTACTTCATTAACTATTTCCTCTAATTTCCTGGCTTATGAGTTTTCAACTGTGCATCCATTTCGAAGTTTTAATAGACTTGATAAAATCTTTATTTGATGTCACTAAATTGTAACATATTTAAATTATAAACATTATATAAAACTTTTGTGCAACATGACTTCGCTCCTGTAACAATCACAATAGCATCTCTTAGATAAAGCAGAACCGTTGACAGGAATAAAGTCACGGTAAGCATCACAGTGTATTTATGAAAATGTTGATAAATGCTACGATATCAAGACCAACACATGCCTGTAATAGGCGCTCATGATATATTGTTGGGGGATCCCTGACGTGATCGGATAGATCGAAACCACATAGTCCAATTCTAATGCTTGATCTATTTTCATGTGTTGCTCATATTAATTATAAGAGGATGACTGCAGGTAAATGTTAGACCTATTTTATGTACAGTTGACTTCTAACCTGAAAAATGGTTGCAGGTGTGTTCGTTTTAAGTGCTTCAACGTATTGTCGATAGAGCAGAGGCAAGCTACATTTCAACAGTTTTATAGAATAAAATCGAAAAACTTACAAGATTCACATCTTTGTGGCCTCATTGCGTTACAACCTGTCAAGCAAAGAAAATCTAGGAATCCAAGCACAAATAAAGTTCTCGTTAAATATTCTGATTCAAAAAATGTTATCGAATTATTTTCATTCGGGTTTTTACTCGTATAAGGTTCGAACTAAAGAAAATAATGTAAACCTTTACAAGGAAATTCGAATTTTAGAAAGGTATTGTTAAGTGTTCACGGAATAACAGCTGCACGTGTTAGACGACTGCAACAAAGTATATGCAATACTCTGAAATTTCCCTGTGGCAGACGCCTAAAGCATAAGAATAGGCCAAATTCGCTGCCTACTGAAATAACGGGATCATATAAAATCGTATAAACCTCGACAATCCCATTATTCACTCAAATACATAACAGACACAATCCGAATCGTTACTACCCTCCTGAAACCTTAAGTGCTCGACAATGTATAAGTGATTTTTAGAAGTGTACCGTGTTATTATTACCTACAAGCTTTATTGGGTAGGTTTGAATTGTCGCTCAATATGTGATTCGTTTATTCAAAATATTGCGGCAGTAAAATCTGACCATTTAAAATCTTCTTTGGACGTAGAAAAGGAACTATTTATGGAAAGTCCAAGCTTTTTATGACTTGAAAACAAACTGGAAAGAAAAGGCTCGTAGGGGGCGGGGAGAAATTGTTATTTCCTTCGATTTTATGCAAAATCTACATCATTAGAGGGACAACTTAGGTTTAATGTCGCCAGCTTTGATATTATGTATGATTATTTGGAGTCCATAACTTAAAAGATGATAGTGGCTGAATATACTATTAATCTTATAACATTGATTATTTTACACAAACAAATATAAACCAATCAGATTCGCGTATTACTGAAGCAACTCGAAATTGCTAATTTATCGATAATTTTCATAGTAGAATAATTAGGCGTTGTTATGGAAATGCAATAAGGATTTTCTAAAGTTCTGTCAAAAAACTGGTAATTTATACATGAATTAATAAATAAAGAATTTAGATAAATTTCCGTAAAATAATCTAATCAAATACATACGAGCTTTGAATTAAAATCGATAATACGGTCTGTCGTGATTTAAATTTAAATGCTTGTCAAATTGACACTCGTCTTCGTCGCTATGCAACAAGCATTCGTGAAATTATCGATAAATTCAAAGCTCTTATCATATTACTACAGATTATATTGTAAAACTGTCAAAATGTGACAACTAAAAACACCGACACTTCAAAAGTATTGTTTACATTAGGTAAATTTTGAAATTTCAGTATACCAACATAAAAAGCGTGCACTTTCATTTGCTCACGATTGTACGTGTACGATAAGTCTATTAGCAAAAAGGGACAAAGTGAAATAACGCCCCTATTATTTCATTACTTGACAAAGGTCCTTGATGTTACTTTCCAAAATTTAGTATTACTCAGTGAAGGATGCTCAGGACAAAATAAAAATAATAAACGTCATGATGCACTTCATGTACGATTACTTACAGTTTTCCTATCCGTGGTTATTCATATCTTCCGAACGATCACGATTTCTCGGTTATATCAAAAAGGAAAGCAGTTGAGACTGTTGAGATTCCTGAACACTGGGATGCCATTATTCGGACATGCCACCAGAATCCATCCCCATTTAACTTGGTTAAAGTGCAACAATGTGATTTCTTTTACTTTAAGTTATCGGCAGATAAGTTCTTTCTTAAAGATCCACGGCCGCCAATAAAACTAAAATATTTAAGAACCTGTCGCATTCGAAAAACCCACAAGTTTTTAGCAATAAGAGATAGCTGTAATGAACCTTGGCGGCAACCCATTATTCGAAGTACCTAAAGCAGCAATATCTAATGAATTCGAAATTTTACCTTTGTATGAGGAACATATTCTGATAAATCCTGAAAATTTTAAGAACCTGCAAGCGTTGTGTACTGTATTAAGTAGCAAACAAAATTCGGCTTTTTATAAATCCCTAGAATTAAGCGGATCCAATAATGCAGAAAACCTTGCAAGTATAGATTCTGACGACAACAGCAGCTATTTTAAAATATGGAGTTTGTTTTCGTTTTGAATTCAATAAATAATCGTTTTTTCTGAACGGACAGTTTTTCAGTTTCTTGCAAAAACATCAGATGTCAAACAGAAAAATACATTATTTTGCCCTTATTCTGAGTAATATTTAAAGTTAAGATAATTGATTTTCTGCCGTATACCTAGGCAAAACAATTTTTGAGTGTACAATAAAAGTACTTCTAACATTTAAAAATGATCCATATCTAGATTTAAAGACTTCTGTTTTAATAAAATGGATACACTAGACAGATTTGCCCAGGTCAATGTGTAAACTACCCGACGGTAATGAATTTTTCTCAAGCCTTTAAACCCGTTTTGTGAAGAGAAGTTAATTAAAATATTGCAGTATCAAGTTCGAATTTCATTTTAGTTTTTATCCTAGTGAAGATAGCTTAAGTGTAAACCAAATAAACACATTTATATGTATCAAAAACCGAATTAATTTCTATATCACAAATAACGGTTGTATTACGACCAAAAATTAAGATGATCGCTATTTAAGTGATGATAAGTACCCTCTCAGAATAGCTATTAATCAAATTGATGAAAAGCCAAATGAATAGTCGATAAAAATCCGGTTATATTTTGAAGTTTTATTTCGATTTCTACTTCTTATTAAAGTTTCACTTAAGAACGTCAAGTAATCGCAAAAATACATTTGATTACGTTAATGGAAGGGAAGGCACGCAATCGCAAATTAACCCAAAGCAAAAGAACCCGTAATTAGACTCCCAAGTAATCATCAACAAGAGATGCAATTTTCACATCAAGACTTGCTATATACCGTTGCACATTCAGCACCATAGATAACGAAGAATAAGGCGTGAAAATAAAAGAAATCTATCCTACTCGTATGTATGAATTTGATGACTAACTCATCTGTACGCGAGCATGTATGTAGTTACACATGAAGAGAAATGTACTGTTACGATCTTGACAATGATTTTGTTGAAAAATCGCGTAATACAGCGTATGTTCACGAACGTGCGTTATTCACGTCCGTGAATACGTTGAAAGGGCAGCACGTATGTATCCTACGTTGCTTTGGATTAAAAGATTGTTTATAACCTAAATGCCAACACGTCTTCTATGTTTCCTTAATCAATAAAGAAAAGACGTCTGTATGTTTAATTTGCTTATACTAATCAAGACTGACAAAGAGTTACTGTTAGTATATGTTCTTCAGGATGTGATGAGATGTGTCATGTTTTAAAAGAACATCTTCAAAATATATTTAAAGTGTGTACATAACATTATACACGGTGATAATATGCAGATATTCAGTACACAGGTGTATTTTAAAATTATTTCTGGATTGTATTTATTCATTATGTGTTAAAGGCAGTATATATACCTATTTCTATGAAAACAAACTTATCTAAATATACATATATTAACTTCATTACATCTTGTCACTGTCAGGTTTATTGCTAATTGCAGTATCCAACTGTTATCGATGCATTTTTTGTTTACTTAAGCATATTATCTCTCTCGTCTCAGAGGATATATAAGAAATTTATGCTTAAAACGTTAGAGTGGCTGGCCATAAGTAGAGTAGTCTAATTTTCTTGTGTTCGAATCTTGTAGATGACGCTTGAACGCTGAACATCTCGCTAAATCGATACTGGAGTTGAACTACCTTTTGCTGCCGAGACGTAATTAACAGCGCAACAATGTTGTAATAAAGACAATTTAGGTAGGAAGATCTGCAGTTGGTAATCTCGGTAACTACTACTATCTCGGTAATTACTACAGCTTATTTAATCATTTAGACCTCTAGGGTGCAAATTTGCATTAACACCGCAAAATTGTTGTCTTCTCTTAAAATGTTTTCAGTAATTAATGCTCTATCAACTAGACTTTGAGTTTAATGTGCTTAAATTTTAATCAATGGGTGACTCTCTCTCTGCAACATATGTATATTTGTAATGTTAAATGATATCAAAGGCTTCCACGGTCTGAGTCTCTGTTATGAGGGCGTCCGGGTTTTGACCGCGTCATAGTAAAGTATTACACATATACTATATGAGCAAAAATTATTTAGATAAGGGATTGCCATGATTTAAAAAACCAATGTCTTTGATATAATAGCTTCAGCTTTTTGTTAATGTTAATTAAATGTCAGTTTCGATTTGAAGTTTTATTTGACAGGAATTAAATGTCAGTTTCAATTTAAAACTTTACTCGACATGATATTTTCACAATTACATAAACGATTAATCATTGAATCTTATGTTCGTAATGGAAATCTTGAAAATGGAGAATGGAGATACAGTATTGTAGCTTGCCTGGTTGAATTTCGACAACAGTTTCCTGATTTTGTGTTCGTGGAAGCTGACTTTTTCAATGTGGTCCGAAATTGTGTGCGACTGTTCAGAGAAACAGGAAGTGTAACACATAAGAGCGGTGGTGGTAGGCCAACAGTCCCTACAGAGCAAACTATTGAAAATGTTCGAGATTAATTTCTCGAACGCAGCACCAACAACATCTTTGCGAAGAGTCATACAGCAAGTTCCCGTATCATATGGTACATGCAGAATAATTTTAAGGAGGGACATTGATTTATTTCCTTGTAAAATGCAGGCGTATCATGAATTGTTACCGCCTGATCATAATAGGCGCATGTTATATTGCCATATTGGATTTGACATTTTTTACAGATGAGCCGTGGTTTGATTTGTCAGGGTATATCAATTCACAAACAATGAGAATGTGGAGTGCTGAAAACCCTCACATATTTCGTGAGTCTCCCTTGCATCCCCAGAAAGTTGGGGTGTGGATTGGTGTTTCTCGCAGGCGATTGATACCCATAATCTTCGAAGGAACCAGCAATGCCCAAAAGTATCGAGACTTCTTAGAACCCTTCATAAACCAACTCCACGAAGACGAGCTGCAACAGGGATATTTCCAACAAGATGGTGCCACTTCTCACACGACTCCGCAATCTATCGCTTATTTACGACAATTTTTTAGCGATCGTCTGATTAGTTTACGTTGTGAACCTGAATTCCCGCCCAGATCACCAGATTTGACTATCCTAGATTACTTCGTTTTTCCACATTTGAAGAACACCATTTTTAAAATACCAGTTCACACACTTCCTGAGTTGCGAAACCGAATAATTGAAGAATGTGCCAATATTACGCCCTAAATACTCCGGAACACATTTGAAAATATGAAAAGGCGTGTAAATTTGTGCCTGCATGAAAATGATGGCCATTTTCAACATCTGATGTAATAAATTGAAAATAAACGCATAAGTACAAAACATTACATTTAAAATAACTCTTAAACTCGACGACATAAGTATTGTTACTATTTATTTGACAAGCTGATTACCTTAAGTACATAACCTATATAATTTCAACTACTGACGATGAATTAAACACACACGGTACGTTCAGAATTCCAAAGCAACCTTTTATCTAAATAATTTTCGCTCATATGGTACAATACAAAATAAAATAAAACAAAAATAAAACAAAAATGAAACAACACAATATGTGTGTGTATAACAATGTATTTTTCTTTTTCATTTTTGTTTTATTTTATTTTGTATTGTATATATATACTTTACTATGACGCGGTCAAAATCCGAAAGCCCTCATAACATTTGTAATGTTGATTGGAGTTTTTTGGACGGATATGAGAATGTTGATGTTGCACTAGAATGCTTTTATTCTCTGTTGTACAATATTTTCAAGTCATCTGTTCTAAGCTATCAATCTGCGATATCACGCTATTCTTCATGGTTCTCGCCTGATATTCAACAAAACTTAAAGATAAAGAAGAATTATAGAATGAATGGAAGCGTACGGGAAGCGCTGTCTATCATCGCGAATTCAGCAGACTTCGGTCTTTAACAAAGGAACTTATAACTAATAGCTACAGATCATACTTATCAAAAATTGGGAGTATTATTCAAACATAGTCGAAGCACTTATGGTCATTTATTCGAAATTGCCAATTTTCTTTTTTGGTGTTTATGCATCCAATGCAACTAAAAAGAGCCTAATTTTTTGCTGCAATTGGAATTTACTTTACAATCGTCACCCGAAGATGCTCTATCGGATATTGGGGTCGATTCCGTAACTATTCGCGTTTAAATTAACATCCTGTTAAAAATTAACTTTAAACGGTCTTGTTAAAAATAAACACGAAAATGCTATTCTGTAAGAGTAAAGTAAACAGGTCCTTTATTTTTCTACGATTTAACGGAAGGCGTTAAAAATCACGAAGTTGGCCGATCATACTAGCTAAATAGGTGCGATTTAGAGCAAATGCACATGATTCGTTCGTATGTTTATGTCAATCTGGGCGGTATAAGCAAGGTACAAGGTTATGTTATATATTTTAATTTGGTAATACATACGTTTGTTTATAAGTTTTTACATGGCGAAAAGAGAGCGAACTACGAAAAAACAAATTGAGGCGATGGTGGGGTATTTGGAGAAAGGAAAACATTTGCTGTACGGTGGAGACAGTTCAGAATGGCAAACTCTCCAAAGTTTATTAAATAATATAGACGGTCCGCAAAGGACTGTTAAACAATGGAAAACAGTAAGTTATTTTTTATAAGTTATTGATGTAACAATCATTTGGGAAATGCGTTTAGGTACTTGGCGATCTCAAAACGAATGTGAAAAGGAAAGCACGTATGAATTCTTTAGATATGCAAGAAACCGGCGGAGGTCCGGCTAAGGGTAAACCGCTTACAGATATTGAAAATAGAGTTCTACAGTTACTCAACAAAACTGTAATAGAAGGATTGGAAGAGGTAGCAGAGTTTGGGTTACCACAGGTAATCGTGGATGATGTACCAAGTACATCTGCCGGACCCAGTCCATCCTCGATGCCTGGTACGTCTGCAATAAGTAGTACTTCAGTTGCAGCGAACACATGTGGAATCACAAATCTATCGGATGAGAATAATTCTTCTGTGTTAAATCTAGCTGAAAAAGCACAAGAAAAACGTTTCCAGAAAAAAGGACGGAAACGAAAAAATATGCAACCTACAATGGGAATAATTACTCCTATTCATATAGACAGTCTAATTGCAAGCAATAATAATGTAGCAAATGCTATATATACCTTAGCGAAAAATATAAGAAGAATAAAATAATTACTTTGTCCCAACAAAGGTCAGTTTATATTTTGTTAATTGCATTAGAATTTTGATATGTTTAAAATTTGATATTTATTAATCTAGAACTTTTTATTTATTTACATATTCAGGAGTTATCATTTGTTGTGAATTTATATATTTAGAAGTTTGGTTTTATTTATGTATTTTAGAAGTATGTATTTATTTATGTCTAGAATATTTTGTTTATTTAGGATGCTTTATTTATGTTTAAGTGGTGACAAAATGGGAAATAAAATGTGATATAAAAGAAAACCATGTGATAATAAAATTCAATGTATTTGTGAATAGTGGTTTTTAGACAAACCGTGTATTATTCAGTAAAGTATAGATCGGTTATATTCTGTCTTTTTCGAATGCCTTCATTTAAGAACCTGTACCTATCCTGATTTACATTGTTATGAATATTTTCAGCTGGAAGCTGTACATTTAAATCAGGTACTGGTACATTAAAATGTTGGGTGATGTTGTGTAAGATTCCACAGCAATATATAATCTTTGCAGCTGTTGGTGGTTTATAATGCAATGTTCTGTGTTTCAATAAGCATCTGAACCGGCTTTTTAAAACACCTATCACCCTTTCAACAGTGGTTCTGGCACTGATTAAGTGGCTATTATATCTACCTTGAGGAGAATTTTCTGGGTATTCACCAGGATATTTTGTTAACAACCATGGAGTTAAAGGGTAACCCTCATCCCCTAGGAGGTGATAATGCAAGGTGTTGTCTAAATATTTGTTTTGTAAATATCGATGTATGTTGGACTGCGACCATATGGCAGCATCGTGCACAGATCCTGGAAACCTTGCATTTATATTAATTATTCTTAAATGACAATCAATAATAAATTGGACGTTCAAGCTGTAGTAGCCTTTTCTATTATAAAAGATCATAGCAGGATATAAATCGTCATGTCTGGGAGGTGCCACAATAGCAATGTGACTACAGTCGATTACTCCAACGACATCAGGAAAACCATATTTTTCAAAAAAGGTATTTGTATTCCTTTGTATGTCAGCCATGTCTGTTGGAAATTTTATCCACTCGTCTGCCATTTCTCTAGTCATGACATTTATCACTTCATTTACACATCGACTAACAGATGATTGGCTTAGAGTAATATTATAGCCTTCACCCACTCCCACCTGATAACTGCCATGACCAAAAAAATGTAAACTGCACAATATTTTTAAGTAATTAGGTATTGCAGTTATTCGTTCTCTTGCGTCAAGATATGGCGTCAGGCGGTTTATTAGATACCTTGCAGCAGGTTTGCTTAAACGAAATAGTTTGAGAAACATTACATCCGGTATTTCCAATGGATTATTGGTGTCTCTTACATATCTTTTTGATATTCTAACCCGGTACCTAATTACAAACAAATAACATGAACTATTAATCAAATAATAAATTAATTCATAATAAAATGAGCTATACCTAAATTGTTTTACCTTGCTTGTCTATTTTGTTCTAAATTAATGAAATATGCAAAAACATTTGCTATCGCTGCCATTTTGTAACTACTTCTTCATACGAAAACCAGAAAAATGCCATCTGTTTATTTTAAAGGCTGCTCTATCCTTACCTTCAATATTAACACGCTAACGGAATATTTTAACAACCTCTGTTAAAATATTAACAGATTTATGACTTACAGAATTGCTATCTACGTTAAATGTGGCGTTAAATTTTAACACCCTGTTAGTTTTAACAGAAACGCTTACAGAATCGACCCCATTATAGCCAAACTTCCTAAAAAAATTACAGCTGGAGACAATAACGTGTCTATAGTATAGTATAGTTCTATAGTAAGAGATTCATGAGGTGCTCTTGCGGCACCATTCTGCAAACTTATCAATCTGGCTATTAAGTTATCCACTTTTCCTGATAAATGGAAATGCGCTCGTGTAGTACTTATTTTTAAAAAGAGATAAATCGTAAATTATAAACTATAGACCAATATCTATGCTTAACAATTTCCTTAAGGTATTTGAACAAGTCTTGTACGACACAATGTATACGAACATTAAATCATTAATATCACCATCTCAACATGGCTTTATGAGTGGCCGTTCCACAGTAACGCATCGAGCTTGCTTCACACAGTATATTGGCGAAAAGTTAGACGATCAGGGACAGGTGAATGTGATTTTTACCGATTTTTCACATGCGTTTGACACAGTAAATCATAAATTGCCGCTGCAGAAACTTGCAACTTTTGGTTGTTCTCCCGAATTGTCCTAGTTAATTGAATTCTACTTAACTAATAGATGTAATTGTGTATTTTATAATGGCTTTGTTTCTTCCCAGTATGTTGTCCGTAACAGGGTTCCTCAAGGCTCTAATCGTGGACCACTATTATTTATTATATTTATCAATGATCTGCTGCAGTCTTTCTCGTGTCCAGTTCTTGCTTATGTTGACGATGTAAAGTTGTATTTCAGTATTTCTAACCAGAATGACGTTGAAAATTTACAAAAAGACCTACTTCTTAATACAGACAAATGCAATTTCCTCTCCTTTACACGTAAAATGCACCCGCACTCTTCGTCTTACAACACTGATGGTAATGCTGTCACTAAAACAAATAGTATTACAGACCTAGGTGTTCTTTTCGATCCAAGACTGTCGTTTAACCTGCATATTGAGAAGACTTGTAAGTCTTCTTTTCAAATGTCTGCTTTTCAAATTTGTTCTTAGATCGTCTAAATACTTTACTAATATATCACTTTTAAAAACTTTATAGGAGTATTTCTCTTTTGTGCTACCTAAATTGGAATTTGCTTCCATTATATGGTATCCCTTTTATGCCCAAATACCACTCGAGCGTGCTCAACGTCGCTTTCTAAAGTTTCTGTCATTTAGAATAGACGGAGTATATCCTACTTGGAGTACATCATACAATTATCTTCTCCAGATTCATCAAATGCAATCATTGACCGATCGGAAAAATTGGCAGAGTGCATGATTCCTCTCTTGTAGATTACTTGGTGATAGGGTGCCAAGAATGGGTTCTAGTTCTGAAGATACTTTCAATTTACCGACATCGTGAACTAATCTCCTCTTTCGTTCACCGATACACCACATGTGTAGAAATGCTGACAAAATCTACAGCGATATTTTTGTAAACATAACACCTAAGACATTAACTGTCGTTTTGATTTGTATATTTACTTTATAATTACTTGTGTTACTTGTATAATTATTATGTTTCACGTATTTTATGTATTCACAATGTATTCTTTATTTGTCCTGTAATTGGTACCTGTTCGCCAATAAACATATATTATTATTATATTATTATATGCCAATAACGATTCAATTTCGGATAATCATCGGTCAGAAATAGCAATATTTACTACCTACAAACTTCCAATTGGCAAATGTGCATTTAATTATTAACTGTCGGCACATTAAATGTAATAACATCCTACGTCCTGTATATATGTATTTGGAAAGACAAAATCAAAAGAAGCATGAACTTTTTTTGTATTATTTAAGCTCTCATCATCATCAAAGATTATTTTATTATTATTATTTTCAAAGCAGTAAACTATAAACATGAAACGCTGTTAATAGTTATTATTAAATAAATTTTCTGCTTTCAAACAATAAATATTTAAATTATATATCCTGTAGTTTCTATTTAATTAAAATTGTTCGTAAAATTAAAAATACAGTATGTAACTGCACTTCCTCTTTCAGATAGATGCAGATGACGACATGTAACAATCTCAAGAATAACCGACATGTACAGTTACCCAAAACGTTAATGTCCGCTCCCGTACGTTATAATTGATTGTCATATAAACGTAATAGAAGATTGTGTAACATTATAGCTAGAGCCTTGGTATTTTTCGGTCATATTATATGATGTATAGTTTTCCTTGGTCTTCATTAAATCATTTCCTGAAAAGGTTAAATTAATTATATGTTAAAGCCCTAAATTGTCAGTAGATATTAATATAACCAGCAATTAGGTAAGAGATAATTTGCAATATAGAATATGTTATTAAAAATTCAATAGATTTAAACGCACAAAATACTACAAATTAGTAAATATAGTAATTAATTAATTTTAGAGATATCGATAGCCGGAGACATTAGAGTAGCTGATCATTTCACACAATTTGCGCAGCGAGAGCAGTAATATTATGAAAGGATGAAACCACTTATATAGATGAATTAGGTGCTAGAAATATAAAAACATATTTATATTTTAAAAATTTATAAAACTTTTGTTAGGGACAATTGTAAATTGTAATGCAATCACCGACATACAGTCTGTCAAAATTCTTAACAATATCATAGAAAATTCTGAACATAATGTAAAAAATTTGTGGAAATTCGCTAAATTCATTAATAGGAAATACATCGTATAATTACAAACTTATTATATTAGATTCTGTACCTTTATTCCCAAATATTCCTATGGATTAACATTAAATAGTATACAGTGCGGTTCTAATGTACCCTACCCCCTTCTAACTTTTGATTGGTTTAATAGAGTAGTTCCAGTTTTGGGTCATTAATATGAAATATTATATGTTTGAAGTAAATTTCTATTTAGTTTCAAAGATTGACGACTGAGGGCGATATAGTATCAAAATTTTAAGTGGAATGGGGGTCGAATGACACCTTATTTTAAAGGGCTCACTGACTGTAGTATCAGGCTAAAATTTCATAAAAATTTATCCACTCATATGTACATACATAGTAATAGAACAAAGTTTCATTTCATAATACATTTATGTTTCCAATTATTTGCTCAACATAAATTTAAAAGTCTTAGGTAGGTATGAATTGTAAAACGTATGTCTTTTATTAAGCCTGTACTACCTTATGAATAGCATTTTATCTACATAAGTGCCATAATCAGCAATAATAAATGTCAATTTTCTTTGTTACTTTGAATGAGGTTTCATTAATTTAAGGTTTATCGTTCAAGGCTGTTTGGGACGTAATGATTATTTGAAATCATGTTCGACACTTGCTTTATTTAAATATGTCTTCGCTGTCACTTTATGCACTGAGATTATGAAGTCGAAATTCATGTTCTTTAAGAGTTACGTTTAAAAGTAGTCCATGTTTGCAGAAATATTGATCTTATTAAACTTTAACAGGATATTTAGTTATCATAAAAGGTGTTGAAAATGTTCACTATTTCTTTCCAGGCATGTATTAACCGTGCTTATCATATGTTGCAGAGTGATTAATACTTCTGGAGATATTCTTTGAATGAATCAGTAATGGCTTGCTGCAGTTCTTTAATATTAGTATGTAGAGGATTTCTGTATATGTTATATTTTAAGCATCCGAACAAAAAGAAATCTAAAGATGTAAGATCAGGTGACCGAGAGGGCCACAGATTCCTGCTTACTAATCGGTTATCATGAAATTCTTCGAGCAAGCTTATTGTTTCATTTGCTGTATGAGCTGTGGCACCATCCTGTTAGAAGTATCCATTGTGTAGTTCGTTAGGATGCAATTGGTTTAAAAACGATTCTAAAATCTGTTGTCGATAATTGTGTGCATTTATATTCTCGTTGAAGAAAATTGGACTTAATAGTAATAGTAATAGTAATATCTTTTTATTGTCAAGAGTTGATAAACAACATAGACATTGTCAATATATACAAATAAAAATACTAGATAAGAAACTGACTAGACCTAATATATATATATATATATATACACAACAATAAAACTAGTGAATACAAACTAAATAAACCACACGTAAACAAACAATATAATATTCAAAGGAAGGCACACTAGGTCACGTATTCATCCGCGGAATAAAAGCTATTTTCATATATAAAAGACTTTAGTAGCTGTTTAAACTTATTAATCGATGTTGCCAGTTTGATTTGCGGTGGTAATAAGTTAAAATAGATTACACATCTATAGTACGCACTGCGCTCATATAAGACAGTTTTGTGGAGAGGGATGCGCAGCTTGTCGCGTCCACGTGTTATCATGTTACTGTATATGTCACTGTTCCTACAAAACTGCTGCTCGTTACGTTTACAAAAAATTAGCAATTCATACAAATAAATAGACCATAAGGGCAGGATATTTAAGTCTTTGAATATTTGTCGGCATGAATCTCTAGATGATGCCCCTACCATACACCTAACAATTCTTTTCTGAAGAATAAATAGTTGAGCCATACAACACGACGAGCCCCAAAAAATGATACCATATCGCAATCGAGATTCAACGTATGAAAAGTAAAACATTCGCACAGTCGCCATATCGACAACTCCTCTTAGATTTCGTATACCGTAATACGCCGAGCACAGCACTTTCTCTAGCATAGAACAATGCTGCTCAAATTTAAGATTACGGTCCACAATTAAACCCAAAACCTGAAGTATTCGCTTTCGGCAATTGATCTCCCGTTACACCTAATATAAGGGCTGCTATTAATCGACGCACCAGCTCGATAGTATATCAGGCCAGTTTTATTTCTATTGAGAATGAGTTTATTACTATCGCACCATGCATCCAACGCAGATACAATACAGTTAGCCCGATCTGAGGTCTGATCCACCGAAGAACCAAAAATCACGCAGCTTGTGTCATCAGCATATTGCGTCAACAAACAGGAATGCAAAGATATATGTTGACACAAGTCATTAACGTAAATATTGTACAATGTGGGACCAAGAATTGAACCTTGTGGAACACCAGAATTTATGTCAACCGTTGCTGAATAATACTGCTTCTGAATATCCCCCGCACAACCCCAAACTACAATACGTGAACTGCGATTTGTCAAATAAGATTTAAATAAGTTATAGGCAGTGTCGCGTATCCCATATGCCCACATCTTCGCCAATAGGATTTCGTGATCGACGGTATCAAAGGCTCTCGAAAGATCGAAGAATAATTGAAGTACGGTATTTCCCGTATCAATTTTATTATAGACTTGAGTTAGGCTGTCATAGATAGCGTCGGATGTCGACTTACCGCGAATAAACCCAAACTGCCTATTTGTAGTTATACTCATACTCCGAAGATAGTTGCAAAGTCTCGTATTTATGACTTTTTCAAAAATTTTCGTATAATTCGTTATAATTCTTCCACGTGACATGGGAACCCAAATTCCAACGTTTACCGGATGCAGTTCAGTTTCTCTGAATTCGTGAGGATTTTCAATGGAGTTAATTCTGTGAATTAACAAAACCGCTAAGGTGGAACCACGCTTCATCACTGAAAACCAAATTCTATATTTTCATTTGGGAACTGTAAGATGTACTCATCATAACACATTTGCAGTGAATATTCCCAGGTACCATCTTCCCTGCGAAATCCCCCACGAAAGTATGCTTCCAAAAGGAAGATGTTTTGCTCAATCGTAAACATTGAATGGTCGATTCCAAAACATTTTAAGAACTATTTCAACTAAATCATTTCACGAATTATTTTACGTACCAGTGAACGAGCAAAATGTAAATAACGTTTTTAAAAAACGAGTTTCTTATTTCAACAAAGTTAAATGAATTACAAACACAAAAAAGAAAAATATAAGCAGACAAGATTACTAAACTAATACACTATTTGACAGCAAATTCAAACGCATTATGGGTAAAGGCCTAATTAGAAGATAGTTTTGATAAAATTAGAAACAAATATAGAAAACCAGCACGCTTCAATCTTTGTCGCTCGCACTGTAATAGAAAATTTAGTAATGGAGGACTTTGAGCAGTACCTATCTATATTTGATTTATACCTCTTTATAAAATTAATCATGTTACATTTATCTTTGAAAAAGAAATTCAAAATTCCATCAATTTTTTTAAATATTAAGATACTATATAATAAAACAGGGATGTGAAATTATTTTGCACATTAAAGATCCTTTAAAAAAGTGTAATTAATTAAATTAAAAGAGAGTTTTACAACGAAGACTGTAACAAATGCTGTATCGCTCAAATTTAATACTCGTATTAATATTTAAAGCAATTAATTTATAACCACCAATACGGCGTTTTACATAACAAACGCTGAAACTATCTTATAACTATAAGCACTCTATGGATAGAAGACATAATTTCGATTTTGAAAATATGAATATTTAGAAAACATTGATGCAAGAATAATTCAATTTATTCAAATAATTATATTAGATTTACATTAGATATAGAGATGAGTTTATAAATATCATCATACTTATAAATAATTTATTTGTTCTTACCAAAACAAAATTATTACGTTCTGAAACAAAGTGATTTTTAGTCGGTTCAGTGCACACACGAACTATCTTCCATATTTAGGGAATGTTCAGCAACTTTAATATCGTATTAAATACATAGAAGATTTTACAAATATAGCTGCGCAATCAAGAATGATAGAACTATTTTTTTAATCTGTGGTAAGTGCTTGTAGTTAATCACATTATTATCATACCACAGGATTTATTATTATTCTGGCCATAGGAACAAGCTGATATACCC
Organism: Holotrichia oblita; assembly: GCA_023690525.1. NCBI lineage: Eukaryota > Metazoa > Arthropoda > Insecta > Coleoptera > Scarabaeidae > Holotrichia > Holotrichia oblita. Next base: position 50,541,697 of record CM043015.1, read on the forward strand.
ATCGTTGACAAGCGATTTATCTAATTAATGCAATTCTTGAAGGCGCTATAGTAATGGAATATACTTCAATTTTTTTAATGTTACTGTGTTTACGGCCGGTGAATGATATAACTTGTAGATTTATTTATACTTTATTTATTTTTACTTTATTTTGCCTTGTTAAGAAATAGTTATTTACATACGAAGTGTGGAAAGACGATAAATATTTCCAGCATAAGCCCGATTTGAAGCACCAGCAAGCGTAATCTAGCGAGCGCTTTATAAGCGCAAATGGCGGAAACGATCTTCACGTACGTTGTTTGTACAATTTTTTTAGCAAAATGTTATTAATAAATGATATATTTATATAGGTACTACTTTTTTGCTGAGTAATGCAAAAAAAACTTAGTAAATACTAAAGTTACGCAGGTATTGTATTCTGATTAAGATAGATATCAATTAAGAAATTTGACGTTTCATTTCATTAAGCAATTAATAGTATAGGTATGTAATAGATAGCATCAGTGATGTTTTTTGTAGTTTTTTAATTAATTTTAAACTTACTTAAGTTGTTATAGACCAGATCTAGTTGAATGGGACATTCCTTTAATGCAGTTTTTACTTTCCGCACTTGTGCGGGAAAGTCAATTTCCTGCACGCAAATAGAACCAGGAAATGCCATGTTTTGATAAGCGATTACAAAAAGAAATTTGATTATATTAGTTAACATGATTTTTGTCTCACGAGCAGTAGTAAATTCTAAGTAATAGTACTTAATGCAGCTTTTTATAGTGCTTTCAAGTACGTATTCGGAATCTCTCCATCATCCACAGGCTTTTTCATCCATTATAAAATAAAAATGATACCATGTCTATTGTTGTGCAGACCCAGAGATGTATAGACATCTTCGAATTATATTGATTTTTATTGGAATGGGGTGGTAGGGACAGAAAAAGCACTAAATTAGAAAAGAATAGTTTAATTGCGACTCATTCCTTGCTGGACAGAAAAATATGAAACGTGACAACGTTGTACAATCCTAAAAGTGTATAATGAAGAATTCCATCAGAGCCGTGGATAATAACTACTGTTTTTATGTGTTACTGAAGGACAAATTAGTGATGCAAACATTAAAGAAGGAATATTAATACATGACGAAATGTTTGAGGAATTATTCAATACAGTGAAGGAAACAGCTTGACAAGCATTCAAAGATGTTACTCAGAGTTTTCTGGTAACCGAAAGGACGAAAATTATCGTGATATCAACGATCTTATATCATAAAAATTTTTGCAGTCACAACTAGATTTCTTTTATCAAAAGACGATAACTATGGAAAAGAGACATCAAGGCAAATGGAATTCTAAATGCTGGTTGATTAATGTTAGGCCAACAAAATGGTTGTTCCACACGCGAAATGTAACAGAAAATCGTTATTTCTTGTTTTCTAGGAGAATCAGATTCTTTGAATATTGTGTAGTTAAGAACGGAGAAATTGTTTGAAATTATAAAAGCTTGTCTCTCTGAAACCTCGCGTCATGGGGAAAACCGATAAAGCTAAAACGTAAACGTAAACATTTCCGTTATATATACTAATAAGAATTGAAGGGTTAAGAAATGAATATAAACAGCAAAAAAATCAGATAAATATGTTAATAAAATTAGAAAAAAAGAAACATTTTACAAAATTATTTAATAACTGTAAAGGCGACATGAAAAAACCTGGATAAATATAAATAATATTTTAGGTCGCGGTAATAAAATAGGAAGCGATGATAAAATTAAAAAATATATGAAAACAGAGGAGCACATAATTGCAAATAATTTTGCTAATACATTTAAAACGCAAACTGATGCAATAGTTCATAAATGCAATAAGAAAGTATTTACGGGTAAGAACACACATAATTTGTTTGATAAATCGATGTTTTTACCGGATATGGATTTGTATGATCTACAAAAAATATTAGATTGCCTACAAATTAATAAATCTCCTGGATGTGATAATATCAGCGCGAAAGATATTAAAAACTTTAGAGATGTTTTTATGCTACCATTATTACAGTTAATTAATCTGTCTCTGAGAAAGGGTATCGTGCCAGAGGGATTAAAATGTGCAATTGTCAGACCAATCTAGAAAAATGGTAATCATAGTTTATATGAAAATTACAGGGGTATATCTCTACTGCCAACAATAGATAAGATTATGGAAAGATATCTCTCTGGTAAAGGTACAACACAATTACTGGAAGATTTCGCCGATTTAGTCAATACGAAATTAAACGAGCACATGCATGTGGAATGTGTGTTTGTGGATTTTTCGCGTGCATTTGATTCCATCAATCATGAAAAGTTGCTTAACAAAATTTATGACTATGGGATACGAGGACTAATACACACTTGGCTAACAGATTACTTAACCAAAAGATCATTTAAAGTCAAAATCGGGAAAAGTTTAAGCAGCAATAAAGAATCAACCATTGGCGTGCCCCAGGGTAGTATACTGGGTCCGTTACTATACATTCTGTATGTTAACGATGTGGGTAGATGCTTCGAACTTTGCGACTATTACATGTATGCGGATGATATGGTAATCGTTTCCATACATAAAAACTTGGAAACAGCAAATGAAAGGTTGCAGCACGATTTTTTTCGACTTCAATTATGGTGTCATGATAATGAGCTGACGATAAATAGTAAAAAAGACCAAACTGATGCACATCAGGTCTCCACATATAGCTTTTAACTGCCAAGTACACTTAAAATTGCACGATAACGGGTGCATACATAACAACTACCACATGCAAGGAGAAAATATCAAAAACTGTGATTGTAAGGATAGCATAGAAAATGTAGCACGTATTAGATATGTGGGAGTATGTGGACAATTTCTTTTTGTGGAACGAACAAATAAATGATTTGTGTAAAAAACTAAGACACTTAGTGTGGTGTTTTTATTATCTTGCGGAGATGGTGCCATTCAAAACATTGAAACTGATATACAGCAGCCTGGTACAATCCGTACTAAATTATGGGGTATCGGTCTGGGGTACGGCCTCACACTCCTACATTAGCAGACTAAGGTATATACAGGACAGAATAGGAGGTATAATTAAAAAAAGTTCAAAAAGTGAAGGCTTACAAACATCAAAAGATTCTAACATTTTAGACGTAGAAAAATTATGTTGGTTGAGGACGCTGACAAACAATTTTAATAAATTAGGTGGCATTCAAAAAATAGACCATAATCACGATACAAGAGCAAAAGCGATGGGTCAAACAAGAATACAAAGAACAGTAAATAAATATGGTGATAGAACAAGAAGTGCGGTTCTACATAGACTATTTAATCTACTATCCACCCACATTGTATCAGAATCTTCAAAAGTTAAGTTCAAAAAATTAGTGTTAGACTGGTTGATGGACGATTAAGAAAAGACTCATTGTGTGTTGTATCATCGAGGATCATTTATTGTGATTATTAACTCGGATTCATTAGTGTAGTTCATGTGATGCGAGTGCTTGTGAAGAGTCGGAATAGGTTTTGTTTTTGGTTAAATTTGTTAAAATGTAATTAGCTTAGGAATGGTTTTAATTTTAATTTTAATTGGGTTAAATTAGAAATTATAGCTTTAAGTTAGGTTTTATTATTTTTATTATTAATTAATTAAATTATTATTAATTTGATAGTTGCGGGATTGAAGGGCATTACTGTTATTTTGTAATTATTTTTGGGTTTACATTGCTATGCTAGTATTTGTAAGCTAGCTTCGTCGCTAGTATTCATCTTTATTTTGTTGATACATTAATACGACACATTTAACAGTGTGGAATGTCCGAGAAAGAATATTAATTTAATATTTAATTTTTAATTATTATTTACTAGTTATATGTTGGTCAACACTAAACTGAACTCTCTATGCTGACAAGTACTTGTACTTAGTGCTCAAGAGGTTCGTTTAATCAGATGTTTTCATCAGATGTTTTACCAGATGTGGATAGTAGTGCTTAGGTTATTATAGAACAACTTATTTTATTGTCTTTGTTTTAAACTATCTGCTATATATATATACATTGTAGGGCGAGGCGTATCGCGGTGGCGGTATTGACGTGTTTTCATGTCTTGTCGTGATTGCGATGCGTTCTCTCGCGTGAGGAATACCTGGGGGCCTCGTCATGCTCCTGCATGGTTGGGTGCTCTGGATTAAGGTGGAGTGCGTGGAGAATTATTATTATTATAAAAAAAAATTAATTAAATAATATATAGCACAATAATATAGTAAATCAGGTAAATTAATCGCTTCTTAACAGTTTCTTGTAGGTTGATTTATACATATTTAACTCTAGATATTTAGTAGAAGTAAATGTCATTATAAATTCTGATTATTTAACATATTAAGCTTGCAAATATAATAACTTTCTTTAGTAATAACATAATACATAGCTGCATAAATAGACAGATTTACCTGTCCTACTGCCCTCTACTCCCACATGGTTGCCTTTAACACACACTAATACATATGTATATGTATATGTACGCAGATAAACGTGAGATGTATTTAAGTATGCAACTTGAATAGTTTTGTCGGATATTGATTACTAAACTGCATTGAAGGATAAAAGAGAAAATAATGTACAAATTACGGGAAAACTTTTAACGAGAAAAGCTAACACAAACATAACTTCCTAATTGTGACAATTGAAAGATGGTCTTCCGCATCCTACGACAACAAACTTCCTTGATTCTTCGATAATTTCATCGTTTTAGATTCGCTTATCTCGAATTAATTGAGTACAAACCTACGATTAACGGTAAGTAATTAAGAGGAAATTTTCGTAATTTTTGTAATTTGTCATCGGGCGTATATATAAATCGGCTTTTCTTTTATTTAATTGGCGTTAATTAGAGATTAATCGTTTACCTTAAACGGAGAACCGATGTGTTGGATCTGTTTTCTGAAGAATTATTGGTTGTTCACATTCCGCTACTTGATATCGTCGTTGTCATCGTCTGAACTTTCGAAATATTTTTTTCATTAAGTGTCACAGATTTTACCAGAAGTGCACCGTTCCTAACAATCTTCGAGTATCTTCCTCGAGTCTAATTGTGGAGTATCACTTGTAACGACGATGACATCGAGAGTGTTCAAAAGAATTCAAACATCACTTCCGCGAAGTTTCTCCAAAATACTACCGACCGCTTTTATTGGTATTGTTCTTCTTCGTGTTTACCACATGTCGATTGTCGTTTTAAAAGAAAGATATATATCTGTATAATACGCGATCTGTATGTGAGTACCCGTTAATACCTGTTATATGTGGAGTGGATTCGAGCGCGATGGAACAACCGAGACCTACTGGAGATGATCAACGCGTGTCCGGCTGTTAAATCAAAGAAGTGGTGGATGTAGTAGTAAAACATCTTTCACGGCCTGGCGTCTGCCAATGCCAAGGCGATTCTTACCGTGATGTGTATGTATGTGCTCATGTGTTGTGATTCATTTAGTCTGTACTCGCTGTTGCTCCCGTCTAATTAATTCGTATCGGAGACGGGCGATTTGTGCGTTCTGCGAGAGTGAGCAGAGCTTTTTCGGTAGCCTCGTAATGTTTCAGCTGGTATTATGATTTATTATTTCCAGCAATATCATGATATTCGTATAAATAATAATATATAGATTTTAAAACGGAAAACAAGTTCAAAATAGTATCTTAAAAGAAATGTAACGCCATTTTCTAACAGCACATGGTTATTCTTTTTTTTATTTACAATTATAGTCAAATAATTGTTAACAGTATTCATTCTTATATATGGGCTAACAATTAAAGCAAAAGCTATTGACGTTTCATAAGAATTATAGGTTGCGGCTTTAAAAGATTCAATGGTTAGCGTAGTTTTCCTCCTTTCGAGCATTTTATTATTATTTTCTTCGTCATGAACTTGTACAGAAAATATTCGGACATGGACCACATTTTCGAATTTTAATTCAAGCACAGCAGTCAATATAGAAAACAAAATTTCAGTACCAACAAGAATCACAAGTTTCACGCAAACTTCTATTGACGTATTCATGACAAATTCTGACCAAAGTTGAGGTGCAACACAATTATTTATCAGATCACACAAACCAAATCATAAATTACGAATACATTAATATTTGTGAACGCAAGGAACCGATCTTGAAAAGAAGCTACACTGCAACAAATAAAGCTGACTTTACACATAAATTGTTACATGATCTTCAAATAGCGGATTTACTGAACAAAGGCAATGAAGACGTAAATATATTATTCAATGAATTTCATACCATGCTACTCAAAAATTTTAATGACGCCTTTCCATTATCAGCTATTGCAACGGAATTAAAAGTTTGCCACTACTTCTTAAAGAAATTGCTCAAATCAGCAAAAGAATTGATAGCAATATGTATAAGGAATGATATATTACTTTAAAAGAGTTTTATAATGCGATGGTCAGTAACGCTAAAAAATCCTACAATAATAAACGAATTTTAGAACTTGTTGGAATATTATAAAAGAACATAAAGGTATAAAAAATGAGAATAAAATCAGTATCAGTCACAATGGTAACATAGCAAGCCCAGAAGAAACTCCTAACATATTTAATGATTTCTTTGTTGGTGTGGTTCAGAGTCCACTACCAAATAGCAACACCGCCCCAAGTGAAATAGTTGCGTTCCGAAAAACCATCTACAGGAATACCTGGAACAATACTACAGGAGGTTAAAGAAGTTATTAGTACACCATTATGCACAATCATAAATAAATCCTTTGAGACACGCGTATATCCGATCAAGTTAAAAGTGTCAAAAGTCATACTAATTTTTAAGCAAAAGGGTAGTGCAATGGATGTGGTGAAATATAGACCGATATCTTTACAAAACCAAATATCTAAGATTTTCGAGTATTGCTTCCAAACTAGACTGTATAGATTTCTTGAGAAGTACAACGTATTAAGTGATCATCAATATGGATATAGGAAGACAAAGACCACAATCATGGCTGTAGAAAATACAATTTTTATAGTGTGCGACGCCCTACACTCAAAACAGAAGGTGACTGGGTTGTTTTGTGACATGAGTCGCGCTTTTGGCTGAGTCAATCACAGCCTTCTCATCAGCAAATTAAATAGTGTTGGACTGCGAGGAATTCCGAATAAATAGATTACTTAGCTCTTATCTCATCAATAGGGAACAGGTTGTTAGTGTGGGAGGAAATCTGTCAAAGAAGCGTCATGTAGATAGAGGCGTACCACAAATCACAATATTGGGACCTCTGTTATTTTACCTAATGATAAACGACTTACCCTCAGTCTGCAGATCTGCAACAAACGTCAACATTTATGCTGACGATACCAACATGATAGTAGTTTATGATGATATTAATCAATTAACGCTGAGAGCCGAAAGTGTTATAACTGAAATACAGGAATGGTGTACACAGAATGGTATTATACTTAATACTGATTAGACGCAAATTATGAGAAGATGGATACAAACTAAGCAACATATGGCGAATAACTTTACAAGATCGTCGACGTAACCACAATACCAGAACGGATGCAGCTCACTGAACTGTAACGAGTCAATGAAGCGAAGAAGAAACAACGTATATAACGAGGAACAGAAGTCAACAATATCAGTCTTTAGGAACTTTCTGAAGAAGCTGACAGCATGACAACACTCAGAAAACTTTACCGCAGTAAACGACGGTCGTAACAACCTACGCTCAACTGTTGCTCAATACTATTCTTGAGTTCAAAAAAAAGCATTTTTAGGGCAGCTTCCCTTTTTCTAAACTTGGCCAATTTAAAAATTGTTCAAGTTGTTTAATATTATTTTCCTGCAGATTTATTGAAAACGAGGCATTTTTAGGTAAGCTCTTTTTTAAATTTAAAGTTATTTCCAATTCTACTATGGTTGCTTAATACTATTCCATAGTTCCGCAGGATAATAATAGTCGTCAGTAGGCTTTCGTCTTTAGCATGGTTTACACGTCGAATTACCGTGATTTTCTAGCGACCCCTTACCCAGTTTTTACTCCTGAAGCAGGCGTTTACATTAGTGGTAAAATATTGAGTTTAATAGATTTTGTATTTGTTATGCTTTTATTCTACTTTATTCTGCTTTTAGTTTGTTTTTGTATTGTATACATATTTCACTATGACGCGACCCAAACCCGGAAGCACTCAAAATAGAGACTCGTAGCGTGGACACTTTTATCATTTAATATTAAGAATTATTCAGAAAAGAAAATTGAAAAACTTAACGTTCAAGTCAGCTTGTTTACTGAAATTGAAAGTTTTGAAAGTGAAACCGTCTACCTTGTTCTATATTTTCCAAATAATACTAAAAACCACCTACCACTACAACAAGAGGGGAAAAACATTTGCTTTAGTCTTTTACGATAGGTTGAGAAAAATATTCTTTTTTCGATTTCAGTTACGGATAACTTTTTATATTATTTTTCAAGAGTTTGCAACAATGTAGAAGAAAACTGAAACAATTGTAAAAAAATCAGTTGTTTAGGAAAAAAAGACTTCGTATTTATAGATATCGTATTTATAATTGCCATTAGAGTCGCATCAGTATTATTCGGGAAAGACATAAGAAGAACAAAACAAGTGAAACAAGAAAATAAATTTATTATAAACACTATTTGATACGGGAAAATTATACAAAATTGAAAGTAGGATGAATCTAATCACGTATCTGTAAGAATTTTTTTTGAAAGAACTATATTGAAAAAATGTTTCTTCCACGATCTCCATTCATTCCAAGTTTCAGACCACAATCTGATAATTTCGGCTTATTGCTTTTTTATTACTTTTAAAATATGATTCACTACCTTACATTACAACCTTCATTATTAATTTACTATTTGATATATTGTTAATGAATATGGTGCCACGAGAGAACATTTTTTAGACCTCAGCCAGAGTACATTTACAGTTCAATGTTTCATATTTCCCAATTTCTAGTTGTAGTTCTATAGAATTTTTTAGCAGTAGCAATGGAAAATCTAGATATATGTATATGATTATCTTCGAAAATTAAATTCGTCACAAATATCGCGCATCGAAATTATCTACAGAATTCATAGGTATGTGTCTGAGCATATGCCGTAAACGTCATCTGTTAATATGATAGAGGTGTCGTCAAATTCATTAATATGCTTTTTATTAATACGCAGACAGGCTGACGCTTAACCGATATGATGGATAACAGAACAATGGTAATCGAATAATCTGTGCAGCTTTTATAAAGAATCTCAGAACATTAAAGGATATTATACAAATATAACGTATTAAAAATATTTAATGAAAATGCTGGAGTGATTCCCGATGAAAAAAATCTATTTACGAAGATTAACAACCATCTTCATGACATTGTGTTGAAGTTTAGTAAGTTTTCAAAAGATGCAATGATCACTGAACAACGGAGTATGCTCACAAGGAAACACAGGCAAGTGGTGGTGACCGATTTAAATGAAATTTGGTGGGTTTGTAGACTTATGCAGTGTAAGAACAACGGTAACTTCCATAGATGCTAAATCGCTCGTTTTCGGGGGTGTGGGCAACCAAGAGCCAACGCTAGCTTCCGCTATTTGCTTTAATATTTCCAAAACTATGACATCAAAAAAAGTTTTCACTTTATTGACAACGAGTACTATGGGTGAATTCTGCATAACTTTGTGTATTTTTCCAGTAAATAAAAATTTTAAAATTTTAAAAAAATAGTGGGGGTGGGGGTTGTTTCTGGAAAACAAGAACTATGATAGGCAAACCATTGTCGCTACCTTTTAGTACTCATAAAACAGTTATACATTTGTGTTAACTTTTTTTTTATATGTCTTATAGTTGTGGAGATATTAAAGCAAATAGCGGAAGCTAGCGCTGGCTCTTGGTCGCCCCCACCCCAGAAAACGAGCGATTTAGCATCTATGGAAGTTACCGTTGTTCTTACACTGCATCAGTCTACAAACCCACCAAATTTCATTTAAATCGGTCACCACCACTTGCCTGTGTTTCCTTGTCAGCTGCTTTTTTAATTTAGGGAAAAATAATAATTACTTTGTGCCAAATCTAGCCTTAAAACTGGATATTTCATCGGTATAAAGCCAGACTTACTAATTATTTCTCCGACTTCTCTTGTCGCTTTCTATTGACAAGATTTGTTCTATACCTTGCTTGCTGTCGGTTTTTTAGATGAATTTTGTGTCCCTGTCCTGTTTGGGGCTGGGAATCCTATGCGGCATAAATTCTTGTTTTGTTGGTGAATCCCAGTAACATCTCATAACCTCATCAAATTTCGAAAACAGGTTATTACCGTCATATAAAATGTTTAATGCTTCTTCGATCTATAAACTTTCCATATCTTGAATCATCTTCAATTGATTCTCTGAATTTTACTATGAAATATATCAGATGCACTTATATATTCTCAATACACGTGTGAAATACCGTCAGGAAACACTGCCAATTTCCTCTTCTTAAACGCAGCTTTATTGCTCCTACTTTTGACTCTCTTCGATTTTAGCCTCCTTTTCAATCAACTATCATCTCAATTCTACTACCTGTCTAGATGACTTTCCAAACTATTTAAGGAATCTCTTTCACAGGTCCAAAACCATGTTAGGTGTTGGTTTGAATGTATTGAATTGTTTGGAAAATTCATAAAATTCAATTCATTCTTCTTAAGTAATAGTTCGGGTTGAACGCATTTTTAACGTCAATAGTAACTAATACGCACCATTTACGCTTAAATTCCTTTGCCATTTCCAGCACTGTTTGAATGGCTTGTATGGTTGATTTGCCCTTAAGAATTATTGTTAAGTATTGATGTTTGTGGAGATTCCCTCTTTCTTCTAGTTCACTCAACAGTCGATTTTTGATAAGTGTTTTCAGGTGCTTGCTTAAAGTATTCACTAAACACAGTGGCCTGTAGGAACTAGTAAGTTCTGGTGGTTTCCCGCTTTTTAATATTAGGACAATTTTGGCCACTTTCCACTGATCGGGGAAGTTCTGTACTCTTAGTAACTCATTCATGACACCAGCCAGTAGGCTAGTCGCACTGTTCGCAAATATTTTAACCGCTTCAGGTGGGATCATATGGGGTCCAGGGGCCTTGCCCACTTTAATACTTAGGGCTGCATTTTTAATTTCTTCGTCGGTAAAAGGTTCTATATCCGTGGAAACTGGTTCTGTCTGCCATACCTCTGTCGCCGCGGGGAAAAGGTCAGCAACAATCTGCTTCTGTTTTTCGATGCTTACTTCATATGGTGCTAGAGATTTGGTTTTTTTTAGTAGAATTCTGTATGCATCGCCCCAGATATCATTATCCAACTCTTTGCACAACTGTTCCCAGTATTTCTTTTTAGCTTGCCTTATAAGTTTACTTAGAGTCTTTTTCGCTTGCGAGTATGCCTCCCTAGCGGATTCAGATTCGTATGTGCTTGCTGCCTTTTTATTGAGTCTAGTTAGTTTTCTTCTAAGTTTTATGCATTCTCTTCTTTGGGTTGCAATTTCCTCGCTCGACCAATAAGGATCTCTCTTTTGTCCATGCCTGTTGGATGAGGCTTGTACATGCTGTGTGGCCTACGCCACTTGCGTGTTTTTTAATTACTTCTATCGTATCTCTGAAGGTCTCCCAATCAATAGTGTCTTTTGTCATGGTTTTCCCCTTCCCAGTTTGCATACCTTCAACTCGGTACAACATGGCCAAATCATTAAAGAACTACGAAACAGAAAGATATCCGGGTATTTCGTCAGATTCATATGTAGTTTCCTAACAAACAGGAAGATTACCTTAAGTAAAGAGGAAGTGGTGGAAGTAAACACGGGGGTACCACAAGGATCGGTCCCGGGCCCAGTCCTATGGAACATTCTATACGATGGAGTGCTCAGTTTGGAGCTCACCAGGGATGCCATATGCGTTGGATACGCGGACGACCTCGCGCTGGTAGTAGGAGCAGATGACGATGTTACTATAATGGAAAATACCAACAAGTGCCTGGAACAAATCAGCGAATGGATGCGAAATCATGAGCTGACGCTAGCGCCAAACAAGACGGAGACTATCATAATGAAAGGGAAAAGAAAACGAGAGCATATCACTTTCATCTTGGAAGGAGTAATACTCACACCAGCCAAAAGCTTAAATTATCTTGGGGTAGAAATTGATGAAAAGAGGACATTTAGGACACATGTTGAAATGGCGACAAGGAAGGCAGAAGTAAAGACAGCTAATTTAACCAGACTAATGCCGAATTTAAATGGACCCCGAAGTAGCAAAAGGGCCGTACTGTCTAGCGCGATACATAATATAGTCATGTATGGAGCACCAGTGTGGCATGAGGCAATAAATGTCAAAAAATACAGAATCAAAATGGAAAGTATGCTGCGTACAATCTTGATGAGGGTAGCGTCATCCTATAGAACAGCATCGTTGGTAGCGCTGCAGGTGATCACAAGTACAACCCCAATAGACCTCATGGTTCATGAACAGGGTTTTATGTATAACCATGCACAGGAGGAAAGAACTGAAACGGCAAGGAGGGCAAAAGAAAATACCCTAGTAAGATGGCAAAACAGATGGGACGGGGAAACAAGTAAGGCTCAGTGGACTAAACGTATAATTACAGATGTTGGAAATTGGATTAATTGCAAGCACCGAAATGTAGATTACTATCTAACCCAAGTTTTAACAGCGCATGGCTGCTTCCGGGCCTACGCCAAAAGATTTGAAAAAGACTTTGACGACAGCTGTATCTTCTGTGGAGAGATCGAAACGGCGGAACACACCTTCTTTGTATGCGACAGGTGGAATGAAGCCAGGAGAGCTGCGGAGGCGAAAACTGGGAATCCAATAACCCCAGAAACCCTAATGACGGTGATGACGGAATCGGTTGAGAAATGGAAGGTTATCCAAAGTATGGCAAGACGAATAATGAGCAAGAAGGAATTAGATGAACGTCAGACAGCAAAATCAAACGATAGGAGGAGTGACATGAGGAAAGCAGACAGCCGGCGGTACTTGATGAAATATAGACTTATGATACCAAGTACCGCAGAGGGCTTTGAGGGGTTTTAGTGTGTAGGCTGCACACTGCAGAGAGTCCCACACGCCGAGTCGCGATTGACCTAAGCGGTCGGTGTGCGTCAACCATTTCCCCTGGCAAAAAAAAAAGTAATAGTTCGGGGAAATTATCAGTCACACCGATACTTCGCATAATTAAAATGATCCGAGTACTTCTTTAGGTAATTATAATGTAGTTTCGGAGAATAGAAGGGAGACATAACTTTTGAAGCATTTCATACACCAATAAAGACGTCTTGACTTGTATAGAAGAACATGTGCGTGGGCAGAGTAAATTTTGCAAGCATTTGAAGGCGTTGGTGTTAAATGGTTTTAATGAAAGGATTACGCGTGCGAGGAAACAAAGCGCAATAAATTAAAAATTAAACAAGTGCTGAATAAATATTAACGGCTAGTGTATGGATGTATGATAAAAATAATACTGCTTAATTATTTTCGCACTGACAGGTAACGGTTAGTTAAGGCCACAACGCCTTAGATGTATTTAAATGATGCATTTATATTATTGAGTGTCAGTAAGCCCACATAAGTAAGTATTATAGATATGTACACGGGGGAAATTTCATGAACTACATTTAGAGGAATACGGCCAATAAAAGTTAACAATTTGTTACAGGCTGCTTAAAAAATGCAGATTCAACAGTTATATTTCGAGATATACAAGTTGTTTGAATTATAGTTTTATTTTAATAATATAAGAGATTTATTTGAATAATTAATAAAACTATTATTTATACTAGGCTTTATAAGACATATAACTGTGTATTTGTTAATTTATTGAATTAAAATCAATTGGATTCAACATTCTTTCCTAACTAATTCTTTGCGAATCGTTAAACGTTTCATACATCTACCAAATTATAATTCCATATTGTTGAGACAGGTTTATATCCTACAAATGGGATAGCCGTTAATATTTGTATAGCAATATACAGAAAGAATAGTAATAAGACGCATAATTCTGACGGGCATCACGCTATCATTTAAAATTAACTTGTTATAATTACATAAGGAATACTTGGGTTATATTAATACATTATGATGAAAATGTAGACTAAACATTATCTATTTTCTTCTTATTTGCAATATCATCATATATAAATCAATACTAACATAAGTTAAGCTCCAAACAACTCCCGAAATGTCAACGATGTCGGTATATTAGTGACCGATAACAGTGATATGCCAGGCATGTCAAAATATATAAAAATATAAAACATTAGATGTGTTAGTTAAACAAGGAGAAAATTATTTAAACCGCTGTATTCAAATTTTGTAATTATTTACTGCTAGTAAGCTTTTTATAACTTCTTAATTTTTTTATTTTTGTCCAGTTTTGATGTCCAGCTGTGAAAAGAAATACATACATATATCTCCGTTTTATTCTCATGAGCTAGATACGCTCCGTATTTGCCTGAATAGTAATGCGGTGTTACAATGCCGTATGCCTACGATATAAATACAATATATAACTATCACGTGGCATTCAATAGTAGACTGTTGTATTGGGATTAAAAATGTCTCTTTTTTCGACGAGTAAAATTGTACGAGTCGAAATGACATTTTTAATCCGAATGGAGCATGCTATTTTTTCTATAGCCGAAATCATGCATTGCGATAATAAAACGAAGTCTATTTTTTATTCAACCGAAGTCATGCGCTGGGATAATAAAACGAAGTAGGTAAGTAAGGGTCATATTTATAATCCGTGCTTGAGGTTGTGTCGATGCTTGAGCACGCGATTTTGACAGATTTGTAATGACATTTACGTCAAAATCGCGTGCTCGAGCATCGACACAACCTCAAGCACGGACTATAAATATGACCCTAAGTTATATCAACGTTGTCATGGATATGTTGTCAAACATTAGTCATACATTAGTTGTCATTGCGTTCATTTGTGATTATTAGTGGTCCAATTTGAATACTTTTTTATCCTAGGATTAAAAATAACCACTTTTACTTACTAAGATTAAAAGTGAATATTTTTCTTGCTTATAGACACCACTTTTTTGGATCAGTATGGAAAATGACAACTTTAGATACTCCTGACAGTCAAAATATGTCATACTTTTTTTACGGTTGGAGAAAATAGTAGACTGTTGTATTAAATTCATTGAAACTGCGTCTTATTTCTAAAATTGATACGGACTGGACTGCATTTTGTATCCTATTTTTTAATTGCTCTTCATCATTGTCTAGTGGCTTACTGTACACAATATGTTTTAAATGACCCCACAGATAAAAGTCTCCATTATTGTAAGATCAGCACTTCTCGGTGGCCATAAAATGGGAGCATCTCTTCTTATCCAGTTATCATGGAATTCTGTATGTATTGAGCCACTGACGAACAATGTCGGCATAATGAACAAGGTACTGTAATGATATTAGCTACTGTACAGGGATCTTTAATTGTAGTTCCACGTTTACTCAATAGATGGCGATGTTAACTGTACTATTTTTTTCTTAATTTTCGATTGTTATAAATAGGGCGAAATTTTTACGATATATACAGCGTTAGTAAAAAAGTCCCGGAACGGTCGAATAACTTTGTTATTTGAAAATTATGATTTCTGAAATTTGGTATGGGGTAAAGTTAATATAAATGCATTTTATGCAATACAGTTTATATTTTTTTCACTTTCGGTTTAATCGGCAATACGTCCAACTTTTTTTTTTTAAACGGAACGCCCAGATTTTTTTAACACTTTTGAATGCAAAATAAAAAACTACGTTCAGGAAGTATTAAGATGTTTATTTTTATTCACAAGAAAACAGTTAAAAAATTAAAAGTGTCCTAATACAGAAAACTCAAGATACCTGTCTTTTGGGTTGCGATTACAATAATTGTTCAAAATGCTCTCCATTTACAATTTGACAAAAATGTAAACGGTCAGTAAAATTTCTTATTGAATTTTGTATTTGTTCTGGAGTGATGCGATTGGCTTCTTGAACTATTCTCTCTTCCAATTGTTCAAGATTATGGGGACGATTTTTGTACACTTGACATTTCAAGTGACCCCAAAAGAAAAAATCTAATGGCGAGAGATCTGGCGAACGTGCTGGCCATTCGATTGCTCCTCTACGTCCGATTCAACGTTCCGGAAAAATTTCATTCAAATAATCGCGGACACTATGGGCAAAATGGGGGAGAGCTCCATCTTGTTTAAACCAAAAATGTGCATTAGGGTGATCACCTATGTTTGCATTTGGAAAGAGGGCCGCAAGTGCTGGAACTACCTCATTTCGCAATAAATTTAAGTAGACGTTGCCAGTTAAATTTCCTCTTATAAAAAATGGTCCTATGATGTTGTTTCCAACAAGACCAGCCCAGACATTCACCTTTTGAGGACGCTGTGTATGGACTTCTTCAATACAATGCGGATTTTCAATTGACCAGTAGCGACAATTATGTCTGTTCACAGTGCCGTTGAGACAAAACGTTGCCTCATCTGAAAAAATGATGTGATCTAAAACATTAGGCTGCTGCTCGATCAATGCCGTCATTGTTTCGCAAAAATGTAGTCTACGATCTGGATCATCTTCAGTTAACTCATGGACGGGATACATTTTATAGGCTTTCATTCTTGCTGATTTAAGAATCTTATGAGCAGATTTTTAAGAGATCTCATGAATTTGTCCTAATTCTGTTGTGGACACGTGATGATTTTCTTCCACTGTAAGTAACACATTCAAACTAGTTCCTTCATCTGTTGCTCTTAATGGACGTCCCCTTCTAGATAAATCCTTCACCTGACGAAAGACTTCAAACTTTTGAATTGTTCGGCATACCGTACTTTTACTAATGTGACGATCGGATGATAAACAGTATTAAACAAAATACGAACCTCTTCAAAAGAACGTTGACGATCACCGTACCCACGCATGATTAATATCTCAATTCGTTCTGATTCAGTAAGTTTTACTGCCATTTTCAAATGTGTCAATATCTAAAATAAGTAAATTTATAGCGATGCAAAAGTTAAAACGCTTTTAAAATTGTCAAATGTGACGGCAAAAAGAATGCAAACACTAAACAACAACTTTTTCAAAGGTACCTTGTTTTTTCTGTATTAGGACACTTTTTTAATTTTTTAACTGTTTTCTTGTGAATAAAAATAAACATCTTAATACTTCCTGAACGTAGTTTTTTATTTTGCATTCAAAAGTGTTAAAAAAATCTGAACGTTCCGTTTAAAAAAAAAAAGTTGGACGTATTGCCGATTAAACCGGAAGTGAAAAATATATAAACTGTATTGCATAAAATGCATTTATATTAACTATACCCCCATATCAAATTTCAGAAATCATAATTTTCAAATAACAAAGTTATTCGACCGTTCCGGGACTTTTTACTAACGCTGTATATAATATATTAGGCAGGGTTATATTTTATATAAATACTAAGTCCAGCCAGCGACAAGATGTGAAAACACTGGTACATAAGGTATTCTTCTATTTAACATTTTTAATGTAAATTACAATGTAAAACAAAATTTCAACATCTGTATTGTTCGAATTATGAAAGCAGGCTGTATCCATGGATTCGCAGTTTTATTTAGTGTAGTTAATTTTGCGTGCAATGGTACCTAGAACATATGTCAGAGTTACTATGCAAACGCAAGAAAATATATGATTGGATTTTAAATGGACATGTATTGAAGACTATGATATTAATCAAGCAAGTAATATGGTTAATGCCATGGAGATAATGTAATATAAAAATACTTGTTGAAATAATTGGAACGAAATACAGCCATCAAAATTGAGTTATAGAAGAAAAAAATATATTTAAAAATCATTTAACAACGTTTTGGCATCGTCTACAATATATATATGGAAATGTTAGTTTTATAAACATGCATCTAGTGTTTTGAAGGTATTATCAAGGAAATATAATATCTATATCCCCTTTTGGAAGATTTTTTGACAAAATACATTATATTTACAATATTAATATCCTTTGGAAAAGCGAGATACAAGAAATTCTCGTGAAAAATCCACAACCAGGACTAGATCCGTATTAACCAGGGGGCATTTCATCGAGGGATCCTGTAGGTAGATTTAGTGTGCGCATCTTAGATTATAAGCGATCTACAATAAAAAATAGATATTTATAAGTAGCTATCGTAGGGAAACAGGTTAGCGAATAAGACAATTTTGTAAAAAAATAGTAGAATACAGCAAATTTACATATTTACTGTATCAATTTTCTTTCATTTAAAAGAGTTTAACTATTTCATTGAGAGTAATCGCATGAAAGTTGTTATTTGTATTCATAAGCATATACAGTGTGTCCCCGGATAGGTGAAACGACTCTTATAAATGAGACATAATTTTTGATTTAAATTATCATTTATTGGGGTTTAGCCCTGCTTGGTTAAAGACTAATTTCTAACATATTTTCATGGTTTGAAAAACAAGTCGGCCTTGACAGTGAAGGTAAAACTATTTTCGTTGCAGGTAAAGTACCTCTCCCATTCATAGTACGTCAAAATATTACTAAAGAAAGTTATTTAGAATGAAAAGCTATGGCTATATGGAAATTGTCAAAACAATCGGCCTACTTTGATGAAATCATTCAAATTAATTGTTTTTCTATATTGTTATTCTTTTATTTTGAATAAATATAATCCAAACGTAATGATTATGTAATACAATTTATTGGTTTAACAAACAAATTACTATCTAATTAATACGAATTTAAAACATTAACTTAAGCTAATGTACCAACAATAAGCCGTAAGGGCACCTTTCCCGTTCATAATAAGCCAAAATGTTACTAATTGTAAGCAAACTTTTTCAGAATGAAAAGCTTTCGCCGTAAGTATGTAAATTTTTAGAATGATTGGTTTTATGAAATCCCATACTAATTCATTTATTTCTAATGGTGCCATGGAATAACAATATTGTTTCCCTAACGATTGTAATCTGTCAAACTTGTCTGTCAAATAATAGTTTATCATTCGTAATCTGCTTTTTAAACTTTTTATGCATATAAACAATGTTAACCTTAGAAGAAAGAATTTTTGTGATTCAGTGTTATGGAACCGGCGACAAATCCCTAAATACGGTTATTGCTTTATTTCGTACAAAATATCCAAATGCGGCAATTAACAAAAGTACTGTTTGGCGTTTAATAAAGAGATTCCTCACAACAGGGAGTGTTTCCTATAAGAAGAAAGACAAGAAAACGTACAATGAAAATGATACAGGTACTTTGGTTGCCTTAAATTCAATATATTAAGCTCCCACGATCTTTTTAAGGGACCGTAGCATAAATACGAACATAAGTAAATCACATTTGCAAAGAATTTATAAAGCAAATAGAATATATCCATATACAAAGCCAAATTATGCCATACTTTAGACGAGGTGACGAGGCACGGCGATTACTGTTCTGTTTATCTTTGGGAGAACTAATGTTAGAAAACAGAAACTTACATAAGCTAATAATTTTTTCTGACGAATGTACTTTTACCACAAATGGTGTTCCATCACCCCAAAACTGCCGATATTGGAGCAAAAATAACCCACATTACATAATAAATGCAAGAAGGCAGTATTTTAGAAAAGTGAATGTTTGGTGTGGCGTGTCATGCGAGCTGGGAATCATTGGACCTTATTTTATTGAAGGAAGATTAAATCAGCAAACTTATCTACAAATTCTGGAAAGACTTGTTGACGAACTTCCTTTAAATATTCGACAGTCGCACTTCTTTCAACAGGACGGCTGCCCTGCTCATTCCACACAAATGATTACTGATTGGCTAAATAATCAGTTTGGTGAAAGATAGTTTGGGAGAATGAGCGTAACATCTTGGCCGGCTAGATCCTCCGATCTAACAATAATGGACTTTTTTGTTTGGGGAAGAGTAAAACAAATAATTTACCAGGAAGCTATTCCAAATGACACCGAAATATTAAAAAATAGAATAACACAAGCAGTTCGATCAATTTCTATGCTAGAACATGTGCAGGCAGCTTTTCGGGAATTTCGAAATCGGAATGAAAAATGTGCAAATTTAGGAGGCGGCTTAGTAGAGCCTTACATTTAATCTAATCTAGTAAAGTCTTTAAATTCGTATTAATTAGATAATAATTTATTTATGTTAAACCAATAAATTGTATTACATAATCATTACGTTTGGATTATATTTATTCAAAATAAAAGAATAACAATATCGAAAAACAATTAATTTGAATGATTTCATCAAAGTAGGCCGATTGTTTTGACAATTTGCATATAGCCATAGCTTTTCATTCTAAATAACTTTCTTTAGTAATATTTTGACGTACTATGAATGGGAGCGGTACTTTACCTGCAACGAAAATAGTTTTACCTTCACTGTCAAGGCCGACTTGTTTTTCAAACCATGAAAATATGTTAAAAATTAGTCTTTAACCAAGCAGGGCTAAACCCCAATAAATGATAATTTAAATCAAAAATTATGTCTCAATTATAAGAGTCGTTTCACCTATCCGGGGACACACTGTATATTTGAATTGAACCCACGTAACACTACAGTACTCATCGTGTTGGTAAAACATTTCCATTTGGTAGTTTAACGACAATTCATCCCGTTAATTAGTTAAAATATTTTGCAACATTTCCAAATATGAATTACAGTTTAAATTTTGATCAAAAAAATATGGGACGAGTAATTCTAAAGTTACTGCGATGGCTGTACACTGGTATAGTAAGACCTAATGGTAACATATGGGGCAATAGCCTAGTTCCATAAGGTCACACATGTCACAACCAAGAATACCTTTGGTAAGCTGCAAAGATTAGCATGTGTATCCATCACCGGAGCAATGGGAACATGCCCAACCGCGGCCCTAGAGGTCATCCTAGAACTCACACCTCTATACCTAGTAGTGGAGAGAGTGGCCCTTGCGGCAATGTACCGACTAGCCAGGGCGGGGACGGGAGGGAACGAGACTCTATGCCAAGGAGCTTTGTCATCCATGGCGGGACTCTCCACACTTTCCGATCTGCCAAACGACGAAATGGTTAGGAAATAGAGCTTCAAAAAGAACTTCTCAACGAAGTTGAGTAACAAGAGAGAATGGGAAGGAGAACACTCCACCTACTCCCTAAAAGCAAACACCATCAAATGGTATACGGATGGGTCCAAAACTGAAAAAGGTGCAGGTGTATTCGGGCCAGGAACCAAATACTCAGAGCCGATGGGAATATACCCCAGCGTCTTCGAGGCAGAGATTAATGCGATTGAAAGATGGTGAATCTAGATAGGAACTGTCGGAAGGAGAGCATTGCAATCTTTTCCGACAGTCAGGCAGTCTTACTGACGCTGAGTTCTAACATCATCTGCTCCAAGTTAGTTTGGGAATGCCGGGATAAACTAAACAACCTGGGCAAAGAAAACAAAATTGCAGTCTGCGTACCAGGACACACTGGAATCAGTGGCAATGAGAAAGCTAATCTATTAGCAAAGGAGACCGCCACAACTTCGTTTGTGGGACCGGAACCATTCTGTAGAATAGGGATGAGCACCAGTAGGAGAACTACCTGTGTATCACGCCACTTTAAACCCGCGGGGCATGCACCGCTAATTACTTTCATTTTCTAATTAGGCTTTGTAATTGACGGAATTCCGCTAGGAATGTTGATATTTTGGCCCTGAAATGGTTTCACTTGCATTATGTAGGTAATTATTTTAAAAATTTTGGGAAATTTTACATAATATTTTACTCTAAGTAATTAATATTCTTAAAGAATGCTGATTAGGCGTGACTTTAAAGCAAATATTCGGAATTTTTGGCACTCACATACATGCTAATAGAATGTGATCTAATGTCTGGAAATTTTTAAATTTCGTTCTTCTAAGAACTTAAGTTTTACGTCACAGATTTAGCAATGAAAAATCGCATATAAGCAAATGTAAAATAATGTTCGATATTAGTCTCTCCTGCACTTAGGTAAGTATTTTTACTTTGCTTAATATTTACTATATTTTAATATTTGATGTGTCTTATTTTAGCATTCGCCAATTCTTTTTCAAAATACAAATCTTTGACACTTCATTTTTATATTTTGGTGAGTATTTTTATTTAGTGTTATATATTAAATATATTATTTAATATTTTATATGTTTTAGTCGAAACCATTAAAATGAGTGGTGGACTACACTGCTTAATGCCAAAGAAATTCCATCTCATAGGTGTTAGAACGCAGACATTTTCATTTCTATGTGAAAACTGTTATTTTCCGTATTATATAGCTAACATCAACCGAGAAGTTGACAGCTTCTACGACGTGACTTCAAACCTTATATTGTTAAATGAGCGTCACTCAAGACCTGCATGTATAGAAATTGAAGAACCAAGTTGCAAATACTGCAATGAATCAATGTATAAAAAAATTGTAAAAGAAGAATGTGACGTTTGCAAACGCGCAATGAATAATATTTTGCATTAATATTCTAAGCTCATTAGTAAGTATTTAGTAACATTTTTTCTATTGAAATTGTAAATTATGTACGTATAATAATGAATACATTTTAATATGTATTTCTTGTTACAGTTAAACAATACGACAATTTTATTGAAAACGCTTTACAAATGAGGGAAGATGCCATCGCCCGGGAAAAACAACTCATCGGTCAATCTTCATACTTCCTCAACAAGAGCAGTTCCAAGTGGCTTACCGTAGGACTGAGTCCAGCTGCTGGGTTTGTTCCAATCGTACAAATCAAATCTGTGAACGCATGCATTTTCTTCACACAAGAAGAATGGGAAGAATTCTGCAAAACCGAAGGCTGCAGTCCCAATCACCAGATGGAAGCCAGTTCTTATCGAGACATTCAAGTTATTCGTCTCAAAAGTAGAGGACAGCAAATCGTGCTATCAACGGAGACATACAATAACATATATAATCTTCAAGAATTAATCAATCAGAAAATTAGTATATTAGCAAGTTCTGATTTTGTATCATTTTATAATCATGTTCTAAAATCTTGTACGAAAATGGATGGTGATTTATATTCTAATATCAAAACATTATTAGCTACTCACACAAATTCACAGAACACCATGTATATGTTAGAAGTTTTGTATATAACTTATAATACTGTATTTCTTGATTTTGAAATTATCAACTGTTGTTAAACCCCTGACTAGGTTTTTTTACAAAGTTTTTCCTAGTCCTCGAACAGAATTGTTGGGGTTAATATGTATTTTTAATAAAATTATTTTTACTAAATCTCATGTTTTTTAATTTACATACAAATAAGAATAGTATAGTAATATAAACGTAACATAAGCCATTTACACTCAGTATGAATGAGAACACATTGAAGAAGAAGTTGAAAGTAAATATCGACATACGTATACTAACGGGATAAGTAAATATAAAAGAGTTGCAATGGACGACAATCAGTAAACATTTCGAAAAAAATTTCTGTTTTTATAAGAAAATATACTTATATATTAAAAACAAGCATTCTGATTCATGTTAATTATATGCTATTTAGATTTCAAAGATGCTATTGTGACTATAGTATATAATATTCTGTAGGATCAAATATATCATGATACATATTGTTGCTGATCGTATTCGATTTCGTCATCGAATTCAAAACAATACTATAAATTTTAGAACCGATACTACGCAAACAACATAGAAAAATATCTAGGCCGCTAGGACTATCATTTAATATAAATATAAATATTTAGTTTAATTTTGAAATTATGAACTGTTGTAATACCTCTGATTAGGTTTTACAAAGTTTTTCCCTAGTCCTCGAACAGAATTGTTGGGGTTTATGTATATATTTAAAATATATTTCTTTGTTAGAACATATGTTTTCGTTAAGCTTTACTATTCATCATCAACAGCGACACATAAAAAAACCTATAGAATCAGTATGGATCGAGAAGAGCTACGAATAAGATTAGAACAGCATATTGAAGAATTGCAAGAGTTAAAAGCATACATCAGTAAAGTATGTACTTATACTAACAAAAAAGTTAAAGAAAGTAAAAATGAATAAAGAGAATAAGTCATCATGGAGATTACGGATGAAAAGATTGAAGCAATTTTAACAAAGATTGATGCAGATTGTGGGAGATTGGATGGTATAAGCGATCATCTCATTCCGTTTTTACCCATATACATTTTCAAAACTAAGGTAAGCCGCATCTCTCTAGAGCAGAAATGGCATTTATTATCGCATAAAAAAAGGGTTGCACTTGAAGATTATCTTCCCTGCCACAAACATTATAATACTTTGACGATGAAAGATCACGTCGATGCTCCACCACCATCCCGAAGAAATTGTTACGGTTGCAAGAAGCTTTGTCCTGATATTTAATGCATACATTTATTATATCTAAATAAAATGCAAGTTATATAATATTTTTTGTTTTATTAAAAATCGTTTACAAAACTCATACATTTACAATATTTCATTTTTATTAATCCAACTGTTCTGAGTATTATCAAAACCGAGCCATTTAACGTATACTTACTAATACTAACATTATCACCAACTTTAAACGTATGTTTTCCCATAACTTTAATGCTACTGTATACGGTAGACAAAAGATGTTCTGCTAACATCAAAATTACAACTTGGCACCATTAAAGAATCCAACACATTAATATACAAAAACGTTCATAATTGAAGTATATTTTTATTAGAAGATATACGTGATTTTTATAATAGGTAGTCTAACAAATTTCTACATTACGTGGTACACTTACTTAATTTATTTTTACTATGAAAAAGTAAAGAAAATTGGTTTTGACTAAATTAGGTGCATTGGTAAGGTGCTCTAAATTAACAATAGGTCAATCTTCATATTTGCTTAAAAAATCGGCATTTTGGTGACCCTTTACACATATTTTATCGTAAGATTTACATATATCATTCTAGATTTTTCCAATATTTTTTAAGCCTACGTATCCATCATTATAATTAATATTCAAATAATTCCTCTCAAAACATCGTATAGCTAGGTTAGTGATACCTGGTAAATATACTGCATTTTAATCATATATACATGCGATTAAAATTATTATAAATAAAACATGTTTCATTTATAATGTAGTAAATAGACGAGAATCTGAAAGATAGATTAGTTGTAACACCGACACTGCCACCACAGACACAGTTGTAACGATGGTGCTTTTTAGAATTGATAAGGGAAGCATATTACGGGTCTTTGCCTGAGCTAATTGCTGGTTTTTTAACCTATAAAATAAACCCTACAATGCATTTATATGTCAAAATATGTTTCTTATGTTAAAAGCTGTAGAGAAATATAGTGGGCGAGCGAAGAATCGTTTGTATTCGAACGATAGATATAGATCAGCTGTTGAAGCTATATGAATTAATATTTACTAGAAATCCCCAAAATTTTACATTATTGGACCAGCAAATCTATAAACATGTACTTGAATTATGTGACGTTCACAGAAATAAACGAGGCTATCTGAATCACCAGGCTGATAAAGTTAAGTTTTCACGGATAATTAAACCACTGTTTAAAAATAAGACCAACCCGAAAATAAAACTACCTAAGCCGCAAGTCAAGGAGGAGGAGGATACGCCAGTCAAATACACCGGTCAAATGGACAGATGGGCAGATGTAGATATGTTGAGATTAGAGAACAGTGTGAATAAAAGAAACGTTATAATAGATGAATTACGGGTCGTCACGTCGATGTTATATACTAGAATACATTCATTTATGATATATAATTTATAATACAGGTACAATAAATAATACATACTACCTTTAACATATTTTAATTGTTTTTGATTACTCCGTTGATGTATAGAGTCGGACATAAAACTCTGACGGCTTTGATCAGGTATTGAACGGCTTTGATCAGGTATTGAACGGCTTTGATCAGGTATGGATCAGCTTCTATCAGGTACCAATCGGGTTCTGATTTATTAGGTAGTGATTTATTAGGTAGTGATTTATTAGGTACTGATTTATTAGGTAGTGATTTATTAGGTACTGATTTATTAGGTACCGATTTATTAGGTACCGATTTATTGGGTACTGATTTATCAACAAACTCCTAGTTTTACTGTTTATAAATAAAATGGCACTTGCTCAGACAGCTAATGAGCAATACAAAAAAAAGTTTGTCGTAGTTGACGTTTAATTTTTTTAACCTTCCTCGACATGAGGTAGCAGTATAAATGAAGAGTGAAATTTAATTACAAACATGTATACCAATCGAAGTTCTTTTTATATCGACCTTTGTCAATATCTCTGTCCCTATCTATTACCAAAAACCCATATTTATCTTTCCAGCACTCTGCACACATAGACTTAAACTGCTGAAAACTCATATCTGTGCCGATATGATCATCAAATTTGTGGACGTAATAAATATGCTAGTATATTCTCATGTGGATACTTATATACGCACATATAAGTATGGTTAAGGCAATTAACGAAATTATACATTATTACAGAACTAAATTCGTCTTAGATAGGTAAATATATCAGACTTATATTCTTTGCATGACAGTGTTTCAATTACTGTAACGTTCAATTGTAGATATCCATCTTACAGAACGTTTCTGAAATTATAAAGTTTTATTTTTTGAACAAATATTTCGTAAACCCAGGCAGCATGTAACGTTTCCAAAACGTTATATAAACGTTTTGCTCTGTACACAGCTTCGTCAAAGCGAAATACAAAGAGGAGAACTATACATATATTGTTCTGTCACAAACGACAGAAATGAAAGATTGAAATTATTAACACATATAATTAGTAAGGTAAGAAAGAGGGTGGGATAATTTTAAGACTTTTTGTACAATTTTATTATTCTGTAGGGATCTGAAAGATTCAGAATACCAACATTTCTTCTATAGATGTTGTTTGTATTTAGAACAACCAAATAATAAGAAAATAAATATACAAATAAATAAAATATGTGACATCCACAATGCAAAAGAAATTATCAATTTCGTGAACAACTATTTTATTTATTTGTATATTTATTTTCTTATTATTTGGTTGTTCTAAATACAAACAACATCTATAGAAGAAATGTTGGTATTCTGAATCTTTCAGATCCCTACAGAATAATAAAATTGTACAAAAAGTCTTAAAATTATCCCACCCTCTTTCTTACCTTACTAATTATATGTGTGTTAATAATTTCAATCTTTCATTTCTGTCGTTTGTGACAGAACAATATATGTATAGTTCTCCTCTTTGTATTTCGCTTTGACGAAGCTGTGTACAGAGCAAAAACGTTTATATAACGTTTTGGAAACGTTACATGCTGCCTGGGTTTACGAAATATTTGTTCAAAAAAATAAAACTTTATAATTTCCAGAAACGTTCTGTAAGATGGATATCTACAATTGAACGTTACAGTAATTGAAACACTGTCATGCAAAGAATATAAGTCTGATATATTTACCTATCTAAGACGAATTTAGTTCTGTAATAATGTATAATTTCGTTAATTGCCTTAACCATACTTATATGTGCGTATATAAGTATCCACATGAGAATATACTAGCATATTTATTACGTCCACAAATTTGATGATCATATCGGCACAGATATGAGTTTTCAGCAGTTTAAGTCTATGTGTGCAGAGTGCTGGAAAGATAAATATGGGTTTTTGGTAATAGATAGGGACAGAGATATTGACAAAGGTCGATATAAAAAGAACTTCGATTGGTATACATGTTTGTAATTAAATTCTCACTCTTCATTTATACTGCTACTCATGTCGAGGAAGGTTAAAAAAATTAAACGTCAACTACGACAAACTTTTGTATTGCTCATTAGCTGTCTGAGCAAGTGCCATTTTATTTATAAACAGTAAAACTAGGAGTTTAAGTTGATAAATCAGTACCTAATAAATCGGTACCTAATAAATCGGTACCTAATAAATCAGTACCTAATAAATCACTACCTAATAAATCAGTACCTAATAAATCACTACCTAATAAATCACTACCTAATAAATCAGAACCCGATTGGTACCTGATAGAAGCTGATCCATACCTGATCAAAGCCGTTCAATACCTGATCAAAGCCGTTCAATACCTGATCAAAGCCGTCAGAGTTTTATGTCCGACTCTATACATCAACGGAGTAATCAAAAACAATTAAAATATGTTAAAGGTAGTATGTATTATTTATTGTACCTGTATTATAAATTATATATCATAAATGAATGTATTCTAGTATATAACATCGACGTGACGACCCGTAATTCATCTATTATAACGTTTCTTTTATTCACACTGTTCTCTAATCTCAACATATCTACATCTGCCCATCTGTCCATTTGACCGGTGTATTTGACTGGCGTATCCTCCTCCTCCTTGACTTGCGGCTTAGGTAGTTTTATTTTCGGGTTGGTCTTATTTTTAAACAGTGGTTTAATTATCCGTGAAAACTTAACTTTATCAGCCTGGTGATTCAGATAGCCTCGTTTATTTCTGTGAACGTCACATAATTCAAGTACATGTTTATAGATTTGCTGGTCCAATAATGTAAAATTTTGGGGATTTCTAGTAAATATTAATTCATATAGCTTCAACAGCTGATCTATATCTATCGTTCGAATACAAACGATTCTTCGCTCGCCCACTATATTTCTCTACAGCTTTTAACATAAGAAACATATTTTGACATATAAATGCATTGTAGGGTTTATTTTATAGGTTAAAAAACCAGCAATTAGCTCAGGCAAAGACCCGTAATATGCTTCCCTTATCAATTCTAAAAGCACCATCGTTACAACTGTGTCTGTGGTGGCAGTGTCGGTGTTACAACTAATCTATCTTTCAGATTCTCGTCTATTTACTACATTATAAATGAAACATGTTTTATTTATAATAATTTTAATCGCATGTATATATGATTAAAATGCAGTATATTTACCAGGTATCACTAACCTAGCTATACGATGTTTTGAGAGGAATTATTTGAATATTAATTATAATGATGGATACGTAGGCTTAAAAAATATTGGAAAAATCTAGAATGATATATGTAAATCTTACGATAAAATATGTGTAAAGGGTCACCAAAATGCCGATTTTTTAAGCAAATATGAAGATTGACCTATTGTTAATTTAGAGCACCTTACCAATGCACCTAATTTAGTCAAAACCAATTTTCTTTACTTTTTTCATAGTAAAAATAAATTAAGTAAGTGTACCACGTAATGTAGAAATTTGTTAGACTACCTATTATAAAAATCACGTATATCTTCTAATAAAAATATACTTCAATTATGAACGTTTTTGTATATTAATGTGTTGGATTCTTTAATGGTGCCAAGTTGTAATTTTGATGTTAGCAGAACATCTTTTGTCTACCGTATACAGTAGCATTAAAGTTATGGGAAAACATACGTTTAAAGTTGGTGATAATGTTAGTATTAGTAAGTATACGTTAAATGGCTCGGTTTTGATAATACTCAGAACAGTTGGATTAATAAAAATGAAATATTGTAAATGTATGAGTTTTGTAAACGATTTTTAATAAAACAAAAAATATTATATAACTTGCATTTTATTTAGATATAATAAATGTATGCATTAAATATCAGGACAAAGCTTCTTGCAACCGTAACAATTTCTTCGGGATGGTGGTGGAGCATCGACGTGATCTTTCATCGTCAAAGTATTATAATGTTTGTGGCAGGGAAGATAATCTTCAAGTGCAACCCTTTTTTATGCGATAATAAATGCCATTTCTGCTCTAGAGAGATGCGGCTTACCTTAGTTTTGAAAATGTATATGGGTAAAAACGGAATGAGATGATCGCTTATACCATCCAATCTCCCACAATCTGCATCAATCTTTGTTAAAATTGCTTCAATCTTTTCATCCGTAATCTCCATGATGACTTATTCTCTTTATTCATTTTTACTTTCTTTAACTTTTTTGTTAGTATAAGTACATACTTTGATGTATGCTTTTAACTCTTGCAATTCTTCAATATGCTGTTCTAATCTTATTCGTAGCTCTTCTCGATCCATACTGATTCTATAGGTTTTTTTATGTGTCGCTGTTGATGATGAATAGTAAAGCTTAACGAAAACATATGTTCTAACAAAGAAATATATTTTAAATATATACATAAACCCCAACAATTCTGTTCGAGGACTAGGGAAAAACTTTGTAAAACCTAATCAGAGGTATTACAACAGTTCATAATTTCAAAATTAAACTAAATATTTATATTTATATTAAATGATAGTCCTAGCGGCCTAGATATTTTTCTATGTTGTTTGCGTAGTATCGGTTCTAAAATTTATAGTATTGTTTTGAATTCGATGACGAAATCGAATACGATCAGCAACAATATGTATCATGATATATTTGATCCTACAGAATATTATATACTATAGTCACAATAGCATCTTTGAAATCTAAATAGCATATAATTAACATGAATCAGAATGCTTGTTTTTAATATATAAGTATATTTTCTTATAAAAACAGAAATTTTTTTCGAAATGTTTACTGATTGTCGTCCATTGCAACTCTTTTATATTTACTTATCCCGTTAGTATACGTATGTCGATATTTACTTTCAACTTCTTCTTCAATGTGTTCTCATTCATACTGAGTGTAAATGGCTTATGTTACGTTTATATTACTATACTATTCTTATTTGTATGTAAATTAAAAAACATGAGATTTAGTAAAAATAATTTTATTAAAAATACATATTAACCCCAACAATTCTGTTCGAGGACTAGGGAAAAACTTTGTAAAAAAACCTAGTCAGGGGTTTAACAACAGTTGATAATTTCAAAATCAAGAAATACAGTATTATAAGTTATATACAAAACTTCTAACATATACATGGTGTTCTGTGAATTTGTGTGAGTAGCTAATAATGTTTTGATATTAGAATATAAATCACCATCCATTTTCGTACAAGATTTTAGAACATGATTATAAAATGATACAAAATCAGAACTTGCTAATATACTAATTTTCTGATTGATTAATTCTTGAAGATTATATATGTTATTGTATGTCTCCGTTGATAGCACGATTTGCTGTCCTCTACTTTTGAGACGAATAACTTGAATGTCTCGATAAGAACTGGCTTCCATCTGGTGATTGGGACTGCAGCCTTCGGTTTTGCAGAATTCTTCCCATTCTTCTTGTGTGAAGAAAATGCATGCGTTCACAGATTTGATTTGTACGATTGGAACAAACCCAGCAGCTGGACTCAGTCCTACGGTAAGCCACTTGGAACTGCTCTTGTTGAGGAAGTATGAAGATTGACCGATGAGTTGTTTTTCCCGGGCGATGGCATCTTCCCTCATTTGTAAAGCGTTTTCAATAAAATTGTCGTATTGTTTAACTGTAACAAGAAATACATATTAAAATGTATTCATTATTATACGTACATAATTTACAATTTCAATAGAAAAAATGTTACTAAATACTTACTAATGAGCTTAGAATATTAATGCAAAATATTATTCATTGCGCGTTTGCAAACGTCACATTCTTCTTTTACAATTTTTTTATACATTGATTCATTGCAGTATTTGCAACTTGGTTCTTCAATTTCTATACATGCAGGTCTTGAGTGACGCTCATTTAACAATATAAGGTTTGAAGTCACGTCGTAGAAGCTGTCAACTTCTCGGTTGATGTTAGCTATATAATACGGAAAATAACAGTTTTCACATAGAAATGAAAATGTCTGCGTTCTAACACCTATGAGATGGAATTTCTTTGGCATTAAGCAGTGTAGTCCACCACTCATTTTAATGGTTTCGACTAAAACATATAAAATATTAAATAATATATTTAATATATAACACTAAATAAAAATACTCACCAAAATATAAAAATGAAGTGTCAAAGATTTGTATTTTGAAAAAGAATTGGCGAATGCTAAAATAAGACACATCAAATATTAAAATATAGTAAATATTAAGCAAAGTAAAAATACTTACCTAAGTGCAGGAGAGACTAATATCGAACATTATTTTACATTTGCTTATATGCGATTTTTCATTGCTAAATCTGTGACGTAAAACTTAAGTTCTTAGAAGAACGAAATTTAAAAATTTCCAGACATTAGATCACATTCTATTAGCATGTATGTGAGTGCCAAAAATTCCGAATATTTGCTTTAAAGTCACGCCTAATCAGCATTCTTTAAGAATATTAATTACTTAGAGTAAAATATTATGTAAAATTTCCCAAAATTTTTAAAATAATTACCTACATAATGCAAGTGAAACCATTTCAGGGCCAAAATATCAACATTCCTAGCGGAATTCCGTCAATTACAAAGCCTAATTAGAAAATGAAAGTAATTAGCGGTGCATGCCCCGCGGGTTTAAAGTGGCGTGATACACAGGTAGTTCTCCTACTAGCACCTATACGAAAGAATTTAAAGACAGGAAAAAAGACGTCAGAGCTTCCCTCTGGCACAATCTTCCTGGTTTGAGACATTCCAAGATATTCCTTGGAAATTTCAACAAGCAGAAAGCAAAAACTATGCTAGAACTCACCAGGAACGGACTACGCATTCTTACAGGCTTCCTTACAGGGCATTGTCTCCTCGGGGAACACATAAAGATGATAGGTCTGAAACAGAATAGCGACTGCAGGTTTTACGGGGCGGAAGAAGTCCGAAACACCTGACATCCAACTGCACAGCAATTGAAGAAATTCGCACCAATCATTTTGGCAAAGGCGTTATAGACGAGGAAGAAATACCCTCTCTGAAACCATCATATCTGTTTATTAAAGCTCTCAGGCTGGATGGGGAGCTGTGACTGCGGGTAAAACCCAGCAGCTTACAGCTCATACAAGCGGGCACAATAGATCGACGGTCGCGGTGCAATATCAACCTTATATCTAAATCTAATTCTAATGTTTGAATTCGTCTTATTCTAGTACCGGCAATGTTGGTTCATCGGAGAACATAATTCGTTTATGAAAATTTGAATCTTCTGTAGCCCATTTCTAAACAAAAATCCATAAGTTTGAATTTGTCATCATTTTTTAAAGTTTGCCTGAATTGTGGTTTAAACGGTAAAATTTTGTTCTCTTTAAATATTCTCTAAATGAGATTTACTTATCCCTGTTATTATTTCCCTCCTTCTTAAACACAACTTTGGAGCGTCTCTTGCGTAATGAACAACGAGAACTGAAGCAGCATCGACTTCATCGAACAATTTCTTGGATTTCTTAATGTTTAAAACCAAGCCTGTTTTAAGGAATTTGGTCATCAGATTTTTTGTTCCGGAATTTCAAATGGTAACTTCCGGGTATTTTTTGTTGATTTTTCTAATAAGAACTCGGTAGCACTCTTCCCCAGTTCCGTAACATTGAATTAGATAAATACTGTTAAAATTAGCGAAGATTTAATTTGCAGTATACTAACTCATTGGATTTGTCAACTGCTGTCAGTTGTATTTTTCAATGAAATCCGCCTACGAGAGTTACTTCTAAAAATTACGAAAAAAAAACTTTTAAATCCAACTTTTGAAGAAAAATAGAACAACATAAATTGTTATGTTTTCGTTAAAACTACTTCTTCAGTAGAACAAATTGACATTTGATATATGTATGTCAAATAATAATAAAACATATTAACAAAAATATCTAAATCAAAGAAATCATTGATATATCGAATTATGTTTACATTAACAACAATATTAAAGCACTAGGTAATGTAAATTTAATTTAACTATCTCGAAAAATTGTTTCGAAAAAGGCCTAAAATTTATGCTGCGGTCATCAACGCTAAAGGAGGTCACATAGACTAATAATAAGCGCTAAAAAGCTAAATATGTAATGCATAAACCATTAATTTTAGTTCATCTCTCTCCCTCTTCTCCTCTCAAAAGTATTTACAGATTCGAGGCGTATGTTTGGGGTCATTGTCTTGCTGGAACACAAACGGGACAGCAAAGCATGATTTTGCAAAATATAAAATATATATAATTTACCCGTAATTATTCCAGAAAACAACTCCAAATCATAACACTACCACCTCTGTGTTTGACAGACAGCACTAAGCAGGCCTCACTAGTTCTTTCCCCTGGTCGTCGACGAACAAAAACTATTCGCATAGTACCAAACAATTCAAATTTGGATTTGTCGGTCCATTAAGATTACGTTCCAATCATTCAGTGACCAGTTTGCATGCTCTATTGCCCATGTTAATCGTTTCTGTTTATGCATACGTTTCAAAAATGTTTTTTTTTTGCGGCTGATGCAACCTGCTGCCAATAATCGCATCTCGATCTCGTTTCGAGGTTACTATAAACCTATCTTTAGCTTCAGAAGTCACCAGTGGGCGCCCACTTCGTCTTCTATCAAAATTTTGCCCTGTCTCTCTTCTCCGTACTAATGTGTAATGCACACCTTTCGGTGAAATTCCTAATCGTAGAGAATTTTTTATAACTCTGGTTAATTTTAATTAAGGAAAGTCTTTTAATTCCTGATTTATTTCCACTTAGAGGTCAATAAAACAATAAATAATTAATTTATTCTATTTCAATTTATTCCATAACATATAATAATGTTTTCGTTAAATAACTTCTTCGGTGGAAGAAATTGACATTTAATGTGTCAAATTACTAATAATATAAATATAAATTGCCATGCGTATCAACAAAATTAATTAAAACAAAGAATTCATTGATATATCGAATTTTAATTATATTCACAAGTAATAATGAAGGAATAATGATTTAATACAACATTAGAAATTGAAATGATTTGAATTATTCGTATATCAATCTATTTTTTGTCAAGCTCTAACAATTCTGTTCAAGGACTAGGGAAAAACATGGCAAAAAAACCTAGTCAAGAGCTTAAAATTAATAAAATTCATGCGTGAATTAAATTATTGTAAATAACGCTTAAATTATCAATATCCGTTCTAAAATTTACCGCGTTTTCATCTTTCTTAATGTATATCATTTCATAAATTAATCTTTTTTTATAATTATTTTCCTTTTTTAAAATTTTAGTGTTTTGAAAATCAAAATTATGTCGTCTATCTTTAGAGTGCTTAGATAAAGCAGTTTCAGCGGTGACGTTATGCGTAACAGTGTATTGATGGTTATAAATTCGTTTCTTTAAATATTGTTTGGTTTGTCCGATATAACATTTATTACAATCTTTGCAATCTAATTTATAAACGACATTACTTTGATTATCATGTTTAATGGGTATTTTAAATTTGTGAATAAATGTCTATTGTTGGTAGGTATGAAAGTTATGTGAATGTCTGATTTTTTTAATTCGTGTTTTATTGTGTCGCTTAAATTGTTTATATATGGTATAGTGTGGTATATGTTATTATTTGATTTTGTACCTGTGTTATATATTTTATTTATTCTTTTTGTGATTAATTTATTGTAAAACTCTTTAGGATAACTATTTTTTTCTAGTATTGTTTTTACTTTGCTTAAATTTTCTTTTCTAAAATCAGGGTGAGCTAATTTAATAGCCTGATCTACTAAACTGTTAATTACGCTTTTTTAAAATTTACCGAAGTGTTTGAAAAATAGTTTAAATGCCTACTACTACTAGTGTCTTTAATGTACCAGTTTGTTTTTATTTGTGTGTTATCATGTAGTATCTTTACATTTAAAAAGTTTATAGAATTTGGATTTTCTCTTTCAAAAGTAAATTTTAACCTATCATGATATGTGTTAAATGTGTGTAGAACATGTTCAATTTTATCATTTGGTATGCAGCATATACAATCATCTACATACCGCTTATAAAATTGCACATGACAGTTTAGTTTGTCAAGTGAGACCTGCTCTAAGTCCTCCATTACTAAATTTGCTATAACAGCAGATAATGGAGAACCCATTGCTGTACCGAATATTTGTTTATATATTGTGTCATTGTACTGAAAATATGTAGAATTTAAGCAAAGTTTTGCAGCCAACATGAATTCATTTTTTGGTAAATTTGTATAATTTTGAATTAAATTCCATTTTTTGTTTATAATGTTTAATGCCAAATCTGTAGGAACATTTGTGAATAAAGATACAACGTCTAAACTGATAATTTCATGATTACACGGTACGGATTTTTTGTTAATGAAATTAACAAATTCCCACGAATTTTTTACATGATACTCTGTATTTCCTACAACATTACTGAGAATTTTGGATAAAAATTTTGATAAATTGTATGTTGGTGATTGTATACAATTTACAATCGGCCTTAAAGGAATATCAGTTTTATGAATTTTAGGGACGCCATAAATTCGCGGAGTTATCGAATTATATATTTTTAAATGTTTAGCTACGGATTCGTCAATATAATTGCTATTTAACCAACTAGTGATTAATTGGTTATTTTCACTTTGAATTTTGTTAGTCGGGTCTTTTTGTAATGTAATGTAAGTGTTTTGATCGTTTAATAATGAATGCATTTTGGCTGCGTAATCTTTTTTGTACATTATTATACTTTTTTCTCCTTTGTCTGTTTTAGTTATTATAATATCTCGGTTATTACTTAAAAACTTTTTTGTTTCCTTTAACATACGATTTAAATCAGTATCTTTGTGTTTGTTATTACGTCTGTTTTTGTAATTAGTTATGATGTTTACTAATTTGTTACGTAATGTGTTTTGCTTGTTCGGTACTACAGAATTTTGAATAATGTATTCTATATTACAAATTAAATCATCTAAAGATATGTGGTTAACATCTACTGAGAATTTAGGGCCTAAACTAATAATTAACTTTACATTTTCCGGAATTATTATATCTGTTAAATTTATTATCCAATCTTCTTGTAAAATTGGATAATGATTCTTGTTATTTTCTTTTAAAAGATTTTCTATCTTTTTAATATTACTATTTTTTATTTTATTAAAATTTCTTTGAAAATCTAAATTTACTTTTTTTCAAAAACTCACCGTAATCATGAGATGACATTTTACTACGGATGTCAATTTCCGTAGTTGAAATGTCATTTCTAATTTTTTCAAGTGTAATGTAAGTGTCCCGAATACATAAATTCAGTGTTTTTTGAAATATAGTGTCTCTTATTTTACTAAACTTACTAACTATAGTGTCATTTGAAATCGTTATGTTAAAGGATTTTTTTTAAAAATTCGGAATTACCTTTTCACGCATATTAAATGTCAATTTCTTCCACCGAAGAAGTTATTTAACGAAAACATATTATTATATGTTATGGAATAAATTGGTATTTAATTATTTATTGTTTTATTGACCTCTAAGTGGAAATAAATCAGGAATTAAAAGATAAGTACATAAAGGTAAAAAAATACATATATTAATTAAGGAAAGTAAAAAATTACTACAAAATGAAGATATAAATATATATTAAACTCTATTAGCTACATCTATTTGTTTGCCAAAGAAGAATGCTTATATATTATCATATACAAGTATATCATTATCAGATGACAGATAACGACATCATCAGTGAAGAAATTTTATTTACAATATAAGACCGTATATAGGAACATTGTTAATACTAGGAATTATTTCCACACAAGATTGCTGAGAACAAACACAAATAACAATCAAAGATAAAACAGGCCTGATAAAAAATGTACCCATCCGACAGACTTTTGTCAATCCAGTCGTAACGATTGGAGACTTCAATAACGTATAAAGTTATTTATATTAACAACTTTAAAACTTACCGTAGTCCATAATTAAAGCAATAAACTGTTATTGTCAGATGTAGGAGCTACTACTTTATTAGCATTCGAAGAATCGTGTTATTGACAATTTTCACTTTCAATGCCCAATTTTTTGTTTCATTCTTTTTTGAAATAGGATTCAGATGTAAATCCACGTTCACACGCCGCTGTATGCTTATTACAAAAAAAAATTAAAAGCTTTGTAGCTATAGTACTACTTCATATACATATCTGTTAATTCCGTGAACTTGGATAGAAAAGCTTCTATAAATTAGGTGTCGACTTGAAGAAAGGCAAATTGTAAAGACGATAGAAGCTGCGTTATGTTTAATTTTGAAAACTTAATTAAGCGAGATCTGAGTAGACAATGCGATTATGATGGTAGAATACGAATGTAAAACTTGTTATCTATGATGACAAGTGTAGTCATGTCATTTATGTATAGCGTGTATCTAAATAAAATTTAATGACTTGGTTAATGATGAAAGTTGAGTGGATATGCATTTCGTGAATCCACTGTTAGAGAAAAGATTAAAATCTACTATTACGAAAGTAATATTAATATAATGTTAACGTTATGTGGGTTTTAACATTATATATTAAATAATTTCACGTCAAAAATCATTTCTATAATTTGGTATTTACCAACTAATTGGTACTTATGTTTTTAATAGTAAGGTAAATGACAAGAAATTTTAATGTTCTTGTAAATATGCTGTTGATGTGTGATTGTGTTGGAGTTGAAGATTCCAAACATAAATATAGGTTTCGTTGAAAATAAGAATTGGAGGCTGCACTAAGAAATAAATAATTACATCACATACATTTAAGGCCTTTAACTTTCTCGACCATTCTACTTTATTCAATAAATTATCTAGATACGGTACCTACTATAGGTTCTGTTTGAAATATTGTAGTTAAAATGCAGTTATTAGTAAGTAAGTAAGTAATATATCTTTATTAAGCGAAAGCTTTTTTTTTTTTTTTAATGTGTGGTGGGTGCTTAGTTGCAGTGACTCCGTAAGCTGTATCACTTGTCTGGCTATCACTGCAACTCTTGCGGTGTAGTTTAGTGTGTGTAAGTTGTGTTCAAATGGCTTTGTGACAGCATCATATCGCCTTTTATGATGCCGCGCTGTTAATCACTTTGCTCCCAACAGCGAATGGCAAGTCGATCCGGGATTAAACTCTCTGAAAAAATGTCACCGTCCCTCCAGAGAATTGAACCCCGGCACCTATCGTCCTCTCACAACAATAGTCAGCCGCCTAACCACTGCGGCCATCGACCCGTTTAATTACAATATAGTATACACTTTTTACTCTTTTTTATTATTGTTTTTTGTCTCATACTAAACTAAATACTATGTTGCTATATACTTATATAATAATTTCTTAAATAATCTAATATTTTCACTACTTTTAATTTCATAAGATAAGCTGTTATATAATACGAGGCCACTCACCAAAACATTCTTTACAGTATGAGCCCTCTTGTATGTATCTAAATAAAAATTTTCTACGTTTCGAGTGCTATAGTTATGTACAGGGTGTCCCATTTTGGGCACTTTGCCAGGGTATCTCAGTTATTAATGAAGATAGAGAGTTGCGGTTTTCGTAATAGTGTCCTACTTTTTCGTGAAACGAAAGATGGCGCAAACAGAATTTAGCTATCTCCCTTAGTTTTTGAGATATAGGGTGAAATTGAAAATTTTCAATTCACAAACATCTCTCGTATCTCAGTTGCCATGGAAGTTAGTGAAAAAGTAAAAATGGAATATCAACCAGTTTTTTTACGAAGAATCCAGTGGCGTAGTTATTCTTTTTCTAAGTGTAATAATTTTCAAGGTATGGACCATACTTATTATTATTTAAATGGAACACCCTGTATATTATTTTTTATTTCGATTAAGTATAATTTGGAGATGTCAAAAATATATAGTTGTGTATATTTATTTACACAAATAAGTTAAGAATTTGATATCTTTATATTGCTGTATTTGTAACTGTAATAGCTAACAATAACAAGTATAAACAATTCGTAAACTAGAAATACAAGGGTTTAAATTAGATGTTGGAAATGACCTCCATTTTGACGAATGCAGTTCTGGCATATTTTAGGCATTTTTTTAATTGCATTAACGAAGTTCCGCTACGGAATTATGGCGTACCTTATACACTTCATTTTTCATGAAACCCCACAAAAAGAAATCTAATATGGAAAGATCGGGAGATCGTGGAGGCCATCTCACAGGTCCGTTCTTACCTATCCAAGTTATTTTCAAGAAATGGTCTTAATAAGCCAGCATTGTGGCTGGGGGCTCCGTCTTGTTGGAGATAAATTGAATTATGATGGGCCAATGGAACATTTTCCAGCAATTCGTCAAGAATCTCTAGATACCTATGTGCGGTGAGCCCACCTTCATACATTCTATACACTATGCGTCCACCCGAAATAAAACATGATACACCAACACCGAAGCGTCCTTGTTGTGCCCTTTCAAATATCAAGTGATGATTTTCTACTGACAAGTGCCTCGTATTGTGACGACTAAAAATTCCAGCACTTGAAAAATAACTTTCGTCACACCAGATGACGAACCTTCCAAAAGATTCATTGGTTCGGATTTGTTGCAGATACCATTGACAGAACCTTACTCGACGCTCGGCATCTCCGGGGTGCAAATGTTGAACTACTTTAAATTTATATGGATGATATTTAAATTTTCTTAAAATTCTTTGCGCGTCACATTTTGTTACACCAACCTCTTCTTCAATTTTTCTACAAGAAGTCGAATTCGTGACTTCTGCGTAAGGTAACACATCTATTGCTTTATTTTCCTTGCCTTGTTTGATATATGTTTTGGGACGCGGCTGTATAAAACAACCATGTTAAACTAGATTTTTTTTTCAAACGAGCGAAAATGTCTAAAAAAGGCTGCCTTCTTTCAGGATATCTAATATAAACAAAAACGATCCTTAAATATGAGAATCAGAAATTACGCTAATGCTAGCGCTTTAAATACTTTACCTAATGGAGTATAAGTCCGAAGGTGCTTGGGGATTTCCGTCGCATTGTATAAAACATTTAAGCATATCGTATTTTTCATAGTTTTCATAAACGGCCATTGTGGATAAACAAACAGAGAAAGAGTACTACGATAAAAATACCTGTGTAACAAGAGTAATTCGTAACAAGAAATCTGTCAAAGTTTGAACATTTGCTTGTTTGCTTAGTAACACAGCAATGGCCTACTGTTCACAAACGCACGTGCTAAATTTTTTAAAATATCAAATTCTTAACTTGTTTGTATAAATAAATATACACAACTATATATTTTTGACATCCCCAAATTATGCTTAATCGAAATAAAAAATAATATACAGGGTGTTCCATTTAAATAATCATAAGTATGGTCCATAACTTGAAAATTATTACACTTAGAAAAAGACTAACTACGCCACTGGATTCTTCATAAAAAACTGGTTGATATTCCATTTTTACTTTTTTTACTAACTTCCATAGCAACTGAGATACGAGAGATGTTTGTGAATTGAAAATTTTCAATTTCACCCTATATCTCAAAGACTAAGGGGGATAGCAAAATTCTCTTTGCGCCATCTTTCGTTTCACGAAAAAGTAGGAAACTATCACGAAAAGCACAACTCTCTATCGTTATTAATAACTGAGATACCCTGGCAAAGTGCCCAAAATGGGACACCCTGTACATTTTTAACTCATGTCATATTATCAGTTATGTAATTTGATTTATAACTTTGATTTTTTATTTTATAGATAAATATTAAGCTTCTATACACTATTCTCTGACGTACATTCACTAAACCCAGAGTATTTAACATAAGTGATAACGGAGTATAACAATTACATTTTAAAATTTTTCTCATTGCTCTGTTTTGTATTTTTTGTAACTGTTGCGTTTCATTCTTGTTCAAATTAAATAATATAGTAGAGCAGTAATCCAAATGTGGTGCAATTAAGGATTTGTACAACAAAAATCTAACATCCATACTCAAATTTTTTCCTATTCTACCCAAGAAATTAACTTTTTTTGAGATTTTATTCATTATAAATTTAGCATTATCTTTAAACAACAGATTTATACTATCTAAATCATTACCACATATATACAACATAGTATCATTCGCAAACATGCATTTCGCAATTATTTACATTTGAATGTAGGTCATTATCATATAAGTTAAACAACAAAGGTCCCAATACAGTTCCCTGAGGAACACCATAAGAAGTATCTTCGGAGAATACACCATTATGTTTAACCACCTGACAACGATTATTTAAGTATGAACTAAGCCATTCTCTGACTGTATCACTAATACCTATTCGTTCTAATTTTCTTAATAATAATTGCCTATCAGTAGTTTCAAATGCTCTACTAAAATCTAGAAATACCGTTAAAACAATTTGTCCATTGTCTATCGCTTTCAGCCATTTGTCACATATATTAACTAACACCGTTTCACAGTTGTATCCCTCTCTAAAACCTGACTGCCTCTTATGTATAACATCATTTCTGTTGCAATAATCTTGTAACTGGTTCCGTACAGACAACTCTAAAATTTTTTCATAACAAGGAACAGTATTAATTGGGCTGAATTATTCGCAAAGTTTTGTTCGTTTAATTTTTGGTACCGGCACGACGTAGCTTGTCTTCCACTCCTCAGGAAATACACCAGTTTGCAATGAAGCGTTAATTATATCAAGAAGTCTGTTAGCTGAGTTCATACATACATCTTGTAATACCCTTGAAGTTATACCATTGCCTGTAACATCCCCGGTGTTTTTCATATTCTTAAACATATATTTTAAATCAGCCATAGAAATGGTTTCAAATTGGTAGAGTTTTCCCTTTACCTCAATTCCCCGGACAGCATTTTCATATGTAAAATCATTTGGTCTA
This sequence comes from Holotrichia oblita, assembly GCA_023690525.1. Taxonomy (NCBI): domain Eukaryota; kingdom Metazoa; phylum Arthropoda; class Insecta; order Coleoptera; family Scarabaeidae; genus Holotrichia; species Holotrichia oblita. Next base: position 50,584,398 of record CM043015.1, read on the forward strand.
GGTATCCCTTTAACTATATTCTCTATACTCGATACGAAATAACTATTAAACATATGCGCTGTAGTCAAATCATCAGTAATCATTTGATTATTGAATATGATGGCCTTTTGGTTAGAATGACTGTCTGTCAGGAACAATTTCAAATTTTCAAGAACATACTTCAGAAGATCACTTCAAAATTAAATGGTTGAGAAAATAACAAAATAAACTAGTATTTTAAAACGTTTGGGTGATGTGCATCAGTAGTCAGGTACCTGATCTCTTAACGATACAACTTTTGAAATGTTTCTATTACGCATTATTATAAATAAAAATCAAGCGGAGTAAGAGTTCTGTGGCCAATACTTTCAGCTAATTGAGGTAGATATGTACGTCACCGTACAACTTAAATAGATAACGCTCCATCTATGTATTTGATCCCTTTTAAATAGCGAAAAAAAATATTTTCTTCTATTCATTCCTAAGAATTTGTGCGGATCTTTCATTAGTAAGCGTTAGTTTATAAATTGTGTAAGTTTATTAATCCACAACTAGAAGTTATTGACGATGAATGATTAATTGAAAGATTGTTTGGGCTATTTCGATAGTCTGTTGGATAAAGTCTTCTTTAAAACTTTATTAACATGCAAAACATTAATGCTACAAAATATTGCAAATAGTTTGCAAATAAAAAAATATTGCTATAAGTTTGGATTATCCTGGATTTTTGTCAAAAATATTTCCAAAATTGAATGCAACGTGCTTCATTCATCAATGCCTGTAAAACAGGAACGACTGCATGTGTGCATTTTATGTCTTGATACTATACGTGAAATGCAGGACCAACTATTGATTGCTATTAATTGAGTTTCTGTACCTGTAGCAGTTTGTGAATGACTACATAAATACGCTACAACGATTATTTCATTCGCTTCATTAATTGTTATAGACGTTGCGTTGTCACCATCTTATTTATTCTTTATTTGTCGGCACTCCTTGTAAATGTAAAATAAATTCAAAACGTCTCCGATTTTGTACCTAATCTGCGACGTCATCTATTTCACCATTCTCAGGACCCTAGATTGTTAGGAATTACCTACTTTTTATCAGATATATTCTACGTCAAGCGAACAGTTTATTTTCTTAAAAAAATATATATTATGTAGTATCAAAGAAAAATCGACTTAGAAATAGGGTCCAAAAAATATTTCTTACTGTTAGTTCGGTCATCGGCAAGTGATTAATATACATATCTGTTATCATCTGTTTATTATAATGGATAATCATGTAACAACGTTAATTTAGATTTAAATTTTAACATGTTTGTTGAAAAGACAAATAATGAACTTGCATGTAATGAAATATTGCTTATAATGAACATTTTGCAAAGTCTCGGCTGAATCACCATTTGATTTCATGCAATTCAACTTTGCATATAAAGAACTCGTTTATAATGAACTTTCGGTTATAGTGAACTAAATACTTAACGATCGGTTCACAATAAACGAATCGGTACCCGGCAGCCTTTCAGTTAAGATACTTCGTAACATCGGAGAACCACCGAATTATCATTTGATAGTTGCCCAAATTACGTATGTATCTTTTATTCTAAAAATAGTATTGCTACATTCGCTTAGCAGTTCATTTTAGAAATAACAACCTAGCTGAAACAATTCAGAATTGTTTCCGAACCATGCAATTTATTCAAAATGATAATAAATATACCTTAAAAGACTTTGATACACTCAACGATTATATTTCAGTTAAACCATTTCAAATAGCGAAGCTGATATAAATTTGACAAGTTCGTAGAGTAAACAGATAAAATTGATTCAAATACTTATTGTTTGGAAATTTTAATACTTCTGTTCTTTTCAATACCGAGATAAATAACCTCAGAAATTTAAGAAGAACTCGGAAACAAGTAAGATAACGATTGCAATATTATACAAAATTACAATGACAGTCGTTGGCCATTAAATTAGGACCACCAATGAAATTATCAAATTCCATTCTCAGAATAAAACAATGTATTATCAGCGATTATTTTATTAAAAAACATTTTAAAATTGAAAAGCTAATAGTGATTAATATTTAGTTTACCAACCTTTGCCTTAATGACAACAGCTATCCTTTGGGCATAAAACTAATTGATTTTATTATGGTGCTAATCAAACATTATTTGTCACAAATTAATCTATTGCTTCCATCAATTGTTGTTTGCTGGTACATTTAAATTAACCAACAAAAATTTTAATAACGTGGCTAGATTTCTCATTTCTTATAGAAATACACTAAGCGATGGTATTCAATAACTGTAAATATGTTTATGTCTATATTAATTTATTGCCTTGAACACTTTCCTGTATGCTACAACAGTTGACAGTAATAAACAATTTAGTAGGAAATCTTCATCTAATGAGTTTATATAACCAATATTACTACCCAAACTTTTTTCATATTGATGTTGGCAACATTGTACCTTCAACAAAATAAATTGGGCCTGTGCCCCTAGAACACGATTAAACCCCAGGACCAGTATCATCACCGAGGTGAGATGTTTCACGGTTTTCCGCGCCTAAATTTTCTTCATATCGTTCAAAAGGTAATCTTCTCACATACTGGGAACGTTCTATGCCTGCATTTTTGATTCATCACTCAAGACAATCTGTTTCAAGAGTTTGAATGATTTTATTTATTGCAAACATATTTAATTTGACAAGTTTAGATAAATAAGAAATAATATGATTACTCGGTTTAATCTTTGTCAGAGTAGTTTTGATGTCGGAAAGGGTAGCGAGCCATATTGGGGTAAAAATTACAATTCGTTTTATCGAAAGCGTGAATTTCCTTACTCCACAACTACATCTGATCGCCGTCGAATAGTTCTTTCAATATCAATGGATCAATCCTGACATTTGCCTGAATTGCTTTAGTTGATAATTGACGATTTTGCTTTGTCCTTCAAGATCTTCCGATCGTCACGACTTGTTGTTTTCATTTTTTTACTATTATATTGTCGTAAAGTGCTACTACCGGAATATTTTCCAGGTTTGATTATATTAGCTATTCTATAACTGTTTGATAAAACATTTTCTGCTGCGATGCTATCAATTTACTAAAAATAATCCCGTTTCATAAAATTAGCACAAATTCTAATTTTTTCTTGTCTTCTGAATGATGAAGAGCAAGAAATACATAACGCAATTAAAATTTAAAAACCCTAACTTTTAAAATGTCAGTGAAACGAAATCAATCGTATAGGTTTAAAAGAATTCAACCTGCAACAAATTTTTTAAATTCACGTATCAATACTATTTAACACTTTCTTGATCTTAAGGCACTTATGATTAATTCAAATTAAAAAAGACGCACCGAAGAGACATCGATAAAACATTTGTAGAACAAACAATTCAATTTAGGTATTATGGAATAATGAAATATTCCTAAATTAGAAACATTTTATGATAATCTTAAATTTCGAGTTGATAATTAATAAAATAACATTTATGACAAAATTGCTACAATAGCTTTAGTATATACTTGTAGTTTTATTTTTCTTAGATTTTAAATTATAAATTTATTACTTTGGTCCTAATTTAATGGCCAAAGACTGTGAAACATATTAAAAATATAATTTAATAACAAAAAGATACTTTTCACATTTCAAATTTGAAAACTGATTAAATTCGAAATACGCTGCGCACATAAACAGATTAAATCGCGTTCAAATAATTTCAATTTGACATTTTAAACAAAAATTCTTTTCAATAAAAACAGAAATAGAAGACAGACATTAAAGAAAACTCAAAAACAAGTAAGATAATTTAAAATATTATAAAAAATTAATAATTTCTCATCGTTGATTTCCTGAATTTTGTTACCCCAATTAAAATTTTAATACCATTCTCAAGTTCCAATCTTGGTCTCCTGCTTTATTACAAAACATTGTAAATAGACGCGTAAAAAGTGAATTAATTCAGTTTACCAACGTCGTAAAGATAATTTGAATAACGCACTCGTTTGTAAAACTAAAAGGAACAAAATGGTTGACATTTAATCAAACAAGAAAGTATCACAAATTGTAGAATCTAATACCACAAAAGCGCCTAGCGCCTCAAATTAAAATTAACCCCAAATAAAATTTTAATAACGGTGCCTAGATTTTAACTATTTCTTTTAGAAATACACTAAGCTAGATGATTAAGAGATATCGTTAAAAAAGCCTTAATCAAGTAATTTTTATGTCTAATTTTTTTATTACACACTTCCTTTTCTGCTAATCAACAACTGACAGTAATAATCAATTTAGTAGGAAACACATAAAAATGCAATGAATTTCATCAGTAGAATATTATATAAACGGTTTTCAAAGTGTTGTTAAAAACTGATGAAAATGCCCGTGTCTGTAATATAAACAGTCATTAATATTAAAACTGATGATTAAAGAAAATACCTAGTTATTGCAACAATAATGTTCCTGGAAGTATTCCTACGCAAATCCATTAATTGAGAAATGGAAGGCAAGATGTGCTTAATAGCTTCCACAATATTGTAGCTACAAACATTTAGTTCTTTTACTGTAAGTAGCATGTTTATAGTCACAACATGTAGCAATAAAATTGACTAGAATATGTAACTATAAAAATCTGGTTCATATTACTTTCGTTCTAGTTTATAATTTATAACTGCATTTCTTCCATGAACAACCATTGTGGTGGTGGTGAGTATTACTACAACCTTTTCTCCACAAATTTATTATGTTCTCTACCACTACGTTTTTATTAGTGTGCAATCAACTACATTAAATACAGTGGTTTAAAAAGTAAGATATTATTTCATTTTATAAAAACATGTTTACACGCAGTATAATTAATGAAGAAAATCTCTGTCATAACCAATATTCATCCTAATTATAAAAATTTAGATGAGTTAACGACAAAATAAATAATCACCATTTCCCCGAGGTTATTAATATAACACCGCCGTATGGTATCCAGCAGCTTGCATCCAACGATTTTCAAAATTAACACGCTGATTTTTCTGCGTGTTTTTTAATCCTGATTCTCATGATACCACTATTTACCGCAAGACACTAATTACCATGTCAAGTATCTAAATATATGTATATAGAAAAAAAAACTGTTTGCCATTTCTATTTTGACAGTCTTGCAAAACTAAGTGCTAACTAGCGTTATGTATTGACTGCAGCCGTATCTTCGTTTGTATCCATATGTATATTACAGCAAATTAATGCAAGCGGACTTTCTTCAGTCACTGTATATGATAGTGGGTTAGATCTGTGTCGACCGATGTCAATATAAAACAAAAAAACAAATAGGTTGAAGTACGAGAAAATATAATTTATATTTATCGTTAGCGTTAAAAGCGGAAGACAGACTATTTATCAATATCAATCTCTTGCATAGTTTTACAGCTACCAAAATTGTAATTAAAACTAGACAGATTACAAATGTGTGTCTATAAAAACACAGCTCAACTGTTTGTGTCTGTAAGGCATCTATTGATTTGTTGGGTAAATTTTCCTTAAATAACACAGTACTATAAAATTGAACTACAGATCTTTATCTATATATTTTGAGCCGTTACACCTAGGAAATGACGAATATGCTGTTTCACTTACCAGCAATTAATACAAACTTTTTATACTGCCCCACTTATGATTAATGTTCGCTACAAAATGTGTTTATTATTTCTAGATTTTGGTATCGCTGATTATGGCACTTACGTCAATAAAATTCAATGTACAATGAAATAATAATTTGTTCTATTACTATGTTCATATGCGTGAATAAATTTTTGTGAAATTTTAGTCTGATACGGTACTCAGTAAGCTCTTTAAAATGAGATGTCACTTGACCCCGCATTCCATTTTACTTAAAAAATGTAGTATATAATATGTCATATCAATGATCCAAAACTGGAACCTCTCTATGAAACCGATCATAAGTTAGCGAGAAAGGGGAGATGGGAGCGGAGGGGGGATGCTTTAGAACCGCACTGTATATAAACCTTGTTTGTGTGCAAGGATATTATCTGAGTTCCACAAGGCTCAGCACTGAGCGCGGCACTGTTCAGCATCTACGTTGCGGACATTCCCAAACCGACCGACCGACGAGTGTTTAACGCCATCTATGCTGATGATACCGCTATAGTGGCTACCTCGAAGAGTTCCGAGATCGCAGCTCAGCTCGCCCAAGCGCAGCTGGATCGAATCGAGGGATTCTTTAGCGAATTCGGTCTGACCATCAATCCGAGAAAACCGCAAGCTATTGCGTTCAGCAGGAGTCATCAACCCTCGCCCCGAAAGATCACCGTTCTTCGGACGGAGATCGACTGGAGCGAGAAGATCGAATACCTGGGAATGATCCTCGACCGGAAGCTAACTTTCGCCGAGCATCTAGGTAGAGCTAGGAACAGGGCCATCGGTCGACTGCACCAGCTATATCCTATCCTCGATAACCCCAAACTCAATCCGAAAACGGGCGCGATGCTGTACAAGACCCACATCCGCCCGATCCTAACCTACGTCAGCCCAGCTTGGGCCACGGCGGCTCCATCTTACATCCTTCCACTAGTCCGAGTACAAAATCGCGTTTTGCGACTTGTATTCCGACTTCCTAGACGCACCTCGCTGGTAGTCCTCCGAGAACTTACAGCCGCAGACGTCCAGGACCTGAACGAGTTCTTGAAGAAACTCAACCGAGGATTCTTTGGCAAAGCACTCGCGAGCAGCAACCCAGCGATAGTGGGGCCCACCAAGCACCGCACCACAACGGAGATACTCCGACAAATGTGACGCGGTGATGATTAATTAACAAAATAATATCTCTGTTTCGTTAGTTTCAGATACCAACAGCGAGGGAGATCCACCCAGAAGACTCCAAGAAGCCACAACAACCGAGGAACCCGAGAACCACCAGAAGGACATCCATGAAGGAAGTGGAACTGGAAGAAGAGGACCTTTGCAAGACAGACAACCAACGACGACGGATATTATCTATGGCAGTACACTCGGCGAAATTTCTGTAGTTCCATCTAATTTTGCAGGTCTCCTATATAAAAATTTAACAACGGTATGGGTTGGGATATATCTAGAATTGCATTTCTAAACACAGCAAGAAATACCAAAGATATTATTTTGTTATAGTTCTATTCATTTCTATTAATAGTTCTATTAAAAAATAACCTTAATGAAAGTTTTTGTAATATTTTCATTCTACTCTATCGCATACTTTGATTTTTTACAACTTGCATTTGTTTCGAGATATGACGTCATCGGTAGTTTTTTTAATAGATCACCCTGTATATTTTAACATTTTTAGATAGACACATTTCCAAGAATTTCAATGATATACGGTTTGGTTAGTGTGCGACTTGACATATTAAAACAAACGTTGGATATAAACATCTTTTTGTCAGATACATCTGATAAGAAATATTCGTATTTTATGTTGCCATGTAAACCTTTAAAGTAATAATAAAAGTATTGGATTCATTTATTTCCAAACCCTATATATCCCGCACTATTCTCAGATGCCATTTGGTATCAGCAAAATGGAGCCCCATCGCATTATAGAATTGACGTGCGTACCTGCATACCTAAATGAAATATTTCCACAGCGTTGCATAGATCGAAGAGGATATATTGTATGGCCTCCGCGATCGCCTGATTTAAGTCCTTTAGACTTTTTCCTCTGGGGGCATTTGAAACCTAGCGTTTATTAAGAATAAACCTCAGTCGCTAGAAGAGTTGGAGAGATCGAATTAGGATGGCCTTTAAAGAGATAGGGCAAGACGTACTTCAGTCCTTAAGGTCCTTCGTTGATAGACTAGGATACTATCAGGCTGCCTTTTTAAAATATATTACAAGATATAAACTGTATATCATTGTATTTACTTATTTATTTAAACTATACATCCTTGTACCGTTAGGTGTCGGATTTTATTACTACATTTCAAGTTACTATTGCATTTATTCTTCCCTTCCACAAGTTTCTTTTCTGTGCCAAGTTCCTTGTTTCACACCATTGTATACCACGTTCTGCGGCTGCCTGTCGTACCTGTTCTTCCCATTGTATTCTAGGTCTTTCTATTCTGTTCTTTCCCTGTACTCTGGCTTCATACATCTGTTTTGACGGTCCGCTGCAAGTGTCCTAACCAACACAGCTGTCTTTCTTCAATAACTCGCTTAACCGGTTTCAGGTTCCTTCTTTGTAGTATTACCTCATTTCTAATTCTGTCTTTCCTTGTAATTCCCTCAATTTTTCTCAAAATCTCATTTCTGCTGCTGTTATTCTGCTTTTGTTTCTATCTGAAATCGTCCAAGACTCACAACTGTATACTAATGAAGGTCTTATTACTTTTTTGTATATCTCTGTTTTTATTTCCTTTGATACTTCCTATTTTCCAAAAAATGTATCTTTAAGCATATTATAAATTCTTCCTGTCTTTCCTATTCTCTCTGCTATTGCTTTATCTATCCTTCCATTTTCTTCTATTACTGTGCCTAAATAATTAAAACTTTTAACTTGTTCTAGCGGTCTTCCCTCTAGGCATATTTTGTGTATCTTTTCCTTTCCTGCCATTATCATCGTTTTTGTTTTGCTTATGTTAATTTCCATCTTTATTTTTCTGAATTCCGATTGGTATATATTTAGATTCTGTTGTGGATTCTTTTCTGAGTCTGCTACTACAATCATGTCGTCTGCGAACAATAATTCGTGTAGGGCACTTCGGTGCATTCTCCAGCTACCCACTATCAGTTTCTCACATCTCTGTTTACAATTTATATCGTGAATAAAAGAGGGCTAAGAACACAGCCCTGTTTTAGTACTATTTTGGTTTCAAATTCTGTTGATTCTTCGCTATGTGTTCTAACTTTATTTTTATTACCTTTATACAGGGCCTTTATTGTATTGTATCCTTCTATCCCCCTGTTTTCTAGAGCTTTCCAGATGTCTTTTAATTCTATCGAACGCCGTTTGTAGGTCGATAAAGCAGATATGTATTTCTTTTCCTTTTTTCAGAAATTTCTCTCCTAGTTGTCTAATTATGAATATTAGATCTTGTGCACTTCTACTTCTTCTAAATCCATGCTGTTGTTCTTCTAGTGTTGGTTCTATTATATCCCTTAGTCTCTTTTCTAGTATCCTTGTTAGTACTTTTCCAGGTATACTAGTTAATGCAATTCCCCGATAGTATTATTGCCATGTTCCAATCTTTCGGTATTTCCTGTTTTGTTAATATATCGTTCAGCAGATTACAAAATTCAGTTGTTGCTTTATCTCCCATATATTTTATCATTTCTGCTGTTATTTTATCCTTTCCAGGTGCCTTTCCCGATTTCAGTTTATTAATAGCTTCTATTACTTCTTCTTTTGTAATTAACTGAATATTTGTTTCTGTATTATATTCTACATGTTTGTTTTTTCTTTCTTTTCTTTCATTCATCATTATCATTGTAATTCTTGAAAATGTGTCTATCCAAAAAAGTTAAAATATACAGGGTGATCTATTTTAAAAAACTACCGATGACGTCATATCTCGAAACAAGTGAAAGTTGTAGAAAATCAAAGTATGCGATAGAGTAGAATGAAAACACTACAAAAACTTTCATTCAGATTATTTTTTAATAGAACTCTGACCCTGCATATTATCGAAGTATACCTATTAGTTAATAAAAATGCCGAAGAGTAAATTATTATTCGAGGAGGAAATAAACAAAAATAAATTGGTATACTGAGATAGGGTTTTCAAATTGAGCTGAGAAAACAGGACGATCCCATCATCTCATCAACAATTTTATAAAGTTGAGTTGGTTTTTTTTTTGTTGAGAAGAAATTTAACTTGGACGGGCCTGAAGGTTTCAAATATTATTAACACGATTTGGGCAAGAATACTGAAGTTGCGATGAGCCGAAACTTTGGTGACGGTAGTATTGTGGTTTCGGCAGCTTTCATCCATAACAATAAAATGCTTCTGTTTTATTTCCACCCGAATAATGTCTAATTCTTATTTAGAACAATACAGCTTTCCACAATTTCAGACAAACAAAGAAGTGGTTTCATGAAAAGGAAATCAATTTATTACAATGACCTGCTTGCTCGCCCGATCTAAACTCCATCGAAAATATTTGGGGAATATTGGCAAGGGGGCGAATGCCAATCTTGCGTTTGTGTTTGTTTCTAGTTCAGTACTAACTTCGATGCATAATTTGCCGAATACATTAAAGAAAACCAAATATTCTGTTCAAAAATTTATATGGCACTATAAAAATATTATCGAGGCAGTGGGGCAAGTGCACATCGTTTCCAATAGATCAATCGTTGTAATTATTACTCTAACATTAGAAAAGCTATTCGTGGATCCAGTGAGGTTGAGAAGAAACGTAAATCTATTTTTTTTAATAATGAATGCTATTTTTGTGTGCTATTTGTGCTTGTGGTTAAGATTTTCAAATAGTTGGTACAACAGCTGCTTACTTACCAGTTATATTTCTATAAGTTAAAAATTAATCATCGTAAGATTATTATCGAGTATTATAGTTGAAAAAAAAAACATTCTTCATTTTTCTACGAATAACATAACTAACAGAATGTCAGCAAAGTTTTATTTACTATTTAACGGTAACCATCATATGAATATGACTGGACGTAAAAGGAAATCAATAAAAGATTTATCAACTCCCGTCGCTCGTAAATTTAAAGAGAAAATGTCTTTTCGTATCATCAACTACTATAAAACTAATTGAGCAAGAAATGCACAGTGGATACAACAACGCAATAACGTATTTAACGCAAGACGTGTTTAGCGAAGTTCCGTACTTTCAGCCCTTTTTCTTTGACATAACCTAAAAAGTAAACAAAATCCATATTACTGAACACGGAAACCGCAGCTTCTTCGTATTTCTGAATTCAATTTAATTACTGTCATCGGTACGTAAGATTGTATGAAAAAATGTTGTGTCTTCGGCCGTTATTACATTTTTCTTAAGAATCACACAGAATAACGCCTATCGAATAAGCGTATTCATTTAATAAAATGGTTAGTCCTGATTGACTTTCTACTCTATAGGCGCCGTTTAAATCCTTTTACTTTTGATTTCGTCGCGATTTTGTGTGTCCCTCCAATATCACAATTTTACGAGTGTAATATGTCGGTGGTTCCTGAAAGTGCAATCTAGACATTTGTCAAAAGATCTGATTTGATGAGAGTTTCAAATTTTATTCAGTAAAAAGTAATTTAAATTAAATTTGAATGAAGAGTGGGCAATGTGCAGATGATTATACAGAGTGGCCCACTAAACGAGGTAAGCGGCTGTATCTCCGAAACTATTTGTTCTAGGTTATGCAGGAAAAAGTTTTGATAGTCTAAGTGGTCAAGAGAAATGCTCGAAATTATTTTCAAGTTCCAGATTTTACCGCTAGGGGGCGTAATTGTTATGTTCAAATCTAACAGCGTTATCTACTGTTCAAATCGATAACGCGACTTGACGTAAATGTCATTACAAATCTGTCAAAATCGCGTGCTCAAGCATCGACACAACCTCAAGCACGGACTATAAATATGACCCTTAGAGTCATATTTATAGTCCGTGCTTGAGGTTGTGTCGATCCCTGAGCACGTGATTTTGACGTAAATATTAGTAGAAATCTGTCAAAATCGCGTGCTCAAGCATCGAGAAAACCTCAACCACGGACTATAAATGTGACCCTAAATATACTATTGATTTCATAATGATCTGGGACAGTAAAACTGACATAACGTACTTTTTTTAATAGTGTAAATGTGACTTTATTTGACAAGTTAATGTTTGAAAATGTCAATGCGATAAGTCAAAATTGTATTAGTCACTTCAGTACAATTTACAATATGAAATGCATATTCTCCTAGATCATTATGAAATCGATAGTGCACAAATTTTCTAGTGCCTATAGTTCCAAACAATGATAATATAAGCACATATTATATTTGATTCCTAGCAAAAGGAATGATTTTAAAATATTCTTTAAATTAATAACAATTAATTATTATTATTAATATCTTGACATCTAGGTACATATTAAATGTAATACTTCATTAGAACAACCATTTATTACAACTAAATAATTCTTTTTTCAATCGCTTTTTTTAATGGCATTCTCATTGCTTGTTCATTTCCACTAGAAGATGAAGAACTATCTTCTAATCATTCATTTAGACATTATTATTGGACGCCATTTTTGAACTGGCAAAACTGACTATCAAGATGAGTGCAATAAATCTTCTCAGTGCAAAATTTTTCAGTGCCAGTTGCCAGTCGAATGCAAAACTTTTAAAAACAGTGTCTGAACAATCGCACTTAAATAGTTCATGAAAGTGCCCAGTAGTAAAGTAAGGTAACCAGTAGAAAATGCTATAAAATTCGTATTATCTCACAACATCGCAGAATAAACTATAACTTTAACATCTTCAGTTGAAAGCCCGTTTAATACCAAAAGGTTTTTAAACAAATTAGTATATTTGCTTTTGATATAAAAAAGTTATTTTGTTGTTTAAAAATAACTGAGCTTTAGAAAGTGAAATCTTAAATGCCAAATAATTAATTTGTCAAAATTAATGAGATGAAAAACACACACTAGAAGTCTTCTGTTGTTATTGTATCAAGTACACAAGTTATAATTGTCTTTGGAATGCAAAATATTCATTTGATATAAAGATGATGACAAATTGAAAAACATTTAATGTTTCGAACAGTGGCACCTCCTTCGGTAAAAGTAGCATTATTACCTGCAACTGTATATCTTTCGTGAAAGTTAAAATATCACCTTCAATTACAGATTGTATGGAGAAATAATTGGAATATACGGAATCTGTTTTACGAAATAAGACATTATAACAGTGAATTCGGTACGTTTCTGTCATTTCAATACACAAGTGAGAATTAGTACAAAAAGCGTTCAAAAAATTGTGCTGGCTTATTTATTATTATTTGTTATTTATTTTATGTTTTTTCAATTGTTTAGAAGTATTTATGCTAAAAAAATAAATTTTTATAATCTATATTATATAAATCTTTGTCATGATTGACATATCAATGCCCAGCCCAGATCGCTAATGGTAGAAATTTGAAATTCAGGGACAATGTTGATTTTATATTGTAGACGTTGTTTAGGGAAGGATTTTTCGAAATTCTACCACTAAGAGGGCGAAAGGGTGCGAGAATGTGTGGTAAATAAAATTTCTATTATTAAGTTTAAGTAAAATTTGGTACTAATGCTCTTTGAGACAATTAATTAAATACGTGTTTTAATCTTTTCTCAAATTCAACCTCTAAGTAAGTGAAAAGGGGTGGCATAATTTGTATAGGAAAAAATAATACTTTCCTGGTTTAATTTATTTGAAACTTGGGTGGACAACCACTTTGTTGTTCAAAATCATAGACCCGCTGTAGCTCCAACTGTTGGTGTTCCTATAAGGAAATTAAGTTTTGCGCATCATTAGTCTTGAATTGGTAAAACATAACCTTAAATACAGAAAATGTGCCAAACATATTGTGGGTCATCTAAAGAGAATTCCAAGATGTGCCTTACAAAATTGATAGTTCGCTACAAAATCATAATTATAGATGACGAAAAAACTTATACTTTGGACTTGGAACTTTCCAAAGACAGGTTTGTGTCGTCATAATTCCAGAATATTGTAGTCATCCCCATTTTCATTGATTGAACAACTTTCGCCCTTCTGCGAGTTCCTTCGTTCACCACAATACCATTAATTCCATTTCGGATAGAAAATCATAAAACAAAACCCTTGTTTCATCTCCTCCTCTCCAGAAAGCGGAAAGATGATGCCGTACCAATTTTGCATACTAATTTCTTCAGCTTCAAACGACGGTATTATCACTTGAATTAGCTGACTGGAGCGCTCATCATTTTCAAGGGATTGTTGTCTAAAACGTAATAATTTTTCAAACTTTTTTTACAGCGATATTTGGAGGACACGGCGAACTCCGTCTAAACGTTGTTTAATGTAATTAGGAATACATTTTTTTTAATTAAAAATTTAATAGTCAAGGAGTAACCAATTTTGTTGAACAATTTTCATACACTGATCACGTTATCTAGTTGACTACTAAAAAGTACTGCTCTTTGAGCGTTGCTATATATAGTGTAGGCTTTAAAAATGTGCAACTGTCACACAACAGAGTTTCAACGCATACAAAAAGTTTACGCAGATTTCTTATTACGCAGTAAAAATTAATTAAAACTTGTTTAGAATGCAGTTACACACAACTTTTGTCTTTACTCCGTCTTGCCATAAATTTCCAATAGCTTTCCAATATATTTATGTTCTATACGCTTTCTCTTCCACATTATTATTATATGTTGTTTAAAGTAGCATGACCCTATTATTAAACAGGTTTATATCTGCTAGGGTAATAAACTTATTATTATCAGATTGCAAATACAATAACCCATTCGCATTAAATTGCAGCTAGAAAATTAAAATCCAGGATCAATCAGAATATCTCATTTTATTGTACAATTTGCAAAGTAGGAATCCGCTAATTAATCGCAAACACTTCATTAGCACAGATTGCCTTAAAAGATTCTAGAATAAATTAATTTCATTAACAGAGAAACAGTACCCAATCATTGATAGTACGTACCAGGTTCCAACTTTACGACAAAATTAGTATGTATAGCATATGCTATTTATGATATGCAATATTGCTTCCGACTAACGTAAGTTGTTCAGAAATTTATTGCGATAACATGTGAAAAGCGCTAACTTCGTTTCCTACATTTATTTTAATTGCGAACAGGTACTATTCGCACGTGAAATGGCGAATAAATCTATAAATATTACAATCTAATACTAAAAGTTTAAACAAATGACGAATACCGTACAGCAATATAAATTGAGAGGACACCGAAACGTCAATTTAATATGAATTTTATTAACAGAAATGTGACGTTTGAGGAAATGAAAATTTTTAAGAAAATACACCAACATTTCCAATATAAAATTTAATAAGATGTTACCAATCTCATGTAACTATTGGTTCACATTAGAAATAGATGTGTGTCAAAAATTCTAGCTATTTATAAAATGGTTAATAAGTAAGGTTAAAAATATACACATTGTTGTTGTAGATTTATTGAAATACTGTGCATAAGAACATCTCGCTGGTAACATAGCGAACGTTAGCGAGTTACCTGATAATGATAGCCGATGCACATGAACATGATCTACCAAGAATGTGATTAAATGCTATTAAGAGTTTTACAGTTGTAATGTAATCGTACTCGTATATACATATAGTTGTTGCCGTTTGAAGACGATTGTTAAGCATTCCATCGGAAAATTCTATATTACAAAACGCATAAAAGAGATCTTCTCCGGTTAGTACCTAGCCAACATTGTCGCCATTACAGTTTGATTGAAATTTGATGCCATATTAGCTTTACAATTTTCCGCTATCTTACCATTCTGTGATTTCATATACAGAAATGTTAACGTAGTTACCACAAAAGAAGTTCCCATAAATGCACTTTAAGAAGGAATTAACTATTGCGGTTTTATTGTTTTCCAATATAACAAATCAGGATGTAGCAAAAGCTATTACAAAGCTTTCATTACACCATCATCAATAAAAATAATTACAAATGAAAAAGGATTAACTTAATTTAAAAAAAAACATTACTTGTTCTCTAGCTTAATGCAAGAACCAAATTTAGAAGAAAGAGATCAAAGAACGGTTGACATCAGATGGTCCAGTAAAGTGTATTAACCTTTTAGATTTCATGAGAGGAAGAAAAATAATAGGGTGCATAGTAATTTTTAACTACAATTTATTTATATATCATGACGTTTAAGTACTTATCTATTATTTCCTTGTATATTTCCTCTTGTTTCCTCCTCAATTTATTCCATGACTCCATTATGTCTGAAATAATATACAGGATAGTTTAGCATCATATTATCCAGATAAAGGTATCGAACTATATGTAGAACATGTAAGCGTCAACAAGTTCTTAAACTTCCGAAAACGACATCTTTTGCTGCTTTTTCAAGATCTAGACACCGCAACGTGAGACAAGGAGTGTGACTGCAATTAGACAATATTCCTTCATATAAAAGAAGAATGAAGTATGAATGACGTAAAATATGCCCATCGGCATCGCCTTGATGGATGCTCTTTTATGTGTTGTGGTTGCTTAGTTGCAGTGACTTCGTAAGCTGTATTACTTGTCTGGCTAGCACTGTAACTCTCGTGGTGTAGTTTTGTGTGTGTAAATTGTGTTCAAATGGCTTTTTGACAGCATTATATCGCCTTTTATAGATAGATAGATAGATAGATAGATTTATTGAGATCTTTTTTACAATATCTGTACAAGTTCAATCTCGTCAAAATACATAGACATACAAATGCACGTAAGTAGGTATATTAACTACACAAAACACAATACATATTTAAAATTTATGTTTAAAAAACTCGTCAAAAGAATAAAATATATAAGTGTGTAAAAATTTGTACAGCCACGACTTAAATGCTACATGATGCAGACATTTTACTTCCATGGGGAGTTGATTATAAAATTTTACGCCATGGTAGTTAACTCCTACTCGTGTTTTGTTCAGGCGGTGATGCGGAATTACTAAGTCCTTCTTGCGCCTCGTATCATAATTGTGCAGATCTTCGTGTGTATTGAAAGCACCAAGACTTGTGTGAACATACAAGAGGCACTCGACCATAAAACAGGATGGTATGGTAAGTATTTTGTATTTTTTAAACAAGTTTCTACAGCTTTCAGTTGGTTTTACACTCGCAATTGCTCTTACAGCCTGTTTCTGTTGTAGAAAAATTCGTCCAGAGTCAGCGGAATCGCCCCACAAAAGTATGCCATACGATGCTCTACTCTGGAACAATCCAAAGTAAGCAGTTCTTGCAGCTTCTTCGCCAGCTAGTTGTTTAATGCGCCTGATAGCATATATTGATTTTGATAACTGTTTCTACAGATGGACGACGTGATCTCTCCAAGATAGATTGCACGATATACGAAGGCCCAGGAAATTCACGGAGTGGCTTGACTCTGCCTTTTGTACACGCGTAGTAAGTGTTAGCTTTTGTGTTTTATTCTGATTTAATTTTAAACTGTTAGCCTTACACCATTCATTTGCCTCTGCCATGACACGATCCGTCTCGTCCTTAAGTACATCTCCCCGTTCATTCTCCAGTAAAAACGTAGCATCATCCGCATACACAAATGTCGTGCATCCACTTATAGATAAGGGAAGATCATTTATATAGATGATGAACAAAATCGGGCCAAGGATCGATCCCTGAGGTATACCGTGTTTTATGTATGTTTTGTTCGACATATGTCCTTTCCACGTTACTGTCTGTTCTCTGTTTCTTAGGTAATCCCTGATTAGATCGTTAGCGGTCCCTCGTATACCATATGCATTTAATTTTGATAGTAGGATCTCATGTTCTACACTGTCGAAAGCTCTTGATAAATCGCAGCACAACAATTGCAGATCTCGTTTCTGATCGAAGGTTTGAGTTATCCTATCAATCAAACCTGACATCGCCGATACTGTAGATTTTCGTTTCCGGAATCCATGTTGTGCACTACTGAAGAGTTGGAAAGATTCAAAGTAGCTCACTAGCCTGTCTTTAATGATAGTTTCAAATATTTTTGATATAGTGGGTAGTACCGAGATCGGTCGATAGTTTTGTAGATCATTCAGATCTCCCTTTTTGTATATAGGTACAACTTTAGCTGTTTTGAGTTCCTGAGGAAACATACCATCAGTCATACAGCTGTTAAAAATATTTACAAGAGGCTGAGCAATGCTGTTTATGACAGTTTTTAGTAATACATTATTCATTCCATATATATCAGAACTAACCTTATGTTTAAGGGATCCTACTACAGCCTTCACTTCCCCTTCATTCGTCGGTGCTAGAAATAGGCTGGAATCGTTATTTAAGCCGAGTTCTGGATTGCCTCTTTTCCCGGGAATATTTAATGCAATCTCTGACCCCATATTAGCAATGTGTGCATTAAATTCCTCAGCCGTAAGAATTGAATCATTATTAAGTATACTCCTCTTTTGTGTTAGGTTTAGTTCTGTATTTATTACATTCCAAATTGCTTTGCTGCTATTCTGCGAGCCCCCGATATAGGCATTGATAGCTCTACTCTTTGCCAATTGTACCTCATGTTTATATTCTAGCTTTAGTTTCTTATACAGCTCATGTGTGTCCTTATCTTTCGTGACTTTACTGATAACGAAGACGGCATCCAGTATATCCTTTTTTCTATCCAGCTGTGGATTGTGCCATTCATCGTAAGGTTGCTCTCGTCGCTGATCAAAGTTGCTTTCAAACTCTTCATATGCATCGTCAAATAGGGCCAAGAAAGTCGTATGAAAGCGTAATGCCGCGCTGTTAATCACTTTGCTCCCAACAGGAAATGGTAAGTCGATCCGGATATCAACTCTCTGAAAAAATGTCACCATCTTTCCAGACAATCGAAACTCGGCTCCTGTCGTCTCGTCACAACGATAGTCAGCCGCCTAACCACTGCGGCTAACGACCCGTTTAAGAGAAGATCAGTATTGAATGATATCGCTTTCAACATTTGCTATATCTTTTTATTTTTATTTAGTTAACACAGGTCAAGAACAAATTCAGTTATCTAAATAGAGAAGGTTTCGTATTTTTAGTATAGCATCAACATTACTTTACTTTTCATGTAAACCAAATAAGCAATTTTATTCACAAAATCTTACATTTGTCATATACATATTTCATTTTCTCTGTCTAATCAGCTAAATCTTATCTCAATATATTCAGTTCCTGTTAGGTACCGATCAAATGCCATATGATAAATCTTAGTCGTTAATTTATATTATTGTATTGAGGTGTAATCAAACTTTCTCATTATTTTCTTTAAGTTAATCATGGTGATTTATGTTCTTTATATTCGAATAAATCCCTTCAAGTCCAACACACTTTTTTTAAAACAAAGAGTATATTTCGTTTTATTATTATGCCATGATATTCGTTTTATGATTATGCCATTTTTTTCTCAGAAACTTGGATTTGGAAGTAGCTGCAGTACACATGCATACTGAACAAAATTTTCGAGTAATTTTGTATTAAAAATAAGCAGCTTTGTAGCTCTTTCTTTTGTTTATTTTTACATATAAGAGATCGAATAAATTTTCCTTTCAATTTCTTAAATTTTAAGATTTCCATAAATTTCTGATCAGTATCCATCATGAAACACTCTGTATATCTTCGTACCGTCTGTACCAGAACAAATTATGTCTCTCTGTTTTCTTCTTATACAATATGAGTTTTGTTTAGTTTTATAAAATGCTGTTTATTCTTTAATTTAACTTTCTAAAATAATAAATTATAAAATATTTTTCACAAGACTAGTCTAAATATCATAAAGCTGTACCGCTCTAAAAAGTGAAGACAAAAATATCATAAACACAATAAAATGCAACGCTGCCAAGAATTATTACGTCATTGTAGCCTTTAGCCTCCTAGCGCCAATGTGGACGGTGTATTGCATTTTTAATTACGAAATTGCTACTTGTTCAAGACTAGAACTGGATCAATTTGTGGCGAAATCGAGTTTCCTCTGGAGCATTTTGCTACCGCGCGGCGTTGAAATACTATTCTAAAGCGCACAGTTGACAAAATTTATTATGCCTTTATACTCTTCCGTATGTTAAACAAGTTGCCGTTTCGTTATGCACTTCTACACAGTTATAATGCATTTTTATTGCACCAATATAAGTTACGTAATTTACGGAAACAGCTCATAATGTACTTTATGTTAAAGAAACGTTTACGGTTTCACATCATTTGCCAGATATTTATTGCATTAAATCTAAATACCCTAGTATTAAATTCTTTAATTCAACAATCGGTAAGGTAAAGACGGAAAACTTTTTAAAAAGTAACATTTTTATTAACGATTTTATGAGTATAATCTTACTGATTTCAAAAATCAGCATTGCGTTTTATTTGAATATCTATTTATACAGGACAGGGTGGTTCACCGGAACTGAATCGATTCTATACCTTATTTCAAAAAGAGAGAGACAAAATTCTGAACAGGTCCAAATAACACTTGCTTCTTATTGGCTGAAAGCAGGGCAAAATCACATTATGCAACGTTCTGTTATTTCTGTTCATTGTCAAACATTCTGACATTGTTTATATTACAGGTGTATTTAAAGTTTTGTTGTAATTATCACATTAGTTTATCTATTTTTTGGTTTAGATTAGTTATCTTCTACCTTACTTATCAAAGAATGTCACATGGAATTTATTTTGCAAATTATATACTGTAATTTGGGCTGGAGGTCTGTTTAGAATTTTGTCTCTCTCTTTTTGAAATAAGGTATAGAGGGCAGTTTATTAACGCTTCTAATATGTCAAGTACTAGGCCACTAGTTTCAACCCAATGTCCTTTAGTGGGCAGGGTGGGAAGTAGCACACTGCAGTGCACTATACACAATACAAGTCGGCATAGCGGATACTAGTCCATTGTCGGAGGTATTATACAATTAAAGTTGTGATGTAAGTAGGCGATGAAATTAGATCTTGCATTCGTAGTTGCGCTGACGAGACCTGGATGGTCGAAACTACGTTATCCGCTTCTAATGCTTGATCTATTTTCATTGCCTTCATTCGCAGGGTGAATTTCAACAATATACCATGAACGCCTCTTAAAGGAAAATACATTTAAATCTGTGTGCCGTGGTTTTACAGATACATGTAAAATATTTGCAACTAATCATCAATAACTAAATTTTAACCATCGTTTTATGTAGATATAAATATATATAATATATATTAGTTAAAAGTATGGAGACGGCGATTTATTGTCGTTAATATTCATTTTAGAGAATTATGTTCAATAGAAAAGTTTGTTAGGTTATTTTGATCTACATTTTATTTGAATTTTTTTTCTTCAATGGTTTTTTACAAAATTTTAATTCGATTTTTTTTCTCTTTACAGTTATTTTTGTTTTTTTTTAAATTCATTTTAATAACTTTTTTATAAAAAAATTAAACAAATTAATAACAAAGTAAATTAAAGTAAGTGTTCAAATTGTCGTCCATTAGTAATTTGACAATGATCCAATCGATTTACAAAACCCCAAACAGAGTTCTGTAAAAAATCTCGGGGAATTTCTTGTATCGTTCTGGTAATTCGGATTTGTAAATCTTCGACGTTATCGGGCTTATCTTTGTAAACTTTGTTTTTTACATATCCCCAAAGAAAAAATCTAAGGGACTTAAATCTGGCGAACGGGCTGGCCATTCAATGGTTCCTCGTCTTCCAATCCATCTGTGGGGAAAAACGTTGTCCAGATATTGACGAACATTTACACCATAATGTGGTGGGGCACCATCTTGCTGGCACCAGATACTGTCATTGAGCAGGTGTTTATTGTTTTCATGTGGATAGAGCGTAGCACAAGCAGGTATTATTTCATTTTGCAATGACTGCAAATACAGAGCCGAAGTTAAATTGCCATTGATGAAAAAGGGACCGATAATATGACCGCCTAGAATGCCAACCCAAACATTAACCTTTTGGGGGTACTGCGTATGGTGCTCCAAAAACCAAGAGGGATTTTCCGATTACCAGTATCTGCAGTTATGTCTGTTTACTTCACCGGTAAGGCAAAAAGTAGCTTCGTCAGAGAAAAGAATATTGTTGACAAAATTTTCATTATTATTGCAAATATTTAACATTTCTTCAGAAAATTGTAATCTCCTATCATCATCTTCCGTTAACTCGTGTACAAGGTGTACTTTATAAGGTTTATACTTTTCACTTTTTAAAATTGACACGATCGATGACTGTGAAATATTGAAATTGGCCGCTAATTGATTGGTTGATAAATGGGGATCTTCAGATACAGCCAATAAAATATCCAGTTTGTTATCATCGCTTTTTGCTGTTCTAGGTCTACCACTCCTTGGCAAATCTTTAACGCTACCCGTTTGTTCAAAGCGTCTTAAAGTTTTACCTACAACGGATTTAGAAATTGGATTTCTATTTGGATTCTTGTAAACTTCTGCGCCTATCTCCATAACCCAACATCATAAGTATTTCAATTCGTTCATGTTCACTTAGACTCGCCATTCTTAATATTAACAGCAAAAAAATTGCACAAATGAATTATTTCTGTAAAAGATTTGACGTACACAATAACCACTGATAAATTTATGTCGCTCAAGTTTGTTTATCGCTTCGCTTCTGTCTATCTGCGATGTACCGAACATCTATTAAACATTTAAACCGGCCTTTTCTTATAAAAAAAATGAATTTAAAAAAAAACAAAAATATTATTGTAAAGTGAAAAAAATTCTCTATCGAATGGTAGAGTAAAATTTACTAGTTTCCATTAAAAAAAACTGCGCGGACAGGCGTAACTAAAAAACAAATGAAGAAAAAAAATTCAAATATTCTCAAATGTAGATCAAAATATCCTAACAAACTTTTATATTGAACATAATTCTCTAAAATGAATATTAACGACAATAAATCGCCGTCTCCATACTTTTAACTAACCCATCTGTATATGAAATAAATGAAATAATTAAAACAATTTCTGTTGGATAATGTGTCCAAAGTTGCTATCCAAAGTTCCATCATGGCTAATTTCCTTATTGTTGGAACTATGAAGTTGGTTAAATTAGCTAGTTGGTGATATCTTTTATTCCGATTGCGATGAAGAAAACAGAAAAAGAAAATATTCCGATTTCGAGATATTCATAAAACCGTTTTTGAATGGGACAGTCTGACAGAACTTTTAGGTATTCTAATAGAGTGATAAACTATCTCATGTCCTAGTACAGCAATCAAAGTATGTGTATCGCTAGTTTTATGAAACCTTATACATAATAATAAATATGTTTTGGATATCATTACTTGCAAGTCGCAAGCTCCTAAAAGAACAGACAAAAATTCTAAAAATGTCTCGCGATTTGACGCATATAACAAAAGTAAACAGTTACAGTTATAGTTAACGCAGTTACAGTTAATGCATTCTAAGATGCACCTTTCTTCTCAAAGAAAAATACTTCATCTTTGTTTATTGCATGCAAGTTGAAATATTTTTACTGCGAATTTGTCTTACTTTGGTAGTCGATTCTGAAAAGATTTGAATACCAGTTTCACCCAATAAGAACATTTTATGTGGGTGGGCCAACATTTCCGTTCATAGAATATGCATGCCAATTATTTAGAATTTCTTAGTAACTTCTTCTTTCTGGTATCACTGCAATAGTTTTTAGCATCTAATGGAAGATAGACAGACAAATAACTTTATTCATTATTGCAACAAATACGAGTTGCATAAACATCTGAATGTACAAGATACAGTTTGATAACAATCTTTGTACCTACCGGAATAGTTCACAACTCATACCTATCTACAGTTGTACAACTAAAATTTTTGCGAAAATTAGCCACAGATTTTTCTCTTAAACTTGTACCTTCATCGACACAATTATACAATTCTTCAATTTTGATATTAGTTGAACTTTTTCTTCACAAAAACTCTTTTCAACAAACCATTTTACATTATCTTTCTGCTAATAAGAAAAACATGCAACTGATTGAGCTTGAGTAAGGCTCTCTCTTGAGCCTCTCATTTGTTCTCTTTCAGTGTACTCCACATTGAAAATGTGGACTTTGCTTTCAACATTCGAGCTATCATAGTTGCCTCCGGCTTCTTATTTGAAGATAACGAAGTTTATTTCGCACACACCGCACTGTCAAATGATTTCGGCTGTATTATTAGCTTAAAGGAGCATTATATGGAAGCTATGATTATTGCATTTTATTTAATGGAAATACTACTGAAATATGAAATGAATATCAAAATAATATTAGTGTGATCATCGCTGAAACTCATGCTGAATGTTCAGTGTCTTGTGAGTGAAATATTGGTATTTGTATTGAAATACACAGGCTATCTAATTAACAACTGTATATCAGCGAAGTGCAGTAACAGTACTGAAACAACAACAAATGCATGCGAGTCCTTTCAGTTCATGATAAAACTAATTTTTGGTTTTCCCACTACAACATGTTTGCGTTTATTCAGGTGCTAAAAAAATCCAAACAAATACTTATATAAAACTTTAAAGTTTGGCTTGATCATGGCCAGTTTCGTCGCAGAGTTTTCTTTAGAAACCGTTCTGCAACAGATTTCTAAAAACTTTGTCCAAATCGAAAGGGAATAACTATGTCGACAATGAGTTTATGAATGAATGAATTTATCGACCTGCAATGATCACATGTGTTAGACGATATAGTTATGGAATGATCCTCGTAAAGTTGTGAAACCTGTTTAGCCAAATTAATTCATCTAATCTCTATATTACTACTAACTCACTATCTGATATCTTAAGGATATTCGCAGAGTGTAGGCTTCTAAATCGTTAAACAGAGGTATAATATTACTTTTGAAACAGGTAGTGCATGTAATATTCTAAATTCTCTTTGCAGGTACTATTTATAAAATCTCAATGTAGATCACACTAATTAGAATAGCTTGTAGACATAATATACATATACATCCGTTAATAGCTTTGTCAATTTCAATGTCGAGTGTAGGTTTCTGTATAAGGTAACTACAAACAATCATAAAAATATATAACACTACCAGCACTTCCCCTATAATTAAATTAAACCGATCTCATTGCATGTCTACGTGAAGAGAACTGGTGTCAAGAGATCCCTCGTAATTACATTATTTTCAGGATAACCGTAAATATATTTTTACCTTTGATGTTAAATAATATACAGGTCAACAGACAACCTTGTCAAACAGCTATTTACAGTTTTCCATGCATATTTCAAGATGCAAATTATCTACACGTACATACCTAAGACCTTATCTGTTGTTTGAATTTCGAATTACTACTATTTGAAAGTATCATTCCAACTTATTTATAATACCATTTGTGTTTATATATATGTATGTTAAATTAGACCGTTGGTGTACCATTTATTTACACTGTAAATGCTTTCGCACTATTACGACTAATAAAATTAATTAGGACATTCGAAATAGCTAAGATTCTTGCGTATTTTATCTGATTATGCTTATGCCGTACATCTTCAACCGCGTGTACCGAATAACTGCATATGGTTACGTGTTTATAATTGTAATAAATTCGGCATATGTGTATACACATATATTTTTATGCGTACTCTATCCTATTGCAATAGCCGTTTAGCAACCAAGTTTCTTGAACAGTTACGGCGTAATTAAAAAGCAATTCGTGCATAATTCCGTCGGTTTTTAATCATGCAAGTAGTAGAAATCTCTTTTACGACATTATTTATCTATGTATACAAAACGATTCGCGTTAAGCTATTAAACGGAAGGTAAATTATGTCTTTAGATCCCATTATACATCATATTATTTCTAGATTATGGAATACCTATAAGTGAAGAAATAATCGACTTGAGGCCGTTCAACGATGTTCGTCAGCAAGGTTCAGCAAATTTTAATCTCTGGGTTATTTCAGGGAGTCTACTGTATTGTTGGCTGTCTGCACAAAGAATTTTGGTTCATTTCAAATCAACAAAATATATGTATCAACATTGAAGTTATTAATGATAGTTATATTATATTTGATCATATATACGAGGGAGGTTCAATAATTAACCAGACTAATTATTCTCAAAAATGGTTTATTTAATTAATACAAAATTTTGGTTACTTTTTAAAATAGTCTCCGACAACATTTATACACTTGTTCCATTGTCATTCTAATTTGTGTATGCATCTGGTTTAAAACGCTTGGGTTGATTTCGAAGCCACTTTTACGCTTTTGCTGTCGTGTAGAGTGGATGTGGAAGGATGTGTCTTCAAGTCACCTTTAGTCCAAGAGTGCACAATGGTGCATTCGAATGGCAAGTCATATTTTGTTTTTGTTCATATCACTGTAATACGGTGGTTGGTCTTCAAAATAGGCACAATAACTAGGTCCCTGCAGACTGATGCAGTTTAAGAACAACGGTAACTTCCATAGATTCTAAATCGTCCGTTTTCAGGGGGTGGTACGTCGTAAAGCCAACGCTATCCTTCGGTATTTGCTTTAATATCTCCAAAACTATAAGACATATCAAAAAGAAGTTAAGACAAATATACAACTGTTTTATGAGTACTTTTTTTGATATGTCTTAGAGTTTTTGGAGATATTAAAGCAAATAGCGAAGAGTAGCGTTGGCTTTAGGGCGTTCCACCCCCGAAAACGGGCGATTTAGCACCTATGGAAGTTACCGTTGTTCTTACACTGCATCAGTCTACAAACCCACCAAATTTCATTTAAATCGGTCACCACCACTTGCCTGTGTTTCCTTGTTAGTGGATAATATTCTGCTAACTTCCATTACTTTAATAAACTCTCTATAGTGTTCATCTTTGTTGAAATACTAGAACTGAAGTTATAACTTAAATGGATGAATTGATTACTCGATGAACCAAAGTATCGCAGAATGCACTGCTAACAAACAGACGAGAGAAACGTAAAGCCATCAGTACATCAGTAAAACGCCAGTATAGCCAATGAAATATAAATTTGATTTGCACATGGATTTGTATGTCCCAAGGTCACTCATGCGCAGGTGCACAATCCGATTATATTACGAATGTGTCCGATAGTTCAATTAATTTGTGTAATGAGAATTATTGACAACTGATTTTACTTTCGATACTTAATTCATTTACTATTACTCTTACACTACAGTATACTAGCTTTTAATTTATAAGTTAGTTGAAAGTGACATTATTTTCAAATATTATTAAACTGTGTACTTAAAAATATAGCATAGATCACCTATCCTAGCAGACCATTAATAGAAAAACAAGTTTACCAAGAGCAGCTACATCAAGTAAATTAAACTAAATAAAAATTCACCTATAATTATTATACTCTTCTTAGCTATACAGTATATTATATATTATATATTTGCATGCAAATCCCAGAATATCTACTGTAAGGATGATTTTACCAGCAGACGGCTGGGTCTTCTGCTTCCATTCCAAACTCTGGCTCAAAGTGGTGTATCCATACTTCATCACATGTTACAATTATTTTTAAAAATTTCCCATAAATTTTCTTGTAATACCGCTTATTTTATTAATTTAGTTTAACCGAAATATCAATGTTGTTTAAATAGTTACATGTAACTTTATAAGACGTGGTAAACACTTATTTCTAGTTGACAGTATAACGTTATTTTATCTTTAACTCGTAACGGTTATCAAACAATGTAGTAAAGCTAGTAGCGTAGTGTCTAAGTACACTTGTTTCATAGTCAGTACAGGGTTTTCAATCTTGATTCTTGCCGTTTGAATTTGATTCTCTACAGTTTCCCTAATTGTATGGTAAATGTGGAAAGCCAAGAGTCAGTACACAGCCGCAGGCACAATAGCAGCTCATGGACAGCCAATGCCCTTTGTATAATTGGCGGAAGCAATTGATGGGTATGCTAATCAATGGGTAAAAATGAAAAATTCATTAAAACTAACAGTTATTTTTAGTTTTACTGTATAGATTATTATTTGGTAATTGATGGCTCATTGAATACCTGATTCATATAATTTGAAGGGGGCTGTGACTAAATACAGTCGGGTCCGCTTATAACGAGTACAACTTATAACGAACGTTCGGTTTTAACGAGTGATTTTCAGTGTTACGGAAATTTGTTCCTTAAACTTAATACAATTAGAGTTCGGATACAACGAGCTCGGATATAACGAGCACTTCTTTTAGTACGAGCAAATTTTCTGTTTGCCGCTGTGATTATAACGGGGACTCGACACATTCTTCGGCTGTTAACGCAGGCCCGATGTAAACAAACTTGTCATAACTCGTCTACTGGAATTTTTATTCGGTAGTTAGTTAACATTATCATCATGCCGAGAAATAGAAAATCCCGTACATTAGAACAAAAAATTAAAATTATCGATGACATCAACAGTGGAACATCTAATGCTAACATATGTAGAAAGTATAGCTTATTGTTTAAGCAAAAAGGACTCAAAATGTGCCAATAAGTGGACCAATACTACAGGAAAAAGCAGAAGAATTTTCCAAAATAATGTTCCCTAATAATGAAGCATCTTGTTCAAAAAGCTGGATAGACCGTTTTAAGAAGAGGTACCGTATTTCATCTAGTAAAATCCATGGAGAAGGCGCAAGTGTTTCTGCTGAAACAACAAAGGACTGGTTAGACAATGTTTGGCCCACAATAAGGAGAGGTTATTCCGACAGCGATATTTTTAACGGGGATGAAACTGGTCTCTTTTATAAAATTGTCCCAAACCAAACACTGAAGTTCCAAAAAGAAAAGTGTCAAGGAGGCAAAAAAGCAAAGAAAGAATCACCGTTTTTGTCTGTGCCAACATGACGGGAACCGAAAAGAGAAAGTTGCTGGTCATTGGAAAATCTAAAGCACCTCGTTGTTTTAGGACTTGTAAAGTGTTACCGGTTAATTACACCGCTAATAAGAAAGCATGGGTAACATCAGAGATTTTCGAAAAGGAAATAAGAAACTGGGACTATGAACTACAAAAACAGAACAGAAACATAGTGTTAATGATTGACAATTGTCCAGCCCATCCTGCAATTGAAAACATACGTGCTATAAAGTTAGTTTTTCTTCCAGCCAACACAACAGCAGCCCTACAACCCATGGATCAAGGTATTATCGCCTGTCTCAAACAACATTATAAGAAAATGGTTTTATGCAGGATGATTTCTTGTTTGGATGAAGGTAAGGATTTTAACTTTACTTTGTTGGATGGTATATTAGCTATAAACACAGCATGGAATCGTGTTTCACAAAAAAACTATTGTTAATTGTTATAAACACGCCGGATTTTATTCGGAATTTGATGATGTCGATGAGATACCTTTGGCTCAGTGGATATTAAAGCATAAAGATCCAGAAGCTGTAGATGAAGAAGTCTCCCTTAGTTTAAATGACTGGGCTATCACAAATGATCTTGTGAAAGGGTCTTTAAACGCTGACATAATTAATGCATTTCAAGAAGTCGACGATTATTTGGTAACTTACGAGTACCCATCAGAAAATGAAATTGCAGCAGCAGTTACAAAAACGCAATTTAATGAAAAGTCGGAATCAGAAGAAGAAGAGGAAGAGCCAGAAAGCATCTTTGAACCACCAACAGCTCAACAAGTACTTAGTGCAATAAAAACCGTATCCACTTATTTGGAATTCAATGATTTCCAAAGCACATTGAAGCAACAGTTTGATTTTGTACAAAAAGGAATTGAAGATTCTTTGTTGAAGAAAAGTGCAACTCAAAAAAGATCACAGACTATTTAAAATGAACATTACATTGTATACTTCCATATTAAGAATTTGTATCTTGTTTATACATATTATACTAAACAAATATACTTTCTATGTCAAATAACTATGTAGTTACAAACCTGCTAAGAATCGCTTATAGTGAGCGGTTTCATATAGCGGACAAATTTTTTTGGCACCAGCGCCATCGTTATAAGCGGACCCGTCTGTATATACATTTTTTTTTTAACTTTATGCAAAAACATGTTACATCAACTTCGTTTTTTTCTCTTTTTGCTGGCCTTTTCCTTTTTTCAAGAAATTTCCACTATATTTTTATTTCTTTTTTACGTTCCCAAAATCTCCTGTTCCGTTGTCATTTGTTTCACACTCGTCATTTATTATTGTTCGTTTATTGTAGGTGTCTTCACTTTTTTCCATTTGTTCCTTACATTTACTCCATATAGTCTATAACTATTTTACTGCATCTTCTTGCCTGTTGTATGTTCACTATCTTGCCCTTTTATTTTTCTTCCCTTTCCATTTTCTTCATTTGTTTCTGCTTTCCTATTTATGTGTTAAATCCTTGCTAATGTATTGTCATGTTATGTCATTTCGATAATATCCATCAAAATTTGTTAGACTAGTACAGAGCTTTTGCTTAGAATCAAAACAAACGTGACGTAAAATGACGTAAATAATATGTTGGTAATCAAATAAACCACTTTCAACGTTTATTGTAACCATTTTTCCGTTACTTAGTTTTAATTATTTACAATATAAACCTAACCTGTAAAATTTTAATTGTCAATATGTAAATGAAAATATCTGCAGGAATTTTATTTTTAAATGTTACCATATTGTTAAATGGGTTGCATATCTAAAGGAAGTCACGTGGGTTTTGATATTAAGAGGGTCGTCTGCCAGCTGATTATTTTACAGCGG
The DNA here is from genome assembly GCA_023690525.1 of Holotrichia oblita. NCBI lineage: Eukaryota > Metazoa > Arthropoda > Insecta > Coleoptera > Scarabaeidae > Holotrichia > Holotrichia oblita. The sequence continues at coordinate 50,614,719 of CM043015.1, forward strand.
TACCGTATCTACATAATTCTATAAATCGTCTGCTTGATTTTATTTCAATATAATTTTAAAATTGAGCTTATTACATATATATTTCTATAAATGATTTACATCTACATATACAATTTTGTCTATTAATATTCGGTGTTAATTTCACAATAACTTTTCCTGTTACAGGCCGTTACCTTGATACGGAAATCGAGGTTACTCTATTAATTTTTCGATTTAATTACTGATTTGCTATGAGCATTCAAAATACGTCTACACATGTGTGTATGAAGCCCGATTTTAAAATGCGTTTTAAATAAATTATAAAAACATTATACAGTAGACGCTCGCTCATGTGAACGATATCAGCCAAACACCAGTTTACATTATTGAAAGTTTACATTTATAGTTTTCGTTTTACATGCGCTTCGCTTCAGTTGTGACGTCAACCGAAGTATTACGGAAATGTAAGAACCAAGTGAAACACAAAAACGAACGCTTCTTATAGGTTAGGTGTTAGGTGAAGCGTATCACAACAAGTGATGCGCTATCAGTCTGCTTCACATTCATCTGAAGCACTTCAGTAAAGTGCATCGTAAAAGTGCATTTCCACATCACTTGATTTTTTAAAAGAACGCAGTTGGTAACTGAAGTGAAGCAAAACATCAGAAGCGCATGTAAAACGAAAGCACCTATTGCGAACTTGATTTATTTATAAAGAAATTGCAATCTATGTTTATTAAGAGATAAATAATAAATAACACAATACATAATATGAAATAAAAAGTCCATTTTACATTATTATGAGAAATAATGTTCTATTTTGGTTTGAGTAAATTTACGCTTGGCAACATTTTCTAATGCCTTTGCCCGTAGTTTACGGAGTACTAAAATATCGGAATATAATATGTCTTTATCTGCAGCCCAATCCAACGATTGATGAAAAATTCCTACAGCTTGCGTCGCTCACTTTATTTTTTACTTCAATCAGAGGGTCATCTTCACTCACCCCATCTTCCTCTTCATGTATCTCATCCATCTCTTTATCGTCATTCCATAAATTAACATCGCTTATGGTACAAATAAATTAGGAAATAACCGATACCCTAAACTGTTTACATTATCGAATTGTACGTTGTACATGCTTGTTTCCATTACCGGGTATTCATTTAAGCGAACGTCTACTGTATCATGAAAAATTTAACTGTGGCAACATCGCCAACTGTCAAACGGTAGTCGGGCCTCTTAAATAAAGCATTGTATATTAAACACTGTACATTTGGAATTGATTGAATTGTCAAAATCACACATAAACATACACAACGCTACTGATATTTGGGAATACTTTTAAGAAAAATAGGTCAAGAAAAAAAAGAAGAACAACAATTTGATTTGAAGAGAAAAAAGGAAATGACAGCTTAAGAAGAGGAACACTAAACACTTTAACCCACTGAACACCAAACAAGTTTTAACTAAAACACCGACGCGTTTCAACAGCAATGCTGTCATTATCAAGGCGATAATAAAACTAAATTAAAATAAAATCTACAAAAACAGGTAACCTAAAAGTTCTGCACGGTCAATCCGCTACGCATCATTAATTTCCGATTAACGAAAACAATGACGAATACGGTATAGGGCCATTGTCACAATTCATTACACATGACTTATTTTTAAATATTTCTAAACTTTCGAAAACATTTAGAAACTTACAATTGTTTATTTGTCTAATTAATTTAACATTCGTATGATCGATGTTGTGATCTGTTTCAAAAATGTGTTGGGCAACGCTCGATTTCTCAATTCTATTAAATCTAAGATGAGCCATATGCTCTTTGAATCTAGTTGAGACTGCTCTCCTGGTTTGCCCAATGTATTTTTGATTACAATCTTTACAATTGATTTCGTAAATACCTGACTTTTCTAGAGGTTGTATTTTATCTTTAGGGTTACCGATGAGACTTCGTAAACTAGTCCCAGAACTGTAAACTATTCTGAGATCTAGCTCTTTGAAGATTTTACTCAAACCTTTAGTGATAAAGGGAGCGTAAGGGAGGGTCACAACGGGTGAAGCTTTAACATCCTCTCGAAAAGTCGTAGATTCTTTCACAGTTTTCTTATAATTAAACTTCCTAATTAACTTATAGATATGCTGAGGCTGGAAACCATTACACTTGGCCGCATCTTTTATAATTTTAAGCTCTTTCTCATACCTCGCCTTGTTCAAAAAATTCAGGCTTGCCATTTTGTGTTGAACACAATGATGGGAGTCTGAAGGAATGTAGCGAAGTGTACTGGTTTCCTTTCTATACACGTCAAACTCTAATCTATTGTTATTTCTAATTACTAAAGTATCTAGAAAGGGTAGCTGACCGTTTTCTTCTCTTTCACAAGTGAACTTTATGGTTTCGAACCGATTATTTAATCTATTGAGAAAATCGTCAATATTACATTTTTTAGTGTCAAATATAGCGAAAATATCATCCACATACCTCAACCAAACCCTAGGAAAGTATTCGCTCTCAGATTTTAAGTCCTTTTCAAAACGGCTCATGAAAAAGTTAGCCAAAAAGGGCGACAAGGAAGAGGACCCATTGCCGTTCCTTGCAGCTGTTCATAAAAACCCCCGTTGAATTGAAAAATGCTCTGTTTCATACAGATGTCAGTTAAGCGAATATATTCCTGGACACATTGTTGACTCAAACTATTTTGAAGCAACAAGTCCTCGAGGTATGTCAAGGTGTCTGGAATCGGTACACTGGGAAAGAGAGAACTAACATCAAATGAAATCAATACTTCACCCTCCAGCAACTGAATATTTTGAATTTCTTTAATAAATTCTAACGAATTTTTTACTGCAAAACTAGGTTGCTGTATTGGCAAATTATTAAATTCATTGGTCAGCCATTTGGAAACCTTATAAGTCGATGCGTCAATTGCCGAAACAATTGGCCTTACCGACTTGCCAGGTTTGTGGATTTTAGGTAAACAATATAATTTAGGGACAACAGGATTGGAAACATGTAGCTTACGTCTAACGTCGGCGGTAACAAGGTTGTTACATGTTTTAAACACGTTGTTGACGTCTCTAATCATTTTCGGTAAAGGATTTTTTGAAATTGACTGATAAGGGCCACTACTCAACAGGTCATTAACCCGATCATAGTAGTCCTCTTTATCTAAAATAACAACCTTGTTCCCTTTGTCAGCTTTCAAATAAAAACAAAGTTTTAATGATTTTAATGTTTTCGGATTTCTGAGGTAATTTATAGGATTTCAAATTTTTTGAAATAGTATGTTTGCAGGCCTCCCTAACAAACTGCTTTGTAGGCTCAGGAAACCGCTGGATAGAGGATTCTATCCCGGCAATAACCCACCCAACATTCGATTCAGGAGTCTGCAAACCAAATTTCAATCCTTTATTCAAAAGATTAAGTTGCCGTTCACTAAAGGTTTGCGAAGAATGATTTTCTACTATGTTAATGGTATTCATCGGAACATGATGTTTATTTTTTAAAAAACAACCTAACTTTATTAATTTCCTATCATGAGAGAATTTCTTATTCTGAACTTTCCTATCGATTGAAATAAACATGTTCCGCTGAAAATCACACCATAGTTGATATTCAACATCATTAAGATCTAATGTTAAAAATTTCCAAAGTTGGTAAGCTTGAATCTCAAGTTTACTGCGTTTGTTAAAGATATTCGATTTCTGAACGCAACCATTTTTCTTTCGCGTAACGAATGACTTTATCACTACTTTTGCAATTATTCGAGACAGTAACATTAATAAAGTTTGGAAAAACAGAAAAACGTTTACAAGTTTTCAGAAATCTAATATCTTCGCCAATAAACCTAATTTTAGCACTAACCTTATGGTATAAGTTCTGATCCTTGGACCTGGTAGCCATATTGCGAAGTTCTTCACTGGATCTCTTGGTGCAGAAGTAGAACACTAAACACTTTAATCCACTGAACACCAAACAAGTTTTAACTAAAACACCGACGCGTTTCAACAGCAATGCTGTCATTATCAAGGCGATAATAAAACTAAATTTTAGTTTTAAGTTTTAAACACGTAGTTGACGTCTCTAATCGGAAATTAATGATGCGTATCGGATTGACCGTGCATAACTTTTAGGTTACCTGTTTTTGTAGATTTTATTTTAATTTAGTTTTATTATCGCCTTGATAATGACAGCATTGCTGTTGAAACGCGTCGGTGTTTTAGTTAAAACTTGTTTGGTGTTCAGTGGGTTAAAGTGTTTAGTGTTCTACTTCTGCACCAAGAGATCCAGTGAAGAACTTAGCTTAAGAAGATAAGAAAAGAAAAAAAGATTTGAAAAAGGTTAGCTATCCAGTTGAATACAGTTCAATTCCTGGAAAGGAAATAAGGAACCGAAGTCGAGCAAATTCGAAATTGAATAGCAGAGTCACAAAGAAGGCGTTTTTGTGGCAGATTTATTTTAGATACACACCTTAGATTAAGGTAAAGGAGTGTGGGTGTAAAGTGTTTTATATGTATATATTGTTTATTTGATTTTGATTTTTCTTCTTTACCTAGTTCGCAATTGCTGTTTTCTAATGTTCGACTATTCAACACTACATTGTTTTTTTTTCATTCATTTTCTACTCTCTCCGTTTCATATACGATATCTTTCAGTTTATCCTTAATTTTCTTATTTTGTGTCTTAATTTGCTAATTTTCCTTCATCACCTCTTTATTATCCTTCCTTAGTAGTACTTCACTCTCTCCCCTCGCTTTTCATTACTTTTATCATTTTTACGATTAAGTCCGATTCTTCCTCTTCCCCTTTTTCTATTTTTATCGGTATTTTTTGTATTTCCTTACTTGTGCTGAAACCTTTTTCCGCATCTCCTGCTGCTCTAGTCCTGTTTCAGTTTAAGGCATGCTAAAGTTGCTTATTGACGTTTTATGGCCCTCTGCCAATAAGCATTGCCAGAGAAACGGTCGACCCCAGTCAACCCGTCGAAGATCTGCCGCTTATCTATTTATAATTCAGTTCTGTTTATTTGCTTTAATTAGTCTTAATAGTACTTCTACCTTGTCTATTCGTGTGTAATATCCTATTTATCACCCTATTCTACATTCACAAAGCAGGTATGTTTATTTTGCTCTAGTTCTATTCGCTTTTAATACAAACCAGACTTCATTTAACGTTTATTATACGTTTATTTTAAGGACGTATTTACTTATGTAACGTTATTTTTGGGTTAGATAAGCAACATTGCTTTTTCTGTAAGAAAACAACAATTGCTCTTTGAACTTGTAACTTCATTTCAACCAGTCAAAGGTCATTAAAATGTTTCTTGTGCATGTGTGTGTTTAATGGATCCGTTCAACAGTAATACGTCCTCATTTAACGCATCAATACGAAATCAATACTTCCTCTTCGAAGCACGTTAATACATTTCCGCGACCGGTTTTAGACGGTTCTACCTATTTGTAGATATAGGAAAAATCCAAAAAATTATTTTCGTATGTTTTCAACATTCTTATCTTTGATACCATCCGTAGCTTAAAATTTACTGTTTAAATGTCAAAATGCTTTAGAACAGCTCGTCGCATACTATCTTAATAATTCAAACTGCTGAATAAACAATATTTTGGAATAGTAATTGTAATTGTTTCATTAAAACGAAATATATTTTAATTTCATATTTCTTTGTTAGTGATTTTAGGTAAAAATAAATTGTGGTTGCTATTGAATTTGTCATCAACATGCATTTAACGATTTTATTAATATTATTTTTAGTAGAATATTGTATGTATTATTGAAGTTTGAAACATGGGCTTTCATATTTACTTTCAGTGATCGAGGAGAATTAAACAAAGATTCCCTGCCATAAAACTATTTTTGTAATCTAATTTTAACGCTAAATTAATGTATCTGCAATCTTTACAAATTACTTCCGTGATTTTACAAGAAGTAGGTAGCGAATTCACGCTTGTAGCTATTATTTTATAACAAAAGACTTGTTTGAACAGTGTACTTCCGTCTTTATCCGATTTGTACTTACTCACAGCGCGCATAAAATAATTGTGCTATCCCGCTCAAAACGATTTAATTTGCAAATACCAACACACAACTAATATGTAAGCAAATTATCTACTTAACACATCAAGCATGCACGCAATGGTACAATGAGTTACAAAATAAATGCTGGGCTCTAACAAGTTTTAGCTTAATCTCTATTTATATCCAGCATAAAGTGCGTCATTAGAAATACTAATCAGTCAATTTAATGTTCTCAGCTTTTTGCCGTCTTTTCATACATCTTTTTTCTCAATTGCAATAGTTTTTTATATTTTGTGCTCTGCTGAATGTTTATTCCACACGCAACATACTGTACACATTTTTTGCAACTTAGAAAGTCCAATTGTGCTTTTCTGCGCTACTAATTTGCACACATATTTGTTTTACTATAGTAAATATAGGAATACAAAGGCAAGAAGATAATTTCTTTAATTATTGTACTATAAATGTTGTTGTTAAACGATTTCACTCTTTAGTAACGAGTGTACATTCAGAAATTGAAACCTAAACACTATTATGCGCTTTTTTTGTCTCAAAACCACCTTCTCGTTTTACAATGTACTACACATCTTTCATTATTAAATCTGTTATACTAGTTTTACCATCTGCTGAATTTCGGTTTCTTTAAAGTCTTTATCGGGAAAGAAAATCAACGATAGGGCATTACATTGTAACAAAAAGGTGTGGTAAATTACTCACTTCTAATTATTGTGACAACAACAAACTATGTGATAGGTTTCATGTTTTTTGTTGAATGTTATAGTTCTCTACAATCATCTGATGATAACTAAAACCGCTTCTGCTGGCCGCCCCCCGGAGGATTTTTTTTTTTTCTTCTTTAGGTGTTAGTTAGCAGCGACCACAATCCTAGATGTGATGTTCTCTTACTCTATACGGTGCACCACAAGACCTCCACGCTGTTACTTCAGTTTGAAGAAGTTTTGCTTACAAGATACCATACTATACATACAGGATAACAACTTGAACTACGAAGGCCTATTGATAGGGGAAGGTAGTGGGAGGTAAAATTAAATGTATCCATTTTAGTATTGTCAACTGTTTATATGACAAGAATGCCAGTGGTTATGTCAAGTACTTTACCGAACCATCAAACTGTATCCTAATGGAATACACAATTAAAAGTAATTGACATAACCACTGACATTCCGGTCATATAAAAAGTTGACAACAGTAAAATGGATACATTTAATTTTAACTTCCACCACCCTCTCCTATCAATAGGCTTTCGTAGTTCAAGTTGTTAGCGTGTATATGCAAATCCTCCAAAATATGTTAGACATTTTTTGTTAATAAGCGTCCTTTGAATTTTATATAAATTCGAAAAAATGCCTATAATAGGCGCCCATGGTATATTGTTGGAATTCACCCTGCGAATGAAAATAGATCAAGCATTAGAAGCAGACCACATGGTTTCGACCTTCTAAGTCTCGCCAATGCAACTACGAATGCAAGATGTATACAATTTCATCGTCCTTCACATCACAACTTTAACTGTAGAATACCTCCGACAATGGACTAATTCCAGCCCAATGCCCTCTAGTGGGCAGGGTGGGAAATAGCACACTGCAAGGCGCTACACAAGACAAGTCAGTACAGTAGATATAATACTGATCCAGTTCGCACAATTAATGGATTATGATTCCCGCTAGATGTCTCAATCTGCTAAGCAATTCTGAGAATCTGCCATGAGCGCCTATTATAGGCATTTTTTTGGTTTTTATATTGTGGCATTTCGCGACGTTTTTCTTATATAAATTCGGTCAAAATTCACTACGCACAGCCAAAATTGTCCACACTAACACTTTTTCGTCTAAACGTCCCCTAACTGTACTTGTTTCTTCGGAATACATAAAATCAATTAAATAATTTAAATATATACAGGGTTTCTCACGGTAGCCGTCCGTTAGAAATTTCCGTGGTTAGAAATAACTTTGAAATGTTGGACTCCAGGATTAGTGAAGATTCTGCTTTTATTTAGCTTGCTTATTTTAAATGAAACACTCGATACATTATCTCATATTTGAATTCCCAAGGAAATTTCATGATGTATTTCCCTATACCTCTTTTCATTTGTTTCTTAGATATCTTGATTATTTTGAAAGTTTTGAAATATGAAGCCTTATTTTCTATACTGGGCCTTTTACCCATTTTCGATTGGCGATAAGCGCTACTGGGGTAGACAGAAGCACAAAGATGGCACTTTCGAAATTCAGATTAACCATTGATTTATCGCATACTAGGTGTCCAAAAATTTATGTTAACTACAATTACACCATTCTCAAGGTGAAAAAGTTCGATTTTTCAAATGCCCTGTCGTCAGTATTAGTATTAGTGCAATTGCAAATGCATTTAATTCTGCATCGATTCGTTATGCCTTTCCCAGTACTTATTGCCAACGGTTAACTTGCTATTCCATATTTTCCAATTTCATATGATTTTCTTGTCTTGTATTTTTGGAGTTTCGTTGTGTTTGTCGTTGACTAGAGATAATTTTGGAGTATAGACGATGTACATCTCACAAGCTACTGACACAAAACAACAGGTACATATGTGACTGTTACTTTTTCTCATGCAAACATTAATTATTATAATAACAATTAATTAATGATTTAAGCGTGTTCTCACGCTTTTATTTCCTAGTTTATAGGTACCTAGCCAGAATTAGTTAATCTTCTAGAGCCTCTTGAGTGTATTTAAGTATTTCGTAAGATCGCTAAAATCAAATTATTATTATATACAGGATGTTTTAAAACATCGTTTGAAAATTTTAAGGGCATTTCACAACTTTGAATATGGCATTCAATCAGCCAAAGGATCTACTATTTACGCTTTTCGTTCCATTTCTCTCAATTAAGTTGTTTTTGAGATACTAAACTTTTCGTGCAACATTGCATTTTCAATAAACTTGAAATATCTCATAATTTACAAAAATTAGCCATAGGAAACCTTAAATAAAGTTGATCTAGATTTCAGTGTACAACTCAAAAATGCCATAAAATATAGGGTGTTCCGTTAAGAAAAACATAACTTTGGTACCTTGCTAAGTTTTGAAACACCTTGTATATTGCCTATTATTTTTAAATTGTAGATCTAATCCACCTACATATATTCCAGTATATAACTTGTTCAAACTTGTTACCATCTGACTACCAGAGACCACGGCGTTCCCACTGTTACACCCACAATATATAGTGTTCCATTTAAAAAATATAACATTAACTTGTGACGCATTTCTGCAACACACTGTATATAAAAAGGATTATTCTGCAAATAGCTTAAATTTGTACTACTTTTGTATTTAAAATTTTTGTCTAAAACGAAAAACAAAAAAATTAAGAGGAGGGGACATTATAAATGATCACCAGGCTCGGTCGTGCCAATGGGAATTCTTTACAAGCACGTTGCCTCTATTCTGAAACGTTTTCTGATCGCCAACTGCCTTCGCATATGATGTTTCAGACGGTGTTTCAACGACTAAGAGAAAGTGGTTCATTTGAGAAGCGGTCTTATGATACTAGACGGGAAAGAATAGCATGTACTTCACAGATAGAAGATCAAGTTTCGAATATCATTGATGAAAATCCCAAAACTAGTGAACTAGAAAAAGTTCGACGCAAGTGAAGGACTTTCTGTGAGTGATTTTTGCGAACAGATGCGGATCGGCTAGATTTCGCTCGTCACCCTCGTCACTGATGAAGCTGGATTTAGAAAAAATGGAATATTTACTTTCGGCAACAATCACGCTTGGTGTGGCGAGAATCCTCATGATACCGTTGAAGCCAGACACCAGCAACGTTTCTCTCTATACATCTGGTTAGGCATGATAGGGGACCGATTAGGACCGATTGTTTTGCTACAACGCTTAGCAGATCCTGCATGCCTTGAGTTCTTGGAAAATACTTTACCTGAACTTTTGGAAGATTTATCTATAAATCTAAGACTGAACCTCGGGTGTTTAAGTTTGAATTTGAAATTTAAATTTCGCGCGCAATGTAATATGTTTCTGAAATATATGTAGCATAAAAGGAGAGTAAAAAAAACAAAATGTACGAACCAGGCATGTAGAAAATCGAAGGAAATAAAACAAGTAAAAAACAGTGTTTAAGTTTATTCAATTACAAACAACAACAAACATTTTGGTCGAAACGAGCCGGATTCAAGAATAGTGAAGTATTGCCCCGAAAACAGGTCGGCAGGCAGAAAAAACGTTCCATTTGAAGTACGAAGGTTAGAAAACAACGTGATCCATCGCAACGGATGAAGCATCATAATCACATCGCTACTTCATAATCAAAGGTCGGTGAAATTCATTTCCAAATTACTTTCCTATTATTTTCTATCCTAAAACAAATAAAGGCATAATAATGGCACAGTTAAACGCTTTACATAGAAAAAGAGGTGGTAAAAAATGTTCATTGACGAATTTCAAAACATATTTAGACAAATTCACGACAGGTTATACATTTACAAGTACAGATGTAATAGAGTTGAAGGACAGAATTAAAAATATTGAAGTCATTTTCAAAGAGTTTTGCGAAATACAAGATAATATTGAGGAATTATGTGAGGATGATGTATTACAAACTGAACATAATGAACGTGATCAATTCTCAACAGAGTATTATAAGTTACTTGCAGTTGCTAAAGATTATGTTAAAAATAATGACACACAACCAGATTCAGCACAGGTTAACATAATTACGGCATTAGATACAAACACATCTTTGGAAACTAATTCACGCACACAGGTTAAGTTACCAACTATAAAATTACCAACGTTTTCCGGAAATTACGAGCATTGAGTTGAATTTAAAGACATGTTCTTATCGTTAATTGATAGAAATTCAAAAAATTAGCAATATTGAAAAATTACAGTATTTAAAATCAAGTTTGTCAGGACAGGCTGCACAATTAATCATATCGCTGGAAATAACTGATGTCAATTACAATGTTGCATGGCAAATATTATGTGATCGTTACGATAACAAAAAACTCTTGGTAAACAATCATATCAAAGCACTATTTAATTTACCAGTAGTAAGAAATGAGGTAGCATCAGACCTTCGAAAACTTGTTGATGAGTTTTCAAAGCATTTATTGGCATTAAAGGCTTTAGAACAAAAGGTTGATAATTGGGATCCATTACTATTATATATTTTAACCAATAAGTTAGATACTGTGACGAAACGTGAGTGGGAAATATCACAATCAAACAAAACTGAAACGAATATCGAAGACATCAAGTTGTTCCTCAAGGGCAGATGCAATGTTTTAGAATCCTTAGACAATCAGAAACGAAATGTAAATCTATCAAGACCGTCAACTTCATTGTTAGCCGTAAAGTCTCAAAGGACTTGCGGTATTTGCAAAAAGAAAATCACAACATTCACGCTTGTACTGAATTTTTGAATTTAAATATCAATGATAGAATAAAAACAGTAAAACAAAAGCGGCTTTGTTTTAATTGTTTGAAGTACAATCATACAAGTGTCGAATGTAAGGCCGGCAATTGTAAAAAATGCAGTAAAAAGCATAATACTTTGCTCCATCTTGACACAAACAAGGAGGAATTAACCGCAAGCCAAACACAACCAAATACGACAATTGTCAGTTGCAACACAATTCATTCAAATGTTCTACTATCAACAGCTGAAGTCCATATTTCACATCAAAGTGGTGAATTTGTAAAATGTAGGGCACTTTTAGATTGCGGATCTGAACAAAATTTTGTAACGTGGGAATTATTCGAGAAATTAAATTTACCAAAGACAGCGATAGATTTAACAGTAATAGGAATCAATCAAGTGAAATCGGCAATAAAATACAGAACAGAATTAACACTATGTTCAATATACAACAATTTTTCAAGGAAGATCTCATGTTTAATCATAGATAAAATTACGGACAATATCCCGAATTCTAATTACAACATTAGTATGCTGAAAATTCCAGAGAATATTGAAATTTGTGATCCAAATTTTAATAAATCAAGTAAAGTTGACATATTATTAGGTGCCAATATCTTTTGGGATTTATTACGACCACAACAAGTAAAACTAGGTAAAAATCAACCTACATTACAAAAAACTGTTTTGGGATGGATAATGTCGGGGCCTATTCCTTGCAATAACAAAGAACAATTCTCTGTATGCAATTTTGTTAAAAATGTCGAAATACAAGACGATTTAAAGGCATTTTGGGAAATTGAGGAATGCGATGGCGCAACCAGTGTGAATGATTCATTTTGCGACACATTCTTCAAAAAGACAACTATTAGAGATGAAACTGGGAGATTTATAGTTAACATTCCATTCAAGCAACCAACGCCAGCATTGGGTAATTCCTATGAAACCGCTTTGAAAAGATTCAATAACCTAGAGAAAAAATTAGAAAACAATATACAATTAAAGGAAGATTATATAGGATTCATGAGTGAATATAAATTATTAAATCATATGTCCGAAATAAATGATCCAATGGCAAATATTGAGAATTCTTATTATTTGCCTCATCACGGGGTTTTGAAGGAAAGCAGTACGACAACAAAATTAAGAGTTGTGTTCGATGGGTCCTGTAAAACTACAAACAACTTGTCTCTCAATGACATTCAATACAAAGGGCCAACCATACAATCCGAGTTATGGCACATTTTATTAAGATTTCGTGTTTATAAATATATATTATCTGCCGATATAGAGAAAATGTATAGGCAAATATTAATTTCCGAAAAGGAAAGAGACTATCAAAGAATACTGTGGCGTGAAACTCCCAACGCAAACCTTAAACATTATAGGCTCAATACAGTAACTTACGGAACTAAATCCGCACCGTACTTAGCGATTCGTTCTCTCCAAGAACTGGCACATATTTATACAACACAATATCCACGGTCGAGCAGTATTATTTTAAAAGACTTCTACGTTGACGACTTATTAACTGGTACCAATACAATAGATGATGCAATAACTATTTATAACGAATTAAACTCCATTTTAAAAACAGCTGGCTTTCAGTTAAGAAAATGGGTTACAAATGACAGCGAAATATCAAATATAATAAATTCAAATACTGTAAAACCTCACGATGTTTTGAATTTTAATTCTACAGAAAGTAAACGCACATTAGGACTAGTTTGGCGTCCTGTGACTGATACTTTACATTATGAAATAGGCAATGATCTCATAGATAGTCAAGATACAAAAAGAACGGTTCTTTCTCAAATTTCTAGAATATTTGATCCATTGGGCCTTCTAGGACCGTTCATTATAAATGCGAAAATTTTACTTCAACAAATATGGATGGAGAATTTAGAATGGGATACTGTATTGCCAGACCATATTAGCAAGAAATGGAAGATGTTGAAAGCACAACTTTCAGAATTAATTGCACTTCAAATACCCAGATATATAGTTAACACAAATGCAAAGGTGATAGAATTGCATTCCTTTTCAGATGCTTCAATTTCAGCCTATGGGGCATGTCTTTATATACGGACTGTAAGTGAAACAAATGACATTCAAGTACATTTATTATGTGCAAAATCACGCGTGACACCTTTAAAAAGGTTAACTATACCAAAACTGGAATTATGTGCTGCACTGTTAGCTGCAAAACTAGTAAATATGGTGCAAAAGGCTCTACCTATAGAATTTGTTAAAACGTATTTATGGTGCGACTCAACTATTGTTTTGCATTGGCTACGACTAACACCAAATGATTTAAAAATTTTTGTTTCGAACAGAGTCTCGGAAATACAGAAGTTAACGAATATTTGTGACTGGTATTATGTCCGATCAAAAAACAATCCTGCAGATGTCATATCACGAGGAACGGCAATTACACATTTGTCCAATTCAGACTGGTATCATGGTCCTTCGTGGTTAAATCTATCTCAATCAAATTGGCCAGTTGAATCACCTGAAATGAATTGTGAATTGCCAGAATTAAAAAATACATGCAATACCTTATCAACTTCTATCAGAGAATCGAATTATCTAATTGATCGTTACGCATCATTTGATAAATTGAAACGGATAGTAGCCTATTGTCTACGGTTTATACGAAATTGTAAAGTCGCGAATGAAATTCGAAACAAGGGCACTTTAACAGTCTCAGAGTTAAATGAAGCGATGAAACGACTGATAGGTTTATCTCAATCAGAAAGTTTTACTGAAGAGATCCGATATTTGAAAAATAAAACCAACGTAGCACCGAAACTGAATTTTCGATATTTATCTCCTTTTTTGGACGAAGAGAATTTATTACGAGTTGGAGGTAGATTGAAGCACTCAAATTTTGAAATTGGCAAAAAACATCCATTATTATTATGTGGAAAACATCCATTGACCAAACTCATCATGGAAGGTGAACATTTGAAACTTTTACATGGCGGTCCTCAGTTGATGTTAGCGTCTATAAGATCTAATTATTGGCCTACAGGAGGAAGAAATTTAGCGAAGAAAATTGTACATAACTGTATAAAATGTTTTAAGGCCAAACCAAAACCATATAATCAATTCATGGGAGACTTACCAAAGGATCGTTTAACTCTCACCTACCCATTCATGGCAACAGGCGTTGATTATGCAGGACCATTCCAAATTAAACAACACAAGGGAAGGAGTAATAAGATATACAAATGTTACCTGTGTCTATTCATCTGTTTGTCAACGAAAGCTATTCATATAGAACCTGTCACCGAGCTTACTACTGAAGCCTTTATGTCTACATTTAAACGATTTATCGCTAGGCGTGGAAAGCCCAAAGATGTATACTCCGATAATGGGACGAATTTCTTGGGAGCATCCTCAAAATTAAGAGATTTGGGCAAATTTTTAACAAAAAACAATAACAAACTAACTTCCATTGTAAGTAAGGACAATGTAACTTGGCACTTCAATCCTGCGCAAAGCCCGCACTTTGGGGGGTTATGGGAAGCCGGAATTAAATCTGTAAAGCATCATTTACGACGAACAATAGGCACCTCATTAATAACGTTTGAAAATTTTTTAACTTTCCTGACCGAAATTGAATCCATTTTAAACTCCAGACCTTTATGTCCGTTAAGTACATCTCCTGACGACTACGAAGTCTTAACTCCGTCCCATTTCCTCATTGGCCGCAGCGCAACATCGTTACCAGATCCAGATTGGACAGCTACTCCTACGAATCGACTGAAACAATTTGAACAAATTCAGAAAATGAAACAGCATTTTTGGAAGCGCTGGTCATCAGAATATATCTCGGAGCTGCAAACTCGTACGAAGTGGTTGAAACATAACAAAAATCTACAACCGTCCCAACTAGTGCTACTAAAGGATGAAAACTTACCCCCGTTGAGATGGAAGATGGCCCGTATTACTGAAGTTCATCCTGGAGCTGATGGAGTCGTCCGTGTTGTATCAGTTACTACTGGTACAAATGTGTTGAAGAGAGCTGTATCCAAATTGTGTGTTTTACCAATTCCTGAAAATGATGATTAGAAACACAATTTGTGACATGTATTATACATACTTACCTTATGTTAAATGTTTATTAAGAAACTGTATCGTTTGAAAGCATATCCCTTTCAAAAGAGGGGAAGATGTTTAAGTTTGAATTTGAAATTTAAATTTCGCGCGCAATGTAATATGTTTCTGAAATATATGTAGCATAAAAGGAGAGTAAAAAAAACAAAATGTACGAACCAGGCATGTAGAAAATCGAAGGAAATAAAACAAGTAAAAAACAGTGTTTAAGTTTATTCAATTACAAACAACAACAAACATCGGGTTTATGCAATATGGAGCTCTACCGGACTTTACGCGTGCTGTTAGGGAACATCTTAACAATGATCGTCGGTACTAGTACTAGCGAGAAACTCTAAAACCCAACTTTTCCTAAAGTGAATTCAGCTTTTTGGATACTATTGAAACTACAGAGTTGATAAAAGGATTGCGCCAGGTCACGTAGATACATAGCTATAATTAAAATTATTTTATTAATATTACACATTTGTAACTATCTCGAATTATATTTCAACAGAAATATTATAGCGGAAGGCGCTAAGATCAAGAATAACAGAAAAAAAAGTAATAGAACGTGGACCCAAATTGCCTATGCAGGCGACAGCCACAGGGCATTACAGCTTATCTATGGTGATATAAATTCTTAGTATACCTGCTATTTTACACTAACGAGGCTACATCAGGCTCTAATAGTCATCTTATAAACTGTTCAACGGAAAATTACACATGTCTTTATTAATTAATACATACATATGTATATATGATGACCTGTATTTATCTTTTAATCCCAGATACATTTAACTTGAGATTGCAAACATTCAATTCAAATAATGTAGATTCCTTTGAATCATACCCTTTAAATATATAATATTCTTAATGGAAACATTGTCACCTGTTTTATTTAAGATTTCTACTTTTGAATAATTGTTCTTCATGTTTTCAAACAAATTAGTATCTTTGTTTTGAATATACTTTGTTGTGTATACTATTTATTTTTGCTGCTAACATATTAACCAAACAAAACGATTTAAATGTGCTTTTGTTTCAGACTAATATCCATCCATCCATCCATCCATGAAAGAGTTAACGCTTCAAACACCTTCATCATAAGAAAAGTATACAATTTGACGAATCGACAAACGTATACAGGGTTTTCAAACTTAAGTCGGCACTATTGCTAACTTTGTTATTATTGGAGCTACACAGTTGGTTAAATAGGCAAACTAGTGTAGTTTTTCAAGCAAATTACAATGGCATTAAAAAAAAATTGACGTACTGGGTCACGTGATATTGTGAAAAATGTAATTTTTTTTAATAGGACACCCAGTATACAGTTCTCACGGTCGACAGAAAATTTAATTCTGAACAAAAACTTTCCTATGAACTTTTATCCTAAAGTCAATAATAACAGAGTTATTGATGATTTTTCTAATTTGCCAAGGTGGCTGTTATTTCATAAACAAAATTCGATTGTTTTGCAAATGTCATCAACATTGAAATATTGTATTAAACCTCTGTCAGTAAGCAATTAACATTTTGTGTTTATTGATGAAAAAATGCCTTTCACGCATTTAGAAAAATGTGATATGATGGAATGTTACATCGTTTGTAATAAAAATTCCCTGCAAGCTCGTGAACGTTAGGTACGGTGTTTTATTTCCTACGCGCCACTTGCCAGATCGAAGGTACTTTTTACTTTTGTACCGTAAATTTCGATCAAATGAAAATGTGTTCAAGAAAACTAGAACCAAAAAACAATTTATAATAAGTGAAGCAACTGAAATTAACGTCTTAGCTTTCTTTGAAGCTAATCCTAATAATGCAA
Source organism: Holotrichia oblita (assembly GCA_023690525.1). Classification (NCBI taxonomy): domain Eukaryota; kingdom Metazoa; phylum Arthropoda; class Insecta; order Coleoptera; family Scarabaeidae; genus Holotrichia; species Holotrichia oblita. Next base: position 50,632,109 of record CM043015.1, read on the forward strand.
TTAATGATTTAAAGGAAGAAAGTGGACTGACTATCTTTGGGAACTATTCACAATATTCTAAAAAAACATAAGTTTGTGCCGTTCAGATCAAGAAAGACGGACTCAGTTTTGTCAGTAGTACATCAATCAAGTTAGACTTAACCATAATTTTTGGCGTTTGGTTCTTTGGAGTGACGAATCAAATTTCTCCAACAGGGGTATGTATAACAGGAAGAACAGCCACTATTGGAGTCGAGAAAACCCGATGCTTTTCCGTCCTTGTAATCCGCAGAGACGCTTTAGTGTTAATGTTTGGTGTGGCTTGATTGATTCAAGAATTGTAGGCCCCGTATTTTATCAAGGTGCATTAACTGACGAGAGGTATGTCGAAATGTTAACTGCTACCCTTGGAGAATTCTTGGATGACCTGAATTTAATGGATAGACAACAGATATTCTTTCAACAAGATGGCACTCCTGCCCATAATGTTCGCCAAATTCATAACTTAGTACATGACCTTTTTGATGGCCGATATCTATCAACTAACGGGCCTATTCGTATGCCTCCCCGATCACCGGACATAACACCTTTGGATTTCTTCTTTTGGGGATTTGTGAAAAGTGCAGTGTATGAAAGACGGTATGATACTCTTGAAGATCTCCAGCAAAGCATCAGCCATGCTATTAATAATATTGATGGTAGAATCATTGCTAAGGCTACTAGAAGCGTTAACAGGCGGGTTCAAAAGTGCTTGGAGCAAGAGGGTGATGTTTTTGAGCATCTGCTCTGAATTTAAAATTTCTTGTTTTTTTTTTTATTTTCGAAACTAATAAAATAACTCAAAATAAACAATACTGTTTTTAGTTTCTGTAAAAACAATCATCAATAACTCTGTTATTATTGACTTAAGGATAAAAGTTCATAGGAAAGTTTTTGTTCAGAATTAAATTTTCTGTCGACAGTGAGAACTGTATACTGGGTGTCCCATTAAAAAAAAATTACGTTTTTCACAATATCACGTGATCCAGTACGTCAATTATTTTTTTTAATGCCATTGTAATTTGCTTGAAAAACTACACTAGTTTGCCTATTTAACCAACTTTGTAGCAATAGTGCCGACTTAAGTTTGAAAACCATGTATAGCTACGTGTGTATATCACTTACTCACTTAAACGTAATACAAAATACAAGGGTACCAATACTGCGAGGAAGCCTGCGGGAATTCGATTGACCCAAATCGTAACTAGTTCCGTTACGTTTGACGACCAAATTTTGCCTTTACAGTGTCTTATTTCCTTTCACTAAGAATCTTTCTGAGAATCTCAATGCCAAAGTCAGTTCAGACACCATTCCGGCGTAAATATCTTCGTTTCTTTCACTTTTATGTCAACTACTTCATGGTTCGGGATTGTTAATTTAATTTAATTACGTATATCCAATCCGATCAATATACAGTTCGACAGTTATTTGTATTTTTATAGCTCTTGACATCTTTATTAAACAAACAATACTTCCAACTGTAATATTTGACACCTAAATTTATTCTTAAAATAAATACGAATAATTGCCGTTATGTTTTTAAAATCATAAATATATATCAGTTTAATTAACGAATTAGCTGCTAACAGTTAAATAATAAACCAAACTAAAACCATCACGTAAGTGTATGCTTCTGGATGTAGCAAGCCCCACTATCCCAATATTGAAGCTTTTAGAAATGCTTTGCAAGAAGAGAACTGGAGTGTCTTAACGAATAATGAGACGTCACTCGATGAGAGTTATAATAGTTTTTACAATACTTTTTTTTATTACTTTGATTTGTCTTTCCCTATCAGAAGAGTATCTACAACTGGTTTGATCAAGAATGATTAGGTAGCGCCAGAGGTTCAAAAAGCGTTTGAAAAGTTAAAACTTTTAAATAGACTAGTTAAGGAGGGTTTATGTAGTAAAGAAGGCAATGTCAAGTTCAAAAATACAGTAATTTGATTAGAGAAACCAAAGTAAATTATAACAGTAAGTCTATTCTTAATATGCTAACAATAAAATAAGTGCGCCTGGGAAATTGTGGATAAAACTATTACTTCAAATACAGAAAAACCTTCAATAAAAATCAAATGTCACCAGAAGTATGTGAATGATCCTTCAGAGTTAGCCACATTATTTAGTGAATACTTTAGTAAAGCGACCTTCGATCTACAAGCTAACTCAAATAACGTTAATGTTCCCGCTGATTGTGCAGACACTATGTTCTTTTTCCCAATAGATGAGACTGAAATATATAATATAATCATGAGTTTCCCTGGTAAGGTATCTATGGGTATTGATGACGTGCCATGTAGCGTACTGAAGGAGGTAGCAACTTGTGTTGCGGCTTCCCTTGCGCATCTAGTTAATCAATCCTTTGACCAAGACACTTTTCCAACGGCTTTAAGGATTGCCAAGTTGATTCCAGTATACAAAAAGGGAGACTGTGAAAGTGTGGTAAATTATCGCCCCATATCAATATTGTCTAGTTTCTCTAAAATCTTTGAGAAGGTGAACACAATGTCAGTATGGATACCTAAAATCTTGATCTATCAAAGACGCATTATTTCAAGTTTTGCAGCAGATGGTGTCCTCCCTAATGTTTGATTTGTCTCATGCATTTGACCTGGTTGATCATGAGCTGTTGTTGAATAAATTAGAGCGATATGGAGTGCGTGGGGTTTGTAGGGACTGGATTGCATCGTATTTGAGAGATCGGAGTCAGGTTGCAAAAATTGATCAGGATGGTAGAGTGGGTTTCATTGAGTCAAAAACAATAAATGTGAGAGTTCCCCAAGGTTCCGTGTTGGGCTCACTGTTGTTTGTAATATACGTGAATGATATGCATAGATCTTTCAATCTTAAAGAGTATGTGCCAATATGCGGACAACACTTCGGCAATTGTATTCGGAGGAGAAACTCGGGAGTTGTCTATGCGGGGTACTGAATGTGCACATAAAATACTCTCCTGGACCCAGTCAAATCGCTTGCATTTAAATACCCTGAAAACAAGTCTAATTACTTTTGACTGCCATAAAAAGCGTGACTCATCGGTTTTGATGCATGTGAATGGACTATCTGTGTCTGAATATGTAACAAACAGATTTCTAGGTTGCATGATTGACAAGCATCTGTCTTGGAATAGTGATATTGATGGTGTTGCCAGAAAGATGAACTTGTTGTATGCTGTTAGAGTACTAAAAGATAATATAAACATCGAGACTCTAATAACATTTTACAGGACCTGCATAGAATCTAGATTAAGATATGATGTATTAGTGTGGGGCAGATCTTCCTCTTTAAAGAGATTATTTATGATTCAAAAGAAAATTATGCGTGTCATTTTCGCTTTAAAAAACAGGGGTTCATGTAGTAGGGGTAGTTTTTTTGACAAAAATATACTTACACTTCCGTCTCTGTACATCTTTGAATGTGTGGTCTATACCAAGTCTAATATATCGGAGTTCCGTTCCAATAGATATTATAATGAAACTTATAATACACGGGGTGTTGATGATCTTACTGTACCGGCGCATAAGGGTCAGTTGTTTGAGAGGTCGTCGTACTATAACCGCGTTATGGCCTACAATAAGCTTCCAAGGGGTCTGAGAAAGATACATTACCTGAATGGCTTTAAAAACGCTGTTCGAAAATATTTAATTGGCAAATGCTTCTATGGCATTGATGAGTTTAATATTTTAATATAGATTATGTATAAATCTTTTAACAATGTAGAAATTTGCTTCGCAAATCAGACTGCTAAGTAAATATTGCTATTATTATTATTATTATTATTATCCTTCAATTTTCTTGGACTCTAACACGAACAAGACCACCAGAGCTAAACGAATATTTAGTAAAATATAAAGCGTGAAACCTTTAATGGTGCACAGGCTGTATACGAATCTAGGCTATATATGACACAAATGCCTAGCAAAATCCAAAGGACTGCCCAGCGTAAGCGTAATAAGAGTCATAACATCAACACCGACTGCGGCAATGGGGACCCCTCTTGAGCTTCGCCCGCTACAGTTAGTAGTTCAGACGTAAGGGACAAGACCGGAGACCATACCTGCATTTTCAATTTCAGTTTAGTTTTAGTTTCAGATACAATCTAATGATATCAAGTAGCACAACCACATTGGGCGATAAATAATTCTGAACAACTCTCGCTATATGTTTGAGGTCATTCTGTTATTGCGGAATTCAATTTTGACTGATTAACTATAGTAATTTTTTTTATTAATTGTGGTCGAACATCCAATTCCTGCAGAAGACAAACTTAGATGCCACCACCGTCGTGTTTCACTGACTCTTAAAGCATACATCACATAAAACGTAGTGTAGGAGATGTATACAAAATTACGCGTTTGACAAGAACAGATATAGAAGTCTACAATTATCAATAGTAAGTCTGTAATTCGAACACAATAAAAAGGCTACAAAAGCGTAAGGCAATGATTTCGCGCAAAATAAAAGGCACAGGCGGAATAATGACCATAATTACCCAATGATAACATCCCAGAAATCTATAACCAATACAGTACAACTGGGTTTAGAGAACAACAGTGACAAATATAGACATGAACTAAAACATCAAATGAGATATCATAACCTCAGAAACATCAACAAAGAGTTTTTTTTAATTATATTTCTTGACAAAATTAATTCAGAACTAAGTAGTCTAAATCTTAACAGATGTTTTCATGATTTTTGTTTAATTGTTAAAATTTATCATACTTTTCCATTTTGTGTCATACGGCAATCATCACAAATGTTCATTAATAAGATGACCGGCATTATTTCAGCTATAGTGTCCTGGTAACAACATCAGTTATTAGATGTGGTTGTTAATGCATTTGTTAGTCACCAAGCGCTTCTAATACCATATTTATTGTAGTTATTATAGTTTATTACACACATATCGACCTACGCCAATTGTGTTCCTTACTACGGACTAAAAATAAATTTTAATTATAAAACTTACGTTTCTCACACTCTGGGTGAGCAAACTAAGGTTTGCCTACGAGTTGGACAAAGAGTACCTCCTTACGAGTGTTATTTTCTATTTTTGTTTTGCTAGCTTCGTTAAGTGCTAAATTTAACTTTAATATTACCTGCACAATAACATACAATAATTTTCGCACCTTTGTATCATAATTGTTGTGTCGAATTAATAAAAGATTGACAATGTCGAGAATCCGTGACAGTCACGTTGGCGCTATGAATTTTTCGATTTCCTAAATAAAAGAATGTCGAAAGTCAATATCTACCAGAAAATAAAGTAGTTGACGTATCTTATAAAACAAGGTATTATAGTAGTCGTTAATAATAAAAAGGGGTATAATGAAATCGCCGGTAAATTAAAGTAGTAACAGAGGATAAATAAGAAACAAAAGATTACTTTACTAATTAACTATGTAAATGGTTGTCAAACATCAGGAAATCATCTGAAGAATTTAGGATGTAATATATAGTATATCAAGAAATACTAAAGACAAAATTCATTTTTATCTTTGGACTTTTCACGAACCAGGTTTCGCTATATTTCCAAAGTTTTGGCTCCTACAAGTTTTTGTCCTTTATTAAGCCCGTTTCACATTAACATAGAAACCAGGCTAATACATAAAAAAAAACAGGAAAAGTAATTCGGTACCCTAACTTACTTTTTGCACTCCGAATTTGCCTGTTCATGAAACACCAGTGACTATTTATTAATCTGGATATGTTAAGTGATAAATCTCTATCTGATAAAGATGAACCAGTTAAAGAAGAGTTTTAATCAGCCCTATTGCGTATCAGTACGTATAATTTTAACGAGACTAGTTACGTTTGACCTTCAACATCTTCTTAGGTACCAAAAGAGACCATTGTTGCCAACATGCTGGTTTGTTTAAAAAAAAATGGGATGTTTAACAAGCGTACAGCTTCACTAAGACATAAAGGTTATGGAGAAAGACTATAACGAACGCTAGAACAGCAACATGATAGAAGATTGCTGTTGGTCTTTTCGATAAGGCGGTCAGTAAACAACGCACAGGAGAAAAAATTGTATCAGGAGCTTTAAAGAAACGAGAGAAAGAAAATTAAATGTCGTTTGCTTTCATATTCATTGCATATCTAAAACATTTTCTCATATCTAACTAGATCGTATTGTGAATAAACTGTGAAAGATGGAAATTGGATTAAGCATCTCGTAATACTACAACAATCAGTTACAAAGATTTAAAAAGTGTTTTTGTAGACCTGTGTTATCTGTCGAATCAAAAAGCAAAGAGAAAATGACTATACGTTCCACCCAAGCGGGATGGGCATCTTCAACAGTGCCTCTCATACACCACACATTCATATTTTCTGAGGAAATATTATTACGTGCAGCACAAACTGACCAGCTAAAGCTCGAAGAGCTATCATGAAAGCAATTCTGTACTCCAGTTATACTCAAGCAGACCTGCCTTTGCATCTTATTAAGTAGATAATTTTAATGTTTTTGCTTTTATGTACAAGCTCACTCCATAAAAAGGACGTAGTAAACGGATACAACCATTACCCGTATAAATATATCGGGGTCATACTCAATGAAAGTCCCCAATTTGATCCAAATGTTACTTCTACATGTCATTAAAGTTTTGATAGCTTCACCGACCATGTTTGTGCTTTTTTCTTAATGTCTTGCTCTTGAGTGCACGTCTAATTAACATAGAAGGGTGTGTTCTTAATCGCTCTTTCAATATCTAGAAATGCTTCTAAAAGATACTTTCCAATTTGCTAACCACGGCAAAGGGTTTTCCTATTTCATCTTTTGTAAATAGGTGTGCATAGTATCGCCCTATCCTTAAGGTACATTAAGGACAATTGACAATTTTACCTGAAAGATTTTTTTCTGGTACAGTTTCGGCATCTATTTCATTGGAACAGAAGCTAGTGCCAAGCAATGTACAGGAAGGAGTCTGGAATACTCAATTCATCTTTTCGATTCTTTCGTTTTTTTTTTGCCTTCCTGACTACTAAAGAATTTCTATTAATTTTTGAGGCGCATTCTCTGAAATGGAAATTTCATGGTGCTGTTATTTTCACATGTTTTTGTGGAATAATATAAAGACTGGGTTTCTCCTCAAATGAATCGCCAACTCAAACGCATTGATTTGGTCGTAATTACATACAGAAAAATAAAAAATGTGAAGGTACTGAGAAATAACTGTCCAGCGATTCCACCTCTGATTTTATTAAAACTAAACCAAATTAAAACCATTTATAAGCAGAATCATCTATTTATATGTAACTACGATGTGAACGAGAAGCTACAACTTGTAGTACACCAATGAAAATCAAGCTGCAATCAAGATATTTTCACCAAGAAAAAGGTCGAGAACGAATAACGCGAAATACTTTGGGTACCGCTAAGAATTAAAAGTATTTCTTTTTCCAATATTACCCTACTATCCACTAACGGATAAAAGTGTTAGTGTTGTTTAAACTTTTACTTGCATTATTCAACGGTAATGCTAAGAACAGAATGCTAATAAAATACTTGATAAAATCGAAACTTCTCGATAATCTAATTAAATCTTCGAGAGAGAAATTTTTAGTAGCGATTTATGTACATCCACTTACTTTGCAAAATTAATTCAACGTGCACAGATTGTGCTTGAGTGCATATCTTCAATTTATATATTTTTTTCCTGTTAATGTTATAGGTGCAGTTTTCGAATGGTAGGAGATTTAAAGACAATTATCGGTACACCATAAAATGATCGAATAAGTTTGATTGTACTTTAATAGATACGAAATTAAAATAGCATGATAATGCGTAGGTTGTAGAATTTCTATATCTTACGTAGAGATAGAATAGTTAGTGCTTTAATGCATCTTTCCTTTATAGGAGTTCAGGTAATGTCTACAACAGCAGCTCAATGAGAATGACATAAAACTTCAGATGTCGTCAATTTAGTCCTGTTGATGCATAAGATCGATTCCCTTTTAAGGTGAGATGTAAAAATATAATATAATAATATTATATAAAATTTTATAAATTTTGAGACATTATATAGCAGTAAACACTTCCAAAATGAGAAGTGAAGAAGAATATTACTTTTTTGAAAATTATTGAAAAAATATTAAAAAGGTGCGACATGACTGCACTGAAGTACAGACTTGGCCAAAAGTATTGGCATCTCTATAAAGTACAGATAATTTGTAAAGTATTTAAAAAATTATCGTGGCTTTGGACAAATGGGACACCAGTGTATTCAAAAGTCAATTATAGCAAGAGATCAACTTTGATGAAAAGGTATAATAACCCAGAAAACGGGATTCACAGGAGAACCATGATAAATACAGCTGAATGTACAGTCGTGGCCATTAATTTGGAGAAGCATCGATCTAATCTGGTTTACTAGATATTTGTAATACTTGATAGTGTAAACGTTATGTCATGAACCACATCACCCATGTCATCCTTTAGCACAATCAACAGACTGTCGCAGATGAAGCGGAAGTTTTGCTTCACTGCCGCAGTATAGAAATCACAATAAAACACCGAGTTATCAACCCTAGTTGTTTATAACAGTTTAATTACATTACATAACCTTTCGAGCAGTGCTACAAGTAAAACTTTCATTGTTAAAATAAAGTAAAATTGTCTTAAAAGTTTTTAATATTTGGTGGTGGGCCCATTCATTTCTTTTATGTTGTTGCTCTATCCAAGCTAGCTAAATCGTTCTTCAAAATTCTTTCCTATTTCTGGAAATCATATTCCATGAACGAATTTTCTCCACCATTAAAGTCGATACATATTCCACAGGATTTAGAGCTGTGTTACGCGTAGGCCTGCGCGTTAGTATTATTGACCTATAACCATTCCTGATCATCCGCTCTAAGATATATCTTTCATTACCTGGTCTATAAACACGGACCTTTATTCCCACGTTGCAGTGCAAATCTGAACCTTTTCCTTTTCAATACTTCTGCTAAAAAGAGCTTTCTTGCACCAGTAAATAAGCCGGGTGCTTTTATTTTTTTTCGGACAGCTCTTATCGGACCAGACAAATCAGCAATTTAGCGGGTTTTCACAGCGATAGGAAACGGATTTTAGATGATGTGGCCAACCAAAGCTACATCCTCTTCGGCATTAGCTACGTTCTCACGTAACAGCGCATGCAACTGTGTGGCAGAGTGTCAATTTCCTTTTATTTTCAGAATGCAACGCGGCTAAGGCTCCAAACTTCTTCTAGTTTACTGATTGCCAGAATTTGTTGAGCTTTTGTTAGATTCCTCAACATTTTAAAGTTTTTTAGAATCGATAATGACGCCAAATTGAAGCAATTATTGTCAAAATTTATATTTTGAAAATAAAAAATTCAGTACATTATCGGATGCCTAATAGTTTTGGTCAAAGCTATAGATATAAAAGAAAAATATCGTATCTTTACATACAATCTCCCAAGGATGACAAGTACCGAGGAATACTAACGTATGTTGGCGAGATTTAATATAATCTTTGTAAAAAGCCCACACTGTTACAAGAATAGAAATTTCACATAACAATATCTGAAAGAAATAACAAGAATGCATGCAATTCATGGGCGTTAATACGAAGAATAAGAAATTTTGACCACATCTGCATAAGGAGAAGCCCACCGTTAATTAACAAGTGCTAATTTATTAATAACGGCTTTTTAACGATTTGGAATAAATGATCATTTCACACAAAAAAACGCTTGCATAATAACTATGTATACTTCGGACAAAGATTTAATGTTTGTCTGAGACCCGCTAATCTCGAAGATAACACAGATGATAGCAAGATTGAGATACTTCTGAGTAGAGACTATTGATGTATTCAACAAATTAAATTGATGCAGAACCATAGAAGAGATTCGAAACAGTTGCGAAAGCTTTCGATAGGTACTGTGGGACTTAGTAAATAATTAAATATATGACTGGTTTAAATTTGTTTGGCGGAAACAGCAAGAATGAAAAACAATAAATCACTTCATTAAAGATCTGAAGACACTAATAAAGCCGTGCAATTTTAAGGAACAGGTAGAATCATTAGTACCTGACAGGATGATATTAGGGATAAAGACCCTGCAGTTACAAGAGCAGCAGATTACTTAAAACTGCAAGAAACCAAACCGCTTTACATGGCAGAAGAAGCCAGGAAAGTTCAGGTTAATAGACTCACAAAGGCAAAGAAGTGGATACGATTTAGGAGTATGGAACATATGAAGCATACCCAGGACAAAAATTGTAAGTACTTAAGGGCGCATCTTTAAGTAATATAGTATAGCAAACATTTGCGTCAATGTAATTTAAATGAGCAATTATTTTGGAAAATGGTTGCTGCAATGAAAACGGGAAACTATGACTTCAATAATGGCGTAGCCGAATATTAGATAAACGTATTTTTAATGAGAAAAAAAAACATAAAAGTTGTCCAAATAATTGAAAATTTAAACAATTATGACTACTGTAGAAGTAAATTGAAGAATCTGAGATAATCAAAGTGAAGGTAAATCGATGTTCTATTCAGAGCTGTGTCAGTTACAGGCAAATGTAATTAACTTTTTTACTAGATACATATTTCGGATACTTGTAACTGTAACTAGTTACTTTGAAAGTTGAATGTAATTGTGTTCGTTTACAGTTACTTCCCCAGCAACTTTAATGCAGTTACAGTCATCGCCTAACTGAGAAAACCGTAGTGGTAGACGACACAATAAATTTGTAGTAAAAAGTTTGCACCAACCACAGTTATTGTTCATGAAATAAATACAACTGGTAATCTTACTAAAATTAAAGTACATAATATGCATGTGCTTGGTAAGATCTCCCTTAATTGTTGTAAGTTTGCAAACGGCGCATCGGCGTATCGCAGCTCAAATTTGAAAATAGTAATGTTTTGATTTTGTAGTTAATTTTTGGTTATGTGTTTGATTATTAGAATAAAAAAAAAGGAAATCTCCACAGTAAAAAAAATGACTATAATTATAACTGTATATTTTAACTTTGCGCTTGATATGCAACTGCAAAGTTTTGATTTATCCGCCGACACCCCTTAAAATCGCCACCGATCACTATCTAATCAAATATCAGCTTAGCAGCAGAATGTACACTCGGTTGATTTAAAATCGACTAACCCGGCAAGTGACGTAGACCTAACGTCGCACACAGAAACTTTCAACATTTAACTGGATGTTTGTAGTAATAAAGCAATTTGCTTATGAGCAGGTAAAATAACTACATAATGTGAAATGAATGGGAAGATCGCTGCAGAAATATATTCTTTTTCAGATACTTTTAATACCTGCGTTATTACGTAGTATAGCGTTTGCCAACACCCATTACCATTAATGACATACAAACGCAAATAAAATAATAATACAAATCAATTTTAGAACCATAAGAAAAATTATTTATCGAAGCAGATAGACAGGAATCTATGTTCATCTTAAGTTTGTTTCGTTAAAAACACTGATTTTATTCGAGAATTTATAACAAAACACACAGTAAACAAATAATAATTTATTTCAAATAATAGAGAAGGTAAACGAAAAGGCAGTCAAACTGAAAACAAATTAATACACAGAAAAAACTTTTGAATTGTTGGTTGGTTCTGAAGGACATTTTCTGCACCATCATGCGAACATTCATTCTCAAGGTATATGTAATAGGGTGACCCATACTTGTTTTAAAACTTGAATTTATAAATAAAGAAATATAAAAAAAAATTTTTTCAAAATTTGAAATCGCCCCAAAGTTACTAAAAAAAAAGAAAATATTAAATTAAAAAAAAAGTTACAAAAAAAACATTTTTTGTTGTAATAGTGAAAAAAGTAATGGATGAGAATTCTTGTTTTACTGAATTCGGATTCTCATCCATATTATGTTGGTTAGATAATGGATGAGAGACTTAGAGAACTTGGCTACAGGAGGATCCTTAAATCCAGAAATGAGCCATCGGCTGTGTAACGCGACGCGATATTTTAAATTATTTTATTTTTCAATCGCATTAACCTGACAAGGGAAACAGGTATTTATTAGATGTAGTAAAGAATGGTATTTATAATTTAAGAAATGAAATGCACCTATTCGAATATATTCCGTATATATATATATATATTGTTATAGATTCGGAACAGGTTGAGTCTCTTGTTGAAACTAACAGTTTATTACAATTTTCTTAATCTCAGGGTCCTTTCTTTTCGTTTGGAGTTCGCATTCTATCCAATTCACACTATTCAATCCAAATTCAATCCAGTAACATCCCTACCTCGGTTGTACTATATCTCACTCTGCTAATCTTCTTCTATCTTTATTGACAGTCAAAATGACAATCCAAATATTTTTATTCCGGCAACTCAATCTAATCTCCTTCTAACGTTTGTACGTTTGTAACACTTGTATGTATATACTAAATCTTAAACACTTTATATTTTCTTGGATAACTTTATTTTTATTTAAACACAAAAAACCTTTTCAAAATTTTATTCAAAAATCAACAACCTTTTCCTTGACAACCTTGCGTTACCTTTTTCTTATCACCATTTAAAATTATAAATTGACATGACACATTTGACATTTTTAAAAAATAAATTAATATTAAAGCCCTAAACCATTACAATATATATAAGTTTCCTATGTTAAAACCTTCATAAAATTATGATAGTTTGAAATTGTAATAGTTTTAACCGTCAACTGTAAAACATGTGACTTATGGTGTAGGCTGTACCGGTGTAGGGACTCGCATCGCTTCCTCCGCTTAAAAAAAGAACACTTTTCGCTAGGCCAACACGGTGTGTAGTTCGCTTCGTAGATACATATATTTTTGCCAGTTCAGGGCTAGTTAGTGCATAGCATGTAATCTTTAATATAAGATACGAAACTGTCATGGCCGCAAGATTCTCACATTCCGTAAGAGGGCGCTCTACCGCTAAAAGATAAACAAAACAATCCCACAATCATATGATTGCATATGACAGTTATTAATCAGTTGTCGTTGGAATTAGTTGTACTTAGATTGATTTATATTTTTCCTCGTTTGAATGTTAATGCGTTTTTATATTGTTTTTATAATTATTATTAGCTGTAGTGTTAAGTAAATAACCGCTTGGTTTAGTTGATAAACTTTAACGATAGTGACTTGACTATATAGGTTTTGTTTTCTTTTTTGACATACCACATTCTTACAAGTCGCCATATTTAAAGTTATATTAATGTATCGTTTTAGTTTATTTTACAATTGATTATTTACATTATCATTATGATATGATACTATTGTAATAATTAATTGTAAAATAAACAAAAACAAAATTCATTTTTAGTTATGATATGAAAATAAATTACCTACTGTTTTGAATTTTGCCGCCAACAGTTCTCACGATCCAATAGATGGCTCTAAATCATGGTACCATCTCTTATTTAGGGAGATTTCGCACCGTGAGTTAGTGTACCAGTTTTATTACGTTTGTTCAGTCAATCAGTATAAAAAGGCCGTGTTCACGGGGATACCCCGCACGAAGTCATAAATTGAAATACTGATCAGCAGCAAACAAGAAAGGACACGCCGGAAGCCCATAGACTAGGCGAAGAAGGCAGCGGACATCTTGGCGGATCGAATCAACGCCAGCAAGTATACGCAAATAAGCGAAGAATACGTACGTACAGGTATTTGGCCAACAAACTATTATATGCTACGAATACGAGCTCGTAATAAATAGTCATTTGTTTTAAAGCTAAATTGATTCCGCGTTCGTTGTTAAATTCATTATCACGTATATATTTCCGTTGTAATTCCTTAGTAATTAAGCGCGTAAGTAGTAATAGTAAGATTAAGATAGGTGCATCATTAATATTAAGATTCTATTTAGTATTTTCTAATTTTTGTATTCACACATTTATTCAGTTATTTTATTTAATATATTTGTTATTCGTTCATTTTCTGCATTTTATTTATTCAGTAACAAAATAGGTTTGCATGTGTTATAATATTTATTGCTAAAATAATATAAATCCTCCATTTACCGCACGCACCTGAGAACGTATAAAGAAAAGATTATAAGAAAGTTTGTAAAGTAAGTATCTGATTTCTTGATTACGTTAGAGCGATTGCCACCGACATTTTGCTAGTCAGGGGAATTAATTTATTTATTTCGGTATCAGTAACGTCCGTCGTTGTGGGTTCACAGGGGGATTTGTTAACGTACCGTGGCGCCCAAGATTATAAACACATATTAGCACAAAATAAGACCGGTCTATCACAATATGGTGCCCAAAGTGCGACCGTTCTAACACAGCTGAAGGTTACGTAAGAGACTTCAAAATACCTTCAATAAATTTTAGTGGACACGACTATACCGAAGTAATTGATTGGTCAATCTGCAAGTTAACACCGCCGCCACTACTGTCCAAGATGCCAACTGAACACATTGCTTCTTTGTTGAAAGACAAAGCGCTATCAGCGTTTAACTACCTCAAATTCCCATGCCACACCCAGTCAGTTGAGAGGTGTGTAAAACTGGTTACAGAAGCAGCAGAAAAAGTGTGCGGGCATGAAAATCGAGATGGTTATATTAGAGCTACTTTAAAATCAAGACAACTGATGCCCACATTTAATTAAAAGTCAGAACTCAAAGGGGCTTCTATGAAATAATCTTTTGCCTACAACGAACATATGCATTGTACAAAGTAAATAGTTACTGTAAATATTGTAAATAAAATTCACCCTGGCTGGTTGGTTGCGTAGGGTGGATGTGGAAATCACTCATCAGATATGGAAAACGGCGTTTTTACGGGACTATAACTTAACTTATACTATAATTTAGACCTTTTGCACGAAGACAGTTAAGGAATAACAGGTTTGAAAGTTATTTTTTCTGGATTGGGAAAACTATTTTGAATGGTTTTTACACTATTACAAATTAAAAATAAAACTTTTATGGGTTTTGCCACATGTTTAAAAATCGTCGAAAATCATGAAATATCGTTTTTTTGCGATACAACCCGCAACTTTAGACCTTTTGCGCGAATTCAGTAAAACAAGTATGGGTCTAATTATTTTTTGTATGCGTTAAGGACACTCTTAAAAACACTTTTTCACTATTACAACAAAAAATGTATTTTTTGTAATTTTTGCATTTTTTTTAATTTACCGGTATTTTGACTTTTTTGGTAACTTTAGGCCTTCTGCGCGATTTCAAATTTTGAAAAAAAAATTTTTTAATATTTTTTCATTTATAATGACGCCTATGCGCAAGTTTTCCGCGTTATTAGAATTGTATTGCAGAAAAAAAAACGCGTTTTTCGATCCACCCTAATATGTAATAGACTTTTATATCTTGCCCCCATACATATTCTTATTCATGTAATTCCTTAATTACATAAATACTTAGCATTATAGTGAAATTGTATGCGATAGCGATTTAACTATACATATGTTAAGCTCGCATTAAGAAATTATCGTTTTAGGAATTTATAAATGATCCCTTGCATATGAAACTGGATTTAATAGAAAAATATATTATACAGGGTGTGCCAATTATCTGAATTCGGTCTGTTATATCTTACCTATTAGTTTAATTAAAAAATGTTTTAAGTAAAAGTTGTTCGGGATCAACTGCTTTATATTGTAAAATTATTTTAGTGTATACAGGGTGTTCAGTTTTGGCTGAGCGTTATAAAATTTTCTTTTTTTAAATGGAACAACCTATATATTATGACATTTTCAGATTCCCCTTTGTAAATTAAGATAGTTTTGTCTGACGAACCTAGTACTAAAAATTAACCGTTTCCGAGATATTTCAATTTTAAGAGAAAAAAAATCATTTTCATGGTTGTCTTTGAAAATTAATTCCGTCTGTACTAATATTTGTTTTGCAATGATTCTTTGGCATAATTATGACATTACCTTAAGTTAAACAATCAATGCCAAATATCTTCACTATAGCATACAGGGTGTTTCGAAATTGAAAATTAATCACTGCATTTTTAATACGGTAAAACTTATTTTTTTCAAATGGAACACCCTGTATATTTCTTGCCATTTAATAGTGCTTCAAGTTCCCTTGTAATCGCTTATAACATTCCCTATAGCTAAAGTTAATACTTTTTGAGATTGATATTGGTAAGATGAAGTCAACAGTGCTGTACGAACTCTACTAATAGGTAGATATAAAACGATGTCTACTTTAATAAAAACAGAAATAGAAAAATAAAGGCTTATTAAGTATAAACAAAATTTTTACCAAAAATAAAAAAAGGGTTGTAAATACAAATATCTATTATAAACATAAGTATAGAAGGGTTATAAAATGTCTTCGAAATGGCCACCTTCATTGTTTATACACAGCTCTAACCGCTGCCGAAATGACAATTTAACACGTAAAAGTGTTTCTAGGTTTACTTGTCGAAAAGCGGCGATAATTCTTTCTTTCATGTCAGCAACAGTAGTTGGTATTTCTTGATAGACAATATTTTTTATATGTCCCCACAGAAAGAAATCTAAAGGAGTAAGATCGGAAGATCTAGCTGGCCAAGCAATAGGTCCATCTCTTCCAATCCATTTATTGCCGTATATTTGTGTTAATAATTGTCGTACCAACACATGACTATGGCAGGGAGCACCGTCGTGTTGGAACCACATATTTCTTCTAGTAAGAAGTGGTACATCTTCTAGCAAATTTCCAAGTTCGTTGAGCAAAAAATGTCTGTATCTTTCACCTCGTAAAGGTCCGTCGAAGAAATGTGGACCAACGACAGTATTGCCAATGATACCACCGCACACGTTAAGTGACCATCTGTTTTGGCGACGAATTTCATCAATTATGTGTGGATTCATGTCTGCGTAATAATGGTAGTTGTGTCTGTTTATATAACCATTATTGTGGAAATTAGCTTCATCTGTCCATAGCACATTATTCAAAAATTCCGGGTCTTCGTTCATTTTTGCCATTACCGTTCTGCAAAATTGTATTCGCCTATTATGATCTAAAGGTACCAGCTCCTGATGCAGTTGCATTTTATACGGATGATATTTATTCTGTTTCAATATCCTTCTTAAAGAACTTACACTAATATCCAAATCTCTACATACACATTGTTCGTATGCTGATATTGGGGTGTTCTACTACGGTCTGCAAAACCCGTACTTCATTCTTATCCATAGTAACAGTTTTTTGCGTAAATGTGGTTTGTACTTAACTGAGCCGCAGTCCACAAATCTGGTTGTCAATCGTTCTATCCATTTAAATTTCTAGGTATACGTATTATGATTAATAATAAATATTTCTTCTGGTATTATACAATTGTTAATAGAAACTATCTTTTTTATTTGTACACATCTTTTATTTTTGTTTTTATTAAAGTAGACATCGTTTTATATCTACCTATTACTAGAGTTGGCACAGCACTGTTGACCATCTTACCACTATCAATAAATGTTTGTGTATTTTATAGTAAATTACCTATATCTCAAAAAGTATTAACTTTAGCTATAGGGAATATGATAAGCGATTGAAAGGGAACTTGAACCACTATTAAATGGCATAAAAATATACAGAGTGTTCCATTTGAAAAAAATAAGTTTTACCGTATTAAAAATGCAATGATTCATTTTCAATTTCGAAACACCCTGTATGCTATAGTGAAGATATTTGGCATTGATTGTTTAACTTAAGGTAATATCATAATTATGCCAAAGAATCGTTGCAAAACAATTATTAGTACAGACGGAATTAATTTTCAAAAACAACCATGAAAATAATCTTTTTTCTCTTAAAATTGAAATATCTCGGAAACGGTTAATTTTTAGTACTAGGTTTGTCAGACAAAACTATCTTAATTTACAACGGGAAATCTGAAAACGTCATAATATATAGATTGTTCCATTTAAAAAAAGAAAATTTTATAACGCTCAGCCAAAACTGAACACCATGTATACACTATAATAATTTTACGATATAGAGCAGTTGATCCCGAACAACTTTTACTTAAAACATTTTTTAATTAAACAAATAGGTAAGATATAATAGACCGAATTCAGATAATTGGCACACCCTGTATATACATAGATAGTAATATACATACGTAGTAATTTACATACAGTTGACCATACTATTACTGCTTTGCATTCGGGGGCCGCAATAAAGCATACTTTTGACGGGTTTTATGGCAGTTTGAGTCGATTCTAAATGAACCGAGTGTACACTCATGATATTTGGGTTTTGGCCAGATATCAAAACAATGTAGTTTTAGCGAGTGTGGAAAAAAACAAGGAGTATCAACCCTAAACACTTCAACCCATAAAACACCAAAAAAAGTTTTTTATGAAAAACCGACGGCAAAGCTGTCATTATCAAAGTGATAATAAAACTTTTCTTTCTAGTGTTCTACTTCTGCACCAAGAAATCCAGTGAAGAACTTCGCAAAGCGTATCAAGCACTTTCAAAGAGCGTAACATCTATGAGAAAGGTATGTTGTTCAAGTTGTTCCATATACCGTGGTAATGAGTAATTCTATTGAGCACTGATGGAATAGACTCTAATCAAGGTTAACTTCATTAATGACAGATAATCAAGTAATTTGTGAATATGAATGATAATTCATTACTACGTAGCAGCTATGATAGACCACCCATTGTTATGAAATTATATTTTTGATATTTTTATTTGAATCATTTTGAAGTAGCTTGAACTGTTAAAATCTTGTTTTCGAGAAAAAATTATGAATTATAGGAAAGTATTGGAAATACTCAATTACAAGCTAAATTAAGTCATCTTAAGTAGCTGTTACTCGCAAGAACTAGCAACACATTTTTTGCATTCGATACGGTCAATTTATTCTTATTTGTCTTACACTATTTAAAACATTTAACGAGAAGCAGCTAAAGATGAAAATCGCTTGGTTTTTCGAATCACTTTGGCGAAGAAAAAATCTTATATACAAAGATGGATTAGTCGACGATACTAATTAGTATTCCGACAGAGTACGTCTTAAATTCTGAATGGGAGACGACATAAACATCGTAAATGCGTTGTCTTTGCCGTCGTTACCGTCGAGTCTCCATGCAAACAGTTATCGTAATAGCATTACGTGATCGATGGTTTATGATCACTTAAGAAAAGGTGACAAGTTGGACGTGTCGAAGTCGTCTAGAATAAATTTAATTTCAAGTTTTTCAAAACTTCTGTTAAAGATTGTTTTTATTATTTGTGGTGTATCATTGCTTCATAATTATGTAAAAAAGTTTATTAACTTGTTAGTTCAAAACTATCCATTAATTATAGTTCCACCTGTAACATTTTTCCAATTAACGTCAGAAATTTGCCGTTCAAACAAATTTAAACGTAAACTCGATAGTAGGTGCGCTATTTACAACCTTTCAATATATCTAAAGACACCTTGTTTTATTTACTATAATGTGTTTGTAAGCACACATTAATTAAAGTTTCGATGCTTCAGATTCAGGAAATTATTACCATGTAATTGCCGCAGAAAACTACCACTACAGACTATTGTTCGTACTCGTATCGTTAAATCAACGCTCACTAAACAATATCAACAATAAGATGTGCTTGAATGTATCGATGATTATGTCTACAATTTCAAAAGGTCGGTGTAAAAGACATTAATTTGTTTGGCCGCATCGAATGTATCGAAGCTATTTTCTAAAAATTAAACGGTGGTTAATATAAAATATGTACTCGCCGGAATTTCCACTTACACGCTGAATAGTCGATTGTTCATGTATATTTGCTGAGAAAGAAAAATGATAAAAACAAAGATTAATAGCTATCTTTATAAATAGTTGCAATAAACCACTTATAATTGGAAAAATTGGCTTAACATTAACGGAAATTATGACAAAAGAATTTCTGGCGATACTGATCGGACTATCTTCATCGTTCGTAGAATTTTTAATTATCTAACGTTTCGACAGTAATACTACTATCGTCTCCAGAGGCCAATCATGTAATTATTCGTTTTGCTAATTTCTGTGGATCATGGTTGCTTGTCGATTGTTTACACTTTCTTTAAATATTCATGTACTAATGACTAGACTTTTAACGTGATGATCTTTGAGAGCCAAGATTGTAGCTTAGTTCCATTTAATCCTATAGTCTTTTTACTAATCATAGTAAGCTAGGTGCAATTTCTCCTCCTTCTACCCGACTTTAAGCAAAATCCTGACGAGTTTAATATAGTTGTAATTTAAGTTATTGCATCGGAGCCAGTCCTCAACGTTGCGATAGTGCTAAATTTCAAATAAAAAAATGAAATTTAGCTCTAGTGAAATAATAGGATTGATTGTGCTAAAATATAATAATAAAAAGCAATATTATTGTGTGTAGTATTCTTGACAAAATCCTTGAGGGCAATATTTGTAACGTTAGTGCTAAGATAAAGGCTTTATTTTCTGTTGGATAAGTAGGAGCGAAACCAGGGCAGAACTGTGCCTCTAATAGCGTAACACCCGAGTTTTGGATGTAAACAAACAACAACAGAGCAGTTTCGACGCCCTTCCCTTTCAGAAAACCATTCTGGAAAATAATATTGTATTTTATAATAAAGTTACAACACCGGTTATACAGGATGTGTCTTCAAGGCAATTTGGAGCTGTTGGGTCAGCAGGAAGAAAACGCATATTCACTATGAGAACTATACGAGGGCGTTTGCTATAGAGTGGACTGCGAGGGCGCCATGTGTTGCAGTGGATTCCACTGACTCGCGAGCACTGCCGTACAGGGCGCCAATAGATCGGGGTAACACATCGCTGGGTTTCCGAGTGGACGTACATTCCAATTGAGCATTGCTGACGTGCGAATTTTGGTTCACCGGAGACATGGTGAGCGTCAACTCGAGTAGTGCATCCAACCACGCCACACCCACCGCCAGCAGAGCATTATGGTATGGGGTGCGATTACAGATGGTGGACGTACACGTTTGCTGAATGTACAGCAGACGATGAGGGGTCGCCAATGTGGAAGAACACCATATATTGTATAGATGCTTAACCGTATACATGTTTAAATTGGATTTGCGATCTTCATCAAACTCCAACGTGAGTATGCATTGGTAATGTTCTACAATTGTACAATTGTGATAATATTTGTAGCACTAGCCCTGATGAAGTGAATAAAAGTTTCGCGAAAGCTTGGCAGATGTGAAAAAGGATACAGATTGTTTCAATTTGTTAGCGTCTTCCCAGTAACCCCTGTTACACCTAACGTAGTACGCTCAAATAGTTGTCTACTGAAATACTGAGCAACTCGAAATTTTCACTGAGGAGAGAATATGCACAAAAAGTTAATGGTTATCTCGGCATCGCACTATTCTTTCTTAAAGAACCTTTCAGCTTAAAATGGTACCTTCAGACAATTTCAAGAGAATATTCTCCCTGACATTAGACTCCTCATCAATGCAGATGGTAAAAATAAGATTGTCCATGTTCACGCTTTGGACTGAAGGACATGAGCATATTTAAATCCTGTTTCCTAAAACGTCAACTGGAAAAGACGATGCACTCAAATTACTAGCTAGATCGCTAGATTAATTTTCTCTCGACTTTAAGGTAATTTGAAAATCAGGGTATGTCGAAATGTTTGCAAAATTTGTAAGCTAGATTAGCTGAAAAAAATAGAGAGAACTATTTAACATTTATTTTAAAAATTAGTGCCGTTAGTTGCTCACCCGCATACGCATTTAAAGAGAAACCATAAAATTTGCGATCATAGACAACGGTAAAGTATTCGCTAAGTACGTTTCCATTAACGTATAATAAACTATAGGACCGAAGGAAGAAACGAATCAAACTAATGGATGCGAAAGTATAGGACAATTGCGACTACATATCGATAAATTCTCCTGGCAAATTATAATATCGTATCGGTTTAGAGTATAAACAAGGTTGTAAAATTATGCTAATTGCATCTCCGACTAGGATATTGTTTACTGATCGCTGTTGGTGCACTGATTGGCGTTCGACGCGTAAAGCAGACGGATATAAATTCGCGATGTTCGCTACCGGTTCTTAATGCTTCAATGCGCTGCCTGACACCGTCGAACGCGAACGTCTAAAGCGCCATTCCTTGCGAAATTACGATCATTTTGCATGCACGCATCACATGGAAACTATTATACGACAAATAGGCCCATCTGGTCAATTGTATACGCATATATTGTATCTAGTTGCTCGTGTACAGTTCGTTTGAAATTATAAGGTAGTAAAATTTAATTTGCAAAAGAAAAAGGATCGCTCAGGGAAGAACCCGATATTCCCGCCTTCCTTAGCAAATTCATATTTCTTTCAACTACTGAAACCAATATAGAGGACCAAAATATCGCAAGCAATACTTTACACTATTGTCTATACAGAGCAATTATCTGGAAAAACAGTTTTTATTGTATTATACTTAAGTTTTAATAAGTTTTTTTTTTTGATCAGGTGTTGACCTTGTCGGGCGAAGCATATTCATAGCCGTTCCTTCAACTTATTTTCAACTTTCACCAGCATAGCTGGAGAAATATACCCTATAAGAAAAAGTCGTATAAAGAGATTAGTAGACCGGGCGACATCTCTTGCAAAATGGCTGCTGAAACCAAAAGTTATTTGTATCAAATTCTTCCATTACGAGGCACAAACAAATCTCCAAGAAATCGTGATATCGGTAGAAAGTCAGAATAGGTGTAGTATCATACTCTTCAGAGAAAAAGACGCGCAGTGATACCAAAAACGGATAAAGGAAACCAGATGATGATTTTTGGGATGCGAAGAGATTGTTGATATAACTCACGGCGGTTAGTAGCCCAATAACGCTAGTTCTGCTTGCTATTGAGTCATCATAATGTTGTAAGGGTATAGTTTAATTTGCCTTGCAACGACATGCAAACAGAATCCGTTGGAGCTCTGCTGGCGCTCTAAGTGGAACAATATTTTCAGGTGTTCTTACACATTTAGGACATCCAGCTGGTGTTTTAGGGTTTGCAAATCCTATTGACTTTAAATACTGAACCCATTTTAAAATGGTTTTCCAGTCAGAAACACTTTCATTTGTATTTAAACCAAAGCTTGTGCGGAATTGCCTCTGCGCCCCAAACAAACTCGGCTTTTTTTACCTAATGTAACAAAAGGTTTTATTTACCTAATCAGTGGCATGTAAGCTCATGTAGATTGCTGTCTTATGAAAATGAAACGCTGGTAAAAAAAACCAGCTCTAAAAATACGAGCTCTATTAAACAGATTAATCTGTAACACTGCAAGTTACAACAATACCAAATGTTACTTATGTATTGTTATCAATAAATTATACCTATTTCATGCTCTTTAAAGATGTAGTGTATCATATACAAAATCACAAAGATTATGATCTATACGTGTGCACACTAAATAATCTATCTCTCTAGTCTAATGATCATAATTTCAAATTTGTACAAAATATATTCAAAATTGCAAACATAGTTTCGTAAAGGTTTTCATCGTCTTATAGATACATACAAAATTCTAGAGTATTTGCGACTGAAAGTAATTATTGATTACTCCTCGTATAATGCTATTATCAGAATATTTCCAACTAAGCACTTTTATTAGCTTTGTTTTGGTCCAGAATTCAGAATGGTTCTAGAGTTGTTGCGCACGCGCATTTACAGTTTAGCGTTTTGGTTATTTAAGAACGCGAACCGAATTTTTAGTCCAATGTTTTGGTTACTGACAGAATCGATTCAGAATGATTCTGAAACCGTTCAAACAGTTCTTGCACTTCCATGAGTACTGATTCTGAATTATTAGTTCGAAATTACGTCATCGGTGCATGTGTTCAGAAATTCGAGTTATTTCGATACGTTCGTCATCAATGACATTGATATTTACGTTGACTTTTAAAGTTTGCAATTTTTTTCCGTTTGTATTTGATTTTTTTTTGTGAATTACTGTCCTGGGAATAAAATTAATGGAAAGTGAGTGGTATTCTAAGACAGAGACAGGATTTGAAAGATTTAGCGCAGAACATTCGCTATTGATATTTTGTTGGTTTGTATTTTAGTCTGTATCTAAAAGATGGCAGTAACAGGCTCCTAAAATGTGTTTTGGTTATTAAAAGTTCGGAACCATTCTGGAATTATAATGTTGTGCGCTTACGTTCTGCGCAGTTCTGTTACTAATAATGAATTCCGAACCAAAACAAAAAATTATCACACAAAATGAGTATTAAATTTATTGTTTGTCGCGAATATAAGAATATATTTCAACATAAATGTATATTATAAGTTCTCTTGCATATTACAATTAAACACAAAATATTTGATAAAAATAAATAACCTTTCTCTCTCACACGGTTCTTTATTAACATACACAGCTGTTTTTCAAATTCAATAAAGATATTGATTCATATAATGTAATTCTAATAATTCTAAAATAATTAAAACACCATCCGTGATTGTATTTAAAAAATAGATAGAAAAGAAGTGTGGACTTGATAAATTCATCCAGTCACTTCTTTGTTTATTTATCTTTTTCTAAATGCAACATCTGCAGGTGCTTCGACAAACACACGCACAAAATGTAAACACATAAAAATCGATATTTCTTATGCGTGCGTTATATACCAAATAATCAATCATATATAGTTTTACGTACACTGTTTTTCTCTCTTCTTGTCTTACTAATTTCAATCATTTTGATCTTATACCAGGAGGCGGGGCAGATACTGTACAGCGCGTGGGTAGTGAAATATAAGCATCTAGAGAGCGGGCAGAAAAAAATTATAAGGTGGGTCCAGACTACTCGTACTCGTGCTCTTGCTCGCGCTACTTGCGGGACTCCCGAGTAGTGTAGACGTGAATGCAAGTCACGAGACAAGCCATGCGAGCAGCGCAAGCCATTAACTCGAGACGATCCGCCCGGTGTCGGTACATCAAAGGAACTTGCGTCAAGTTGCGCAAGTCATGTGGACGGAGACGGGCAGTTTTCAGTTGATTGTTGGTGCTCGTGGATGATGGAGTGGACTAATGATCTGTGTTTGAAATTTGTAAATTTGTATGAAAAGTTCCCAATTTTGTGGGACCCTAAAGACAAATTTTACAAAATAACACCTAAAAAAAATGAAGCTTGGGTGGTCATTTCTGAAGAGCTAGACATTGGTGTGCCAGAATTAAAAAAGAAAATGACCAGCTTGCTTGCAACATACCGAAAAGTGCGTCAAAAGCTTGCAACTCCCGGAAAATCTGGATCAGGGGCTGATGATGTCGACTCATCTCCTGTATGGTTCGCATTCAAAGCTTTTGGATTTTTGCACACCAAATATAAACCCAAATCGACAATCAATACTGAGGTAAGTAAAAGACCTTAGTAATTATTATTGTTTATCCATTATTTATTTATTTTAAATAAGTACAGTTGCTAACAGAAAATGATAAGACGCAAACAACTTTTATACTTAAACCCTCCTTCCTCCTTGCTAGTATAGAGATTATTGTGCGAAATTAAATTATTGCTTCAGAAGTTTAGGACGGAGATACAACGTTGCCAGAAGTTGATATAAAGTAGCAAGAAAATTTTAAAAATTTACGCCATTGATTTTTATATAGGTATATAAATTATCACTGGGTATACCTTATCCCCAGACATGACCACCTTGACAAAAAAAGGATTATTCCGTTTTTTAACATGAAAATAAAATAGTTCTGTTATGCATCATAAAAAAAGGGAAAAAAATGTCCTTATTATTACTGGTAGTTATCTTGCCATGAAAGTTTACCCTCTTCAGTCATGAAATATGCCGCTAATTCATCCCTTATGTCGTGAGCAGCCTGGGCTGACCGACGTGGAATGTTCGTTAATGGTAAAAATGAAGTAGAAGTCGTATCTTCAGTTCTCCATGATCCACGGATACTCTGTCCATTCTCTTCATTATCAAATACGCCTTGAGGAGTGTAGATTTGTCTGGAAGTAGAGCTTTTTCGAAAGTAGTTATGAAGATGTACACAAGCCATGACAATAATTTGGGCTTTCGGTGGCTCTAGTAGCATGGGCTTTCTTAGCACTCGAAATACTGAAGAAACTATTCCAAATGCATTCTCTACTATGCGCCGCGCCCTTGATAATCTGTAGTTAAAAATACGCTTAGTTGAACCTTTTGTATGTTGTCCGGAATATGGCTTCATTATGTGGGTATTGAGGGGAAATGCGTCGTCCGCGACAATGACGTAAGGTACTTTTATTGCTCTACCTGGAAGATTACATGCACTAGGAAAATTTGCAGCATCATTTTCCATCTTTTGAAATAAGGTCGTGTTTCGAAAAACATCGCCATCTGATATGCGACCCTGACAGCCCACATCAGCGTAGAGAAAACAGTAGTCTGCATCTACTAACGCAAAAAGAACAATACTAAAAAATGATTTGTAATTGAAGAAGTCGCTTCCAGTATTTATTGGACATTGTACCGCGCAGTGCCTGCCATCCATTGCGCCGAGGCAGTGAGGAAAATTCCATTTTCTCTCGTATTCGTCGGCTATTTTCAACCACTCCTGCTCTGTCTATGGCAACTATAATAAAAAGAAAAATTATTTTATATATTTATACTTAAAAGGAGTAGGCTGGACGTCATTTAATATTATTACATTAAATTAATAATAATAATTATTATTAAAATTCACGCATAAACTTTGTACCTAAATCACTAACCACCAATTATTGTTCTTTTGCAGGTAGGCTTAGAAGTGCCTGAGATTCAAAATGAAGAGAGTAGGTCTAGTAATGAAGAGAACTTACATGTTGGCAATAGCCAAGAGGAATCTAACATCGCTCAGACGGAGGAAGACATGACAACACCCCCTCCAACGAAAAGTAAAAAGGTGTTCGTTTCTCCAAAGCTAAAAACTGTGCTGAAGCGTGCTGGAGATGAAGATCCGAGAATAGGACAAGCATACACTGCTCTACAATCTGCGCTTAATAGAAAGAAGGATGAATTTGACGCCTATGGGGAGTATATCGCAAACGTGCTTCGATCCATGGACAAATCAACTTATGCCTATGTCAAAAAAGAATTTGGGGAAATAATTTTCAAAGCTGAAAGCGGCACATATGCTTCTCGTTTAATGACACAGCCCTACTATACATTCTCATCACTCGATTATTCGAGACCTAGCTCCATAGATAGTGAGAACAGCCATCAAGCATCCTATATGCCTGTGCAATCTACAAGTGGGCCATCGGTAACAAATCCACAACAAAATACTTCGCAATCTCACTCTTTCAATCAAAACTCACAATCGCACTACCTACAGCTTGACACTCCAGAGGTGTTACCTTTAAACAAGAATGCTAGTAGCCAATTAACTAATCTGCAAGATGATAATAGTGGTTTCAAATGGAATTAAAAATATGTACTTTTATTTTGTACTATGTTTTAGATACTTTGTCACTATTTAAATAAATATGCATAAATAAATAACGATCTTACCTTTACATAATCCTTTAAACTTTCACTTAAAGCTGCACATACTTCTGGAACAATGGTCGATATTGTCTGCTTGGAAACTTTAAATAAAAAACTTAAACTCGTAAAGGAATCCCCAGATGCTAGGTACCTTAGACTAATTGCAAGTCTCTCTGCAATGGGAATTGATTTTCGAAATGTAGTGTCTTTCTTTGCAATTTTCGGTCCAACCAAATGCAATATTATCTCGAAATCTGATGGGGACATACGGCAAAATGTCTTGAAATGTAGGTTATCGGCTCTTAAGTCCCCCAAAAAATTTGTTCCACTGTAGAATTCGCGACTCCGGAACACCGATGATATCCACCATCTACGTTTTCGGGGACGTTTCTTGGGCTTCTCTTTTTTCAATAATAAATGTATAACTATGCAACTTGCACTGGCGATTATAATGTCGCAATCCATTTTTAAAAATCGCGTTCCTACAGACGGATCCTTTCAAGTCAAAATCCCGCGAGCAACTAAAGTCCGTCTAGACACAAATCAGACGAATGCAACCTGAAGCTTGACAAGTCTGTAGATCATTGCGAGTACCGCGAGCACGAGTACGAGTAGTCTGGACCCACCTATTACACGATAACGTGTCAAGTAGTCAATGACTAAGGTAAATTAATTTTAAGTAATTTGAAGTTAAAAAAATTTTTATTAAATTTAGAGTAGTTTTCTAAGTCTACAATAATATTTGAAAAATTAATTATTTTTTTTTTTAAGTAAATTGAGTAAAAGTTAAAACTTTATTTATTTTGATTAAACATAAAAAAATTTCAAAGTTAATTTTTTTTTGTTATACAGAAATTTTCCCAACTAAAAGGAAAAATTTCAAAACTACCAAAAAGGGTTTTAATAGGTAATAATTTAGTTGTGGTGATTAGCACGCAATTCTGAACTGTGTAAACAAATTTTTATAGGTTTATTGAAGAAAATAAAATTAATTTCTTTTTTGTAAAACATCTTTCTGTCTTGTAAAAATTTTTTTTAACTTAGAATTTTTTTTTTCACTTAGGTATTTTGCAACGTACAATAAACTGTCGTATTCTGTTCTCTACACCTGCTGTAGAGCTAAGAATTCACGAACCCCTGAGATAATTTTTTTTAAACCCCAATTTTAATTTAAAGAGTAAAACTCAAATTTTCTTGATTTTATTATAAATCAAATTTCACATTACAATATATACTCATTCTAGTGTGATATTGGACACATCCACCATGGCAATGGACAGTAAAAAGGATAGTGGAATGTGTATATGGCTACGTTCAAAAATAAGTCGCAAATTAAATTATTTTTACAAAAGTAACTTGTTCTTTAAAAATGCAGATATGCAATCTTTACTTATTGTGTACTTTAAGCAATTTTTCTGCTATATGAAGATTATATACGATTACATATACACATACGATGCCGACTTTAATCATTCGAGTACGCATTTTAACGTTACATACTGTTATATATTTTACTACAAATGACACAGTTCTCAGTTGTTAAGCATCATTCTTCATCCCCGATCCACACCTCTTTCTCCGAATGCCGTTACACTTCGAAAAAGGTAAAGCAGGTTTCGAGCACGTCTTCCTTTCTCAAAAATCATGAAAGGGGCCACCTGATGCGAACAATGAACAATCACTTGGTAATAGTAATAAGTTTTCGAATATACTTGCACATTAGTCGGTAATCGATGTTGTACGATAATGGTTTTATCCATGCAATCTCTGATGTCATTCAATTTATACGTTTAGGTTGCAGTAAATGTGAGTAGAAGCGCTCGTATTTAACGACAATGAGTAAATTAAATGCACAATTGTGGTCTCATGAGTCAATTTTTGGTTTTTGATTCCCGTTGTAATGTTGTTCTTATTCCCTTTTAAGGTAATTATATCAGCATATTAGCACTATAATATTAATAACCAAGATCATCAGGCAATACTAAGACGTGACGTAAAGTTGAATTCACACGGTGCACATAAAGTAGTAATAAGCTTACTTTAAAATTCAACAGTTACATATATACTAAATAATTGTCGAATACGTCATTTTAAAATTTAAATTTTAAAATGACTTCCTTTTTCTCTTCTTTATGAATCACGCACTTCTAATCCATGCAATTATTATTAGAACCTTAGAACTAATGAGACACAGACAAGGTTTTTGGCAATACGTCTGCGAACAGATGGTCATGTCAATATTCCGAAAATAATTCTTTAACAATTATGTCCGGCCATGGAAGTCATAGTATTGATTTCTGTGAAGGGTATGGATAACAAAGTATTACTGCTAAAGTTGTGACTGGTCTATAGAGACAAGTTGAATTTCCCGCTTTTTATTTGTTATCTCAGGTCGGTCACAATGACTGTAAAACAGAATTGTTTTTTTTTTCAAAACAAACAGTATGATATAGAATATTGCCCAGTTAAATATTTGCTTAATACTGTAACCTTAGCACACGTTTTCAAATGTTCGATGAGACATCTATGAGTTTACGACAGGGTGGCCAATTTAAAAAAATGAAAAGTGGCGGGAGATTCGACTTGTCCTCAAACTTACTGGCTCACACTGTACTACAAATTCCAATAAATAACATAAAACAAACGCTAATATTAATCTTTAAAATAAATTTCAAGATTGGCAATTACGGAGTCTGTAACAATATCCTTTTAATTCTTGCTTTTAATGAAAAAATCAAGTACGAGGGATAAGCTATTCGCTTTTCTTGAGAATTGAAAAATCTAGTTACCCGTGCAAAACAAATTGTTGTTTATTAAATAGTGCATTATTTTATCTGTCAATTGCAGTTTAGGTTGTGCAATTCACTTGAATAGTGTCTGAGAAATAGTCCATAGAATAAGCTTCTGTTATCGAAAAAATGGAATTATCACGAGAGAACTTTCGGATAATGATTTACTATGATTTCAAGGAAGGCTTGAGCGCGTACGAGGAAAGTTTAAAATCGGAGTTTGGGAATCTTCCACCATCATTGGCTACTGTTTATAGATGATATAAAGAATTTGAACGAGTTGGTGGTACAAAGAAAAGGAGCTGACCATCCTTTAACTGCTGTTAACCCCGAAAACATAGCTGCGGCGAAGAAGATGGTCGAAGAAAACAACCGCATTACCTATGCAATGATAGAGTCCAATCTGAAGATTGAATCCTCGCAAGTGAGATCAATATTGCACGAACATTTACATTTGAAAAAGGTTGTAACTCGGTTTATACCCCATCATCTGACAGATTTACAAAACGCAGAACGTGTTAGAATTTGCCAACAAACTTTAGATATGTTGAATGCTGTAGGCCATCAAATTATTTCTAAAATTGTAACTGAAGATGAAACGTACATACCATTTTTTGATGTTCTCACTCGCCAAGAAAGCCGAATCTAGATACATGAAGAAGTACGGGTTTGGGGGCCGCAATTAAATTAGAAGATCAGCCTACTGTATTCAATATAGTGCCATCATGTTACATCATGATAACCCGTCGTCCCATACAGCAGGGACAACTGTTTAGTATTTAGCCGAAAACAAAATTAAAATTATAGAACATCCTCCTTACTCATCGGATTTGGCAATGTGTGACTTCTGGCTATTTTTTGAGCTCAAAAAACATTTGAGAGGAAAAAGGTTCCAGTCAGAAGAAGAGATTGACATCGCCGTTAAGTGTTTTTTTATAGCATCCGTAAAGACAGCTGATTGAACACTTGTAAACCATGGAAGGAGAGAATGGTTAAATGCATTATTGTAAATGGCAATTACTTTGAACATATTTAAAATAAAAATTCTAATAACTTGTATCAATCTTTCTATTCTCAATAATTGTAGCTTGTATACATCATTATATGCCCTCAAATTCCTATAAATGTGTTGTTGGGTAATTTTTAATTCAAACGAAAAAGAGATAAGAGAGTAACAAGAACAAAACGGGCACCTTGCAAGGGCCAGCAATAATCTTCCATCCTAGTACCTTTTCATTAGTACCCTTAAGTGCAGATGGAGCCACTTTTACGAAAGTTAGAAATTGTACCGTAATTGTAGCTATTTACTCAACTCAAGTTCTGCTAAATTGTATTAGTGTAGGTATTTCCAGTATATTATATTTTAGGGAAACATTTTTACCAAATTCGTGTACATGAAAACCGTAAATGGTGCAATAATTTACACTATACTTTTCTCTTAAAGAAATCGCTACAACAATAAGAAGTATTATTATTAATATTAAATTAGAGTAAGATAATACATACTGTTAAAAACTATATAATAATATATAATTATTTTACTATTATAAAAGCTTTTAATCCTTGGCGCAATCTAACGGTCTCTCCAACAATTACATTGGACCGACATTGTAGAACACTGGCGATTGCAACTGTCTCCCTATCTATTTAGTTCTTAATATAAGAGTATAGATGGCACCATACACCACTGCATTTACTGCATTTTAAATAAGCAATTTGAAACAAATGTGTGTTAGGTAAGTAACTATTTGATTATAACAACGAAAATAATTATTTAAGCAAATCAAATTAATAGACTACTAAAATTCGCGTACCTACTTACAATATAGTTATTCAAATATACCGAAATACCTATATGTTGTCGAACGCGTATAAATTTTCAAAGAAAAAATGCCATACAACAGTTAGTTAATTTTAAGCAATCTATTATGACGGAAATTGTGTTCAACTTACTTTTTTCAAATGAAACCTACATGTTTTTGTATTTTTCAAATTGTTGTAAGATTTTAAAGCGCCGTTGTGCATAGAAATATTTACTCAATAGAATTGTGAAACACATGATCTGCCGAAAAAATCGCCGCTGTTCGTGAAAATGTGCAGGGGAATTCGAGGCAGTCGATTTCGTATCGCTCACAAGAACTTGGCCTTTCGTAAACCACAACTTAGCAAATTTTGCGTCGTAACTTGGGCCTGCACCCGTACATGACCATAGACAAGGACGTTCGCTGATTGGGCCCTGTAGCAGTTGGAAACTGATCCTAATTTTCATCAAAAAATCATCTTAAGCGATGAGGCTCATTTCTGGATGAATGAGTACGTCAACAAACAAAATTATCGAATTTGGGACGATACACCAATCCACATGAGATCCAAGAGCTTCCAATGCATCCCGAAAAACTCACTGTTTGGTGTAGATTTTGGGCTGGCGATGTCATCGGTCCATATTTCTTTCAGAACGACGTTGGCCAGGCCATCGTAATGATTACCAACTTCTCTTGGCCTGAATTGGATGACAGGGACATCAATGACATAGCTCATGCCACATTGGATATTCTGCACGAGCGATTTGACGGGAAGGTCATCTCACGTGGAGGTGATGTGGGAGGTTTCTTGTGGGGTTTTCTTAAGTCGCAGTTCTATGCGAATAATCTACAAATCACAGCGGCCCTCCAAGCCAACATAACCGAAGCCATCGGTCAAATTTAGTCTGATTTATGCGCCAGAGTCATGGAAAATTGGAGATCCCCCCATAAATAATGGCATCGATAGGCCTTTCAAACGAATAAAAAATTTCGATGATATATCTCACACCCACTTTGCTTTATTTAAATTTCAAGATATAAAGCGCTTAAGCCCCTGTAGTAGATTTATTCGGTTAATCGTGGTAAATTAATTTATTTTCAACCTCTTCACAAGTAGAGAATGTTGAGATGAAGTTCAGAATAAAGCATCCTTAAGTTAATTTACCACGGTTAATAGAATAAACAATAATAATAATAAATGTCTTTATTGTTCATACTACAAGTTATTAGAGTCCTAACTAGTAATTAAACGAAAATTATACTTATAATACTAACAAGACATAATAAAAAGGAAGGTGCACATAATATCAACTGATACTACAAAAGCAGTATGCACAATCACAGGGCGAGGCCCAGTTACATGATTCACATGTGAACTATTCTTACCTACCCCTGCATTCAAACAAAATGATGAATGAGTTTAGTGCCTACGGATAACTTAAGCTAAGTCTGTGTGCGTTCTCACAAAAGAAAACAAAAAACAAACTGCAATACTAACTGAGAGTATATAAAAACAAAACAAAAGAACGCATAGATATCATTATTCTGCAAAATAAGGGCGTCCAAAAATCATAAAGTATAAAAAAATGATAATAGCAAAGGGCAATATTGTGACAGTAAAGCATGCGCATCTATCACATTTCCCTCCCCTTGCTTTCCCTTCTTCTCTACTACAAGGTACTTTGTTTCCACTGGGTGAACTCGTGTTGCACCGACACTGCCCTAGAGTAGCGTCATATGACGTAATCACTGATTCTGCCCTCGCGCAGAGCTAATGCAATACGTGTAACAAAGGTATATCGATAAAACTGGCGTTAGGGCTTTAATGCTTTGTCGAGATAAACTGCTCATCGCAAAAAAACTGAAAATCTTTATAAAAGTAAATACTTAGTAATACACGGTAATACGTATAAAGGAAAAGCAGATGAAGAATTAAAAACTATTACGTACAATGATTGTTTAATTATTATTCATTTCTGAAAATGGTCTTTTAGTGGACAAGATATTTTGTATAAAATACGCAAAAACGTATTTCATAGATGATGATTATGAACAATTCGTATCATTATCTGTATCTCAGAATAACATAAAGTAGTGTTTCAAAATTTAACAGTAATTTGCAGAATATTTTCGGTCATAACGATTACCCGATAAAATATTGACTGTCTGCATTTATATACCCACTTGCCCATTGTATGCTTATCGAAAGTACAATAAACTGAATAACTTGTAATAACTTCAGATTGCACTATAAGTGGCCCCGTCAATTTTGAGAGGTCCAGTTTTTCGCACTCAAGGTTAAATGTAGTGACGCTCACATGTCGTCACTTCTACGTAAGCAGCACGAAATTTACCAGTGGAACACGTATGATTTTTGCTTGCAGCGAGTGCTAAGACCAGTGGAACAGCCAACACTGAGTTAGTGCATTTTTAGTGCGCTCTAAATGTCCGAGTGGAAAGCGCTATTAGAGAACAGCATCGAACGGAATTTATACTTGAACTGCGCAACAGTGGCACATTGTTTGAGCGCTGATGGTAAGTTATTATACTTATTGTAGATACAAAATGTAAACGATCTTTCAAACAGTGACAGCCGGTGAGCAGGCGGGGAAATCAAACCTCGAAATCGAGTGGTTATATTATGAACGTCCGTTCTGAATCGTAGTTTCTGATGTAAATAAGGAGGACATTTAGTCAATAAAATTTTATGATATAGTGTGAGTGTTTGTAGTTCTCTACGGTTTATCATATTTAGCCAACCAACATCAGACAACCTATACGAAACATGTTGGTACTTTCTAATACCATAAATAAATCTTAAACACGAGTTTTGTACCTTTTGGATTCGTGCAGTGGTGACATAGTCGAGACACGAGTGATATATTTCCGAGCAATAACTAAAATTGGACAATACATAAGTATCACATAGTGTCTTTTTAATATTGATGTTCAAAACTGAACGGAAAGGATACATTTTTTTAAGGTTTGCGTAAGACGTCCGAATGTATTGGTTAACCTGGTCCGGAAATCGAAACGTGTTATCTACAAGTAAACCCAGACTCCTGGCTTTATTTACTACCGGTACGTGGGAGTTATTAATTCTAATGCCGATTATATTACTAAGAGTTCTGCATGTCTCCCTACCACCGAATACCAACACCTGAGACTTATCAGGGTTTAAATGCAAGGAATAAGTAAATGATGTTTGATAAAGAGAGTTCAAGTCAGCGTTAATTTTAGAAATACTTTCTTCCCATTCACTCATCTTAAATGAACAATATATTTGAATGTCGTCCGCGTATAAGTGAGCTTTCGTATACTTTAGGTTATTAACAAAAGAGGAAGTGTACAACGAGAAGAGGATCGGACTTAAAATGGAACCTTGTGGGACGCCACTTACAACTTGTGACGGCAAGGAGTTTTTGCAGTCAATACTGACGTATTGTGTTCTTCGCGTTAGAAAGTCAGCAATTAAGCTCACAGCATCACGATCGAAACCCATACCAGACAAAACGGTCAACAAGGTAGAGTGGTTCACAGTATCAAACGCTTTCGAAAAGTCCAACAGCACTACCACAGTCATCAAACCCTGATCCGTTGCAAATAAAATGTCATCAGTCACGTGGAGCAAAGCTGTCGTACAGCTGTAACCTGACCTGAAACACAATTGGACAAGAGGAAGTAAATTGTATTTATTTATATGTGCTTTAATTTGTGTATGCAATACCCGTTCAAGAATTTTAGGGAGACACGGTAGCAAGCTAATCGGCTAATCTTTGAGTTGTTCAACCTTTCTAGTTTTTGAGGAACAACACTGAGGAAATGCACTGTCTAATATGCAAGAATTGATAATATGCGTAATATGTGGCACGATAAATGGCGAACATTGTCGCAACATGGTTATGTTAATGTGGTCGCTACCGCAAGCAGTTGATTTCATATTATTTATTATCTCCGCGATTTTTTCAATCCTTACCAGAGTGAAGCCGAGCTTTTCGGGTACGCTATAATAGGGCGGCAACACAGCACCTTTCGGTGAAGGTCCAGAATTTATGTTGGGGACACTATTTATAAAGAAACTATTAACTACATTAGGATCTCTCAAATTTTGTAGAATGTTAATCTCGTCCTGCTTTTTCACGCCTAGCACATTGAGTTGCTTCCATAGAAGACGGCGATCTTTAGTATGTGAGATATAATCAAAATAAGCTCTTCTTTCTAATTTGAAGGTTTTGTTTGTCAAGTTTCGGAGGGATTTATAATATTCCCAGTCGCCCTGCCAAACCTAACATAAAACCAGCTGATGAGCTACAGAATATAATAACTTTTAAGCTATGAGAAAATTGTGTATGAAACACAAATCAATAGTTCATACTCTTTTTCTATATATAATTTATGAAAAAATAATAATTTGAATAATTCATGTCGATAATTATTTGAAACAAATTAAAAGTAATAAGTGTGTATACTTGATTTCATTTTCTGGTTACACATAAGAGTTTCTAATTATCAAACTAATACATTAAACAATGTAGGTAATGTTAATCACATTTATTAATTTTTGTAGATTCCTTCAATGTAATTTTAAATGTTATAAGTTACAATGCACCATGTGTAAGTAATATAAAAAATAAAAATATATCAATAAATTATAATATTATATATGTAACTATAAACTTGATTATTGTGTCAATATAATAATAACAAAGTACCTATAATTAGAAGCAAATATATTACAACACATACAAAAAATTATAGTCAAAAATTAATCACAAAATATACGGCATTTTGTGATTAAAAGTGAAAAAAAGTCGTTCTGAAAAGTATCTAAACATTGTAAAATATCTTCCGTTTCAACATTTTTTTTATTGCATTTGTTTACTTAAAATATGCTTTATTATTATTCATTATTGTAGAGTGGTTCAAGATAATACTGAACGTATACTGACGTATGTGTAACTTAATAAAATAATAAAAATATATCTATAAATTATAAAATTATATTATCACCAGAACTATAAACATAATTATTACGTAAATACAGTTGAAATGTATAATTAGAGGCAAATATATT
The DNA here is from genome assembly GCA_023690525.1 of Holotrichia oblita. Taxonomy (NCBI): domain Eukaryota; kingdom Metazoa; phylum Arthropoda; class Insecta; order Coleoptera; family Scarabaeidae; genus Holotrichia; species Holotrichia oblita. The sequence goes on from CM043015.1 coordinate 50,669,208, forward strand.
ACAAAAATATAAAAACTATCATCTAATACTAGTCACTAATCTAGTTAACAAAAATTATAAAATATTTTCGAAACGGGTTCAAAATACGGGATAGGGCCGTTGTCACCGTTCATTACACATGACTTATTTTTATATATTTCTAAATTTTCGAAAACATTTAGAAACTTACAATTGTTTATTTGTCTAATTAATTTAGCATTCGTATGATCGTTGTTGTGATCTGTTTCAAAAGTGTGTTGAGCAACATTTGGTTTCTCAATTCTATTGAATCTAATATTAGCCAAATGCTCTTTAAATCTAGTTGAGGCTGCTCTCCTGGTTTGATTACAATCTTTTGATTTCGTAAATACCTGACTTATCCAAAGGTTGTATCTTAACTAACTAGTGTTACCGATGAGACTTGGTAAACTAGTCCCAGAACAGTAAACTATTCTGAAATCTAGCTCTTTGAAGATTTTACTCAAACCTTTAGTGACAAAGGTAGCGTAAGGGAGGGTGAAGCTTTAATCTTCTCGAAAAGTCGTAGATTCTTTCACAGTTTTCTTATACTTAATTAAACTTCCTAATTAACTTATAGATTTGCTGAGGCTGATAACCATTACACTTGACCACATCTTTAATAATTTTAAGCTCTTTCTCACACCTCGCCTTGTTTAAAGTAAAAGTGAGGAGTCTGTATACCAAAAAAATCCAGGTTTAGCATTCTGGGGGAAATCTGAAAGAATGTAGCGAAGTGTACTAGTTTCTTTTCTATACCACGTCAAAGCCTAATCTGTTGTTATTTCTAATTACTAAAGTATCTAGAAAGGGTAGCTGATCGTTTTCTTCTCCTTCATAAGTGAACTTTATGGTTTCGAAACAAATTTTATTTATTTATTTAATCTATTGAGAAAATCGTCAATATTAATTTTTTTCTAGTATCAAAAATAGCGAAAATATCATCCGCATACCTCAACGAAACTCTAGGAAAATATTCGCTCTCAGATTCTAAGTCCTTTTCAAAACGGCTCGTGAAAAGGTTAGCTAGAAAGGATGACTAGGAGTTACCCATTTCCGCCCCTTCTAGCTGTTCATAAAAACTCCCGTAGAATTGAAAAATGTTCTGTTTCATACAGATGTCAGTTAAGCGAATATATTCCTGGACACATTGTTGACTCAAACTATTTTGAAGCAACAAGTCCTCAAGGCATGCCAAGACGTCTGCTGGGATCGGTGCACTAGTAAAGAGAGAACTAACATCAAATAAAATCAATACTTCACACTCCAGCAACGGAATATTTTGAATTTCTTAAATAAATTCTAACGAATTTTTGACTGAAAAACTAGATTGTTGTATTGGCAAATTATTAAATTCAATGGTCAGCCATAAGTCGGTGCATCAATCGCCGAAACAATTGGCCTTACCGACTTGCCAAGTTTGTGAATTTTAGGTAAACAATATAATTTAGGGATAACAGGATTAGAATTACGTCTCACATCGGCAGTAACAAAGCTGTTACGAGCTTTAAACACATTGTTGACGTTTCTAATCATTTTCGATAAAGGATTTTTTGAAATTAACTTATAAGGACCACTACTCAACAGGTCATTAACCCGATCATAGTAGTCCTCTTTATCTAAAATAACAACCTTGTTTCCTTTGTCAGCTTTCAAATAAAAACAATCTTTTTCCCGCAAAGTTTTAATGATTTTAATGTTTTCGGATTTGCGAGGTAATTTATAGGATAGTATGTTTGCAGGCCTCCCTAACGAACTGTTCTGTGGTCTCAGGAAACTGCTGGATAGAGGATTCTATCCCGACAATAACCCACTCAACATCCGATTCAAGAGTGTGCAAACCAAATTTCAATCCTTCAAAAGATTCAACAGATTAAGTTCCCGTTCACTAAAAATTTGCGAGGAATGATTTTCTACTATGTTAATGGTATTCATCGGAGCATAATGTTTACTTTTCTAAAGACAACCTAACTTTCTTAATTTCCTGTCACAAAGCCATTGAACACAACATACACACACAAAAACTACACCGCGAGAGTTGCAGTGATAGCCAGACAAGCGATACAGTTTACGGAGTCACTGCAACTAAGCACCCACCACATATTAAAAAAAAAAAAAAAACCTCAACGAAACTCTAGGAAAATATTCGCTCTCAGATTCTAAGTCCTTTTCAAAACGGCTCGTGAAAAGGTTAGCTAGAAAGGATGACTAGGAGTTACCCATTTCCGCCCCTTCTAGCTGTTCATAAAAACTCCCGTAGAATTGAAAAATGTTCTGTTTCATACAGATGTCAGTTAAGCGAATATATTCCTGGACACATTGTTGACTCAAACTATTTTGAAGCAACAAGTCCTCAAGGCATGCCAAGACGTCTGCTGGGATCGGTGCACTAGTAAAGAGAGAACTAACATCAAATAAAATCAATACTTCACACTCCAGCAACGGAATATTTTGAATTTCTTAAATAAATTCTAACGAATTTTTGACTGAAAAACTAGATTGTTGTATTGGCAAATTATTAAATTCAATGGTCAGCCATAAGTCGGTGCATCAATCGCCGAAACAATTGGCCTTACCGACTTGCCAAGTTTGTGAATTTTAGGTAAACAATATAATTTAGGGATAACAGGATTGGAAACATGCAGCTTACGTCTCACATCGGCAGTAACAAAGTTGTTACGAGCTTTAAACACATTGTTGACGTTTCTAATCATTTTCGATAAAGGCTTTTTTGAAATTAACTTATAAGGACCACTACTCAACAGGTCATTAACCCGATCATAGTAGTCCTCTTTATCTAAAATAACAACCTTGTTTCCTTTGTCAGCTTTCAAATAAAAACAATCTTTTTCCCGCAAAGTTTTAATGATTTTAATGTTTTCGGATTTCCGAGGTAATTTATAGGGTAGTATGTTTGCAGGCCTCCCTAACGAACTGTTCTGTGGTCTCAGGAAACCGTTAGATAGAGGATTCTATCCCGACAATAACCCACTCAACATCCGATTCAAGAGTGTGCAAACCAAATTTCAATCCTTCAAAAGATTCAACAGATTAAGTTCCCGTTCACTAAAAATTTGCGAGGAATGATTTTCTACTATGTTAATGGTATTCATCGGAGCATAATGTTTATTCTTCTAAAGACAACCTAACTTTCTTAATTTCCTATCATGAGAGAATTTCTGATTTTGAACTTTCCTATTGGAACAACGGTCCAAAGAAATCACGTCAGTGCTTTTTTAAACTTCCAATCCTTGCATGTCCTAGATCAAAAGCACATAATCGGGCAGTCACTAAAAATAATTTTAGAAAAACAGTTGTTACAAGGCATGGAAGAATAATAACAACAAAACAAGATTCTGTGTTTTAGCAGAACAGCATAGCAGGCCTCACCACATAAAAGTCCTAAAATAGATGGAAGACAACAATATAGAACGAGTTTTAACTAATTTGAAGGTAGACACTACGGCATAAAATGTTCATTCACTGCTAGATTTTTCCATAATCTAATCCGAAAAGTATTCTTTTTATGTAAAAAATATGCTAATAATTATGGATATTATGAGTATTTTCTTTATTTTTCTTATTTTAAATTTTAACACTTTTGATACTATACTATTTTTACCGATGAATCAAGGTAATTTTGGGTTATTAATATTTATATTATATCCATACTAAAACATATTATTTAACCCAGCATGGTTTGAATATTTTTACATTTTTGGCATTCTGTTTTGGTCTGTAGCTAAATAACCACAATACGACATTGCTTCGTACTTGACCGTATGCACCAAATTGGGACACAGATTTTATTGTATAAAATCAAATTATTTTTTTAAAGAGACAGAATGAGTTGTGAAAATATATTTAGAGCAAAAATAGTTGTTTTTTTTTGTGTGGTTGAAACATTTTCATTTTTTATCACATACATTCTTTCGTATATTAAAGCAAATTGCCAATGATATAATAAACATCTACCTCGTGTTGGAATTTCTGCTAAATAATAATCTGGTAAACAATTTTTTTCCAGTTAGCATATTTATTTATTTCGGTAACAAACAAGTATAAAACATCATGATCAAGAAGCATTTAATTTAAATGGTATCCTGCTAATGAAATGATATCTCTATTTGAATATGTATCGACGGGAAATTTAAATAAAATATTTAAAATCTAACACTGTAGTTATTGTTTATACTTCATATCATTCGTACTATTAGAATCGCTACTACTTTGAACAAATTTATTGATTGTATAGTTTGGATCTGAGCCACTTCCATCGTCATTCCAGCAGATGGTTTCCTCAAAAATTTCCTGTTCTTGATTAGTCAAAAATGTTTGTGTCATTTCTGCGTATTAGAAAGATATTACTTACAATTTGTATTCGTAGACTACACCACTGAATAAAAATAAGTATCAAAGTCAATTGATAATAGTCGCTTAACCTATAATAAGACAATATAGTAAAAAAGTATTGTAAAAACGTGTTGAAGTCGCGACCTATAGGCACAGGTAGCGTGTATTGCTTGTGATTTATCACGTGCTTTTGACATGGTAGATCATAATATCTTGCTAAGTAAATTGAATTATTATGGAATTCGTGGTAGTGCACTCGCATTGTTTGAATCGTATCTGAAGCACCGCAGACAATTTGTTGAAATTAAGTACAGAGGATCGAATGGATACAGTGAGCGTCATCGATCGGAGACTGTAAGAAGTAATGCTATGGGTGTCCCACAGGGCTCCATTTTGGGGCCGCTGTTATTCGTTTTGTTTGTTAAAGATTTACCAATTAATATTACTGGCAGTGTTGCGTTGTATGCGGATGATACTACCGTTGTGGTCACAGGTGGCAATCGAGCAGAGCTGCTCTCTAATTGTGAAATGGTTCTGGGGGAGATGATATCGTGGTTTCAAGCAAATAAATTGGTATTAAACAGTGAAAAGACGAAACTATTGATATTCAACTCGAATTCGGAGCCAGTCACTGTAAGCTTTAACGATATTGTTATAAATAGTGTAGACAATTGGAAAATATTAGGACTAACAGTTGATTGTAGATTTAAATGGGATGTGCATTTGAATGGTGTGGCCTCGAAGTTGAGTAGTGCATTATATATTCTAAGAAGGTTACGTTGCACGTGTGATATAAATACTTTAAGAACGGTTTATTTTTCAAAATTTAATTCACATCTAACTTATGGGCTTTTGTTTTGGGGGAATAGTAATACTCTAAAAACTGCACTACTCCTACAAAAGAAGGCTATCCGCATTATCAGTAATATTAAGAGAAGTCAATCCTGTAGGGATCATTTTTTGAAATTAAAAATTCCAACTGTAATTAATTTATACATACAAACATTAGCCTTATATGTTCATAATAATACTGCGGCATTTCAGTCTGCTGTGAATGTGCATTCCTACCCTGTGAGGGGGTCGGCGCGCCTTCGCCCCGAGCTTTCTAGATCGGGTATGTACTACAATTCCTACAGGAACCAGAGTATAAAAATTTATAACAAACTTTTAACTGTGTTACCTGAGTCTTCCTCTGAAACATTTAAAGGAAAGATAAGAAAGTTCTTAAGTGACAAGTGCTACTATTCACTAGATGAATTTATGTAGTGCAAACTTTGAGTGCCTTGCTTTAGTTATATTATAATGCGCTTGATCTTGGTGTGATGCTGGAACCCTTGGCTCTGGATAACTATTTATATTTTTAATTTGTAAAGATGCAGTGCTGTGATTTTTTATTTTTTTATATATTAAGTTGACATAGGAAAGTTTTTCCGGTAATGTATGTATAATTAGTATGTATGTATGTCCAAAACCACTGGTAAAATAAAATATATATATTAGTACAAAAATCTATGTTTTCGTGGGAGATCTACGATCATCGTCTGACTTTCAAACAGCTTATCGATAAGTCTATCCAAAAGCTTCATGCCGCCAGGTCTTTTCTTCTTCCCCTCCTCTGTGCGAAAAGTTGTCTCTCCTTAAAATTCAAACTTTTATTTTGTCCGTTATTTGCCCTGTTGCTAGGTACGGCACGCTGTCGTAGTTTAGCTTGACCAAGACTCATCTGAATGACCTGCAAGTCCTCCCAAACCGAATCCTCAGATTGATAAAAGATGCTCTAGGATACATCACAAATGTACAGCTTCATGCAGATTTAGGGGTTCCATCAATCAAGGAACACCTCATTACCTCGACCAAAAAGACATTGGAAAGGGCTACTTCATCTTCAAATCCTCTGGTGTTTTACCTCACGCAGCCTGATCCGTCTCCTAGGGTGAATACCAGAAGAGATTAGTGGACATTTCCAACGATTAGAACTACGACAACAGCGATACTATAATCTTACACATGTTCAAAGGCGTAACCAGACTTCAAACCAATATCCACTTCAACAACCATCCTGAGCTAGAAGGGCTCAGCACAGAGGTAGAAGGGCTTAACGGCAGTAAGAATATCAACCTAACTTGTGTTTATATATAAATACACAATTCTTGCGAAAGTATGAAGGTTCCCAGATTTGGTAGACATGGACATTAAAGTGTTAAAGTTCCTTGATTTGCTCTATTTTGCAATTAAGTTATCTCTGACAAAATGACACATTTTATTGCACAATTTCTTCATTAATAAATATGTTAAATATATTGTAATATGCATATGATTTTACAATATTATGATTATTTTTTATATATATAAAAAAATTAATATTCGCGAGTAAAATTCGCAAGTCATGTGTATAACATACAAAATAATGTACGCTTACTTTATGTTAATTCGGTATTTAGTAGGCAGTTCTCATACTTCTTTAGTGGACTAATTGTAAATGCTTGGCTGTTTACACAACGAATGATAAGAATTTAAATCTACTTCCACAAAAGACTTAAATTATCAACAGATTTCAACATGAATTTTAAAATATTTTTTAGATATATAATTGTAATAAATAAGAAAGATAATATTTGATTTTTAAATCTATGTCCGTTGAAAGTGTAGATACAGTATAACCTAGATCATTCAACAACGTAGATGTAGTGAATAGAGACTATTCACTTTCCTTTGTAATTGTACCGTTTGTAAACATTGCAAAATATTTCGCTTGGTGGTACCTATATACAGAAATAAAAAGTCATTTTCAGACGAAATTAGCTATTCTTTCAGCGATAGCTACAGTTTTGTCTACTTGTTGAGCACTTAATGTAGCACTACATATTATCCCTTCTTTTTTATTGCAGCATCCACATCTTTCTCAATACTTATTTCTGAACTGCTGAAGATTGCTGCAGACGCTGCATGTATTGCATGTGCCTATTAGTCCTTTAAATATGGACGGTTAAATATTTGAATACCTTACTCAATATTAGTTGATAGTCTGTGCAAGTAACTGGGATTATACTATACGAGAGCGACCTGAAACGTTTCCGGAATCGGCAAGAGATGGATTCATTGATCGGCAAGGGCTTTTTTATAGCAGCTGTCAAAATTTCAGACGTCTACTGTCAATAGTAGTTGTTTAAGAGTGTGTTCTGTATAGTAAGTCAGGCGATTTCCCAAAAAAATGGATAACATCGAATTTCGTGTAATAATAAAACACTTCTGGATGGCTGGAAAACGGCCACGGAATTTCGAAATATTTTGCTAGAGGTTAATGGCGGATCTACTCCATCATTTTCCATCGTCAGCTTCTGGGCGAGTGAGTTCAAGCGTGGCCGGATAAGCACAAATGGCGAACCACGCAGTGGACGCCCGAAAACCGCTACCAACGATGAAATGGTCGGCAAAATTTATGATGTCGTGTTAGCTGATCGCTGATTGAAGCTGAAAAAGATAGCAGAGACAACACGCATCACAGAGGAACGCGTTGGCCATATCCTACACGAAATTTTGGGCACGAAAACGCTTTCGGAGCGATGGGTACCGCGTTTGCTCACACCGGAGCAAAACCGAAATCGTGCAACCGTTTCGGAGGAATGTCTAACCAGGATTGAACGCTGTCCAAGGGACTTCTTCATGCATGCCGTAACCGTAGATGGACCCACAACTACATGCCGGAGACCAAGGAACAGTCGAAGCAGGGAACTTTTTCGGACGAATCAGCTCTCAGGAAAGCAAAGACCGTTCTATCGTTCAGAAAGGTCATGGCGATTTATTGATCCGATTCGATGCAGAAAAAAGTGCTTTTGCTCGTTCATCCCACATCGTCGCGTCCAAATTGAATGAGTTGCGCTAAGAATTAACATCTCATCCTCCATATTCACCGGACCTGGCCCCCGGTGACTTTTTCCTATTCCCAAACCTGAAACAATCGCTGGTAGGAAAGAGATTTGCCTCAAATGACATCGCCGCTACAGATTATTATTTTGCAGACCTCGGAACATCCAACGTCTCCGACGGCTTGAAGAGACTGGAACACCGTTTGAAAAAGTGTATTGATCTTCGAAGAGACTACATGGAAAAATAAAAATAAAAAACCACACCAATACCGTGTTTTCTTGTCGATTCAGTTCAGGTCAAGCTGAACCAAAACGGGTACGTATTTTGCTGCGTTCTATTCTATAAGGAGTGTTCTGAATCATAATTACATACAACATACATTAATCATCAAAGGCTACCAAATCAAAATTCAAATTATTTCGTATCCTTGAAATTCTCATTTAATTTATTCTAGCGAGGAATATAATAACATACCGTATGAACTATAAAAACGTATTATCAAAATCCTAGTAAATACGTATTCCATGTTGCAATTAAATCTGTCCTACGCGCATTCCAAAGTTAATCCAAAACAATGCATCGGTATCAAAAATATCAATTGATGATGATATGATATACGCATATGAGACAATTGCGAATTTCAAATGTCGCCAAAACAAGATTAATTATCGGTTGCTTATTCGGACAATCATATTATTAGAAGTTTTATTAATCTATTAGGTATTAAAATGATACGTTGACTTATATAATGTTCTAATAATGACTTATCGTGGATGCGATTCGGTTTATCGCAAAAAGATTTATTGACGTAGGCGGCTTATTATAATTTATTGATACTATTATAGAACGTGATATTTTAATCTAACTTAATCTGCCGAGATGCTTGACTGGATCCAGATAAGACCTAATTCCGATTTTATATTAAAAAAATGTCGTCAATAAAATCTGATAATTTCTAAATTCATGCAATAATGCTTAAAGAGAGAAAAAAGTTAGAAGCCCTTAAAAGTGATCTAGAATATACCTCAAAATTAATGTTATACCCTTACGGAAGTGATACACTTTTTTTTTCCTTATTGAAGTGCCTTGCATATTAATATTTTAATTATTATGATTGAAATTCTTGAAATTTTAGAAAAATTTACCATGCGGATAGACTAAACTATTAAAAAAAACTATTAGATAATTACATTTGCCAAAGAAGCAAAATATCTAAACTGGGAACTGGGAAAGATAAGACTCACATACCAATGCGAGATAATCAGACAAGATATCAAAAACAAGACCAATGAACGACACTGTGGAGGCATCCTCGCGGTAGTTAAGGGCTGTGAAAAAAAACTGGCTGCACATATAAATTTTAAAAAATAAGATCAATACAGCCTTCTCATCACAGAATGATCAACTTGCTCGGCAAGCAGTTGGATGAAAACATTATCAAAATCCTCGACCAATAGATTCCCTTACAACCAATGGTCAATTCAACTACAAAATACGTTGGTCAGCTTTATGTGATTTATGTAATTTGTGTTCTTAAATATACCAAGACAACTTTCCATATACCACACTACAGGAAAGAGCAGCACTAAAAATAAGTGTAGGAGCCACAATAAAACTCCCCTTCATCGATTCAAACATAGCATAATTCCAGATGGAGAGTAAATTCTACCAGGAAGAATTCGGTATGATATCCTGATCCTACTCTCTATTCTGAGAAACATATACATGAACACAAAAACACTCTTTTACCCACAAAAAACCAAATATAAAACTGACATCTTTCAACGCAACGGTGATAATGATAATTATTGAACAAATGACAATAGACACATATAGCAAAATTACATCTTTGTCGTATGGCCACAAGAACATAGGTCAAAAAGATTAATAGATTCACTACGGATGTGGAAATAGAAAACAAGATCGCAATACTGGATGCCCAAGTACAAAAAATATGGATGAAACACTGAAAAGCACAGTATACAGAAAGTCAACACATCCCTCACAATACCTACGCTTCGACTTCAACCACCCCATCAACGTCATAATTGAAATAGCTTGAGATCTATACAGGGTGGTCCATTTAAGGTAAAACACTGTAATATGAAAGATTTCCTTGTTGCTCCAAAACTTTGTCAATAAAATTCATCAAAATAATTTAAGAACATGAATAAAAACATTTACTAACGATAAGTGGAGTATGTATTTCGATTTCAATTCAGCTTTTCTTAACTACTTTAATAACTATCTAACTAACCTATTATATCTGCCCAACTTTGACAAATCATAATGATTTGCCAAAGATTTGGTTTGTGCTATAAGACTTGATAAACAGATAGAAAGTTTGACTAGTTGTAATCTTTATGTTACTAGGATCAAAAATGCAGGATTAGATTTGGCTCTAATATTGTTTTTCCTGATTTTATTTTGGTTTTTAAAATTAATTAAGTTAATCATAACGATTTGATGCAGTTTCATGCCAAAATAGAACCACCCTACATTAGGGAGAATGAATAATTTAATTAATGTATTAAGTTAACGGGTCGATGGCCGCAGTGGTTAGGCGGCTGACTATTGTTGTGAGAGGACGATAGGTGCCGGGGTTCAATTCTCCGGAGGGACGATGACATTTTTTCAGAGAGTTTAATCCCGGATCGACTTGCCATTCGCTGTTGGGAGCAAAGTGATTTACAGCGAGGCATCATAAAAGGCGATATGATGCTGTCACAAAGCCATTTAAAACACAACTTACACACACTAAAACTACACCGCAAGAGTTGCAGTGATAGCCAGACAAGTAATACAGCTTACGGAGTCACTGCAACTAAGCACTCACCACACATTAAAAAAAAAGATATCTTTCTCTTAGTTAGCTATGAAAATAAAATATTTCGGTAAGAGTTGCCAAATGAGTGACAGTTTTGTTGCTTTTCATTTACACCAAATCTCACTTGCTCTCAGTTAGCCACATGTTTAATTAGTATGGTCGCATTTTGTGTCGTTTCAAAATTCGAAAAATTGTCTTTTGATAACTTTAATAGTTCCATGATTTAAAAAGTTGATTTCAATTCTATTAAATTTCGCTACGGTCATAGGTTGTAGATATTTCTCTTTAAATGCACGACATATTCTTGCTGCTATCCTATATCATTTACCATGGATATAAAATTACTTTAATGTGTCAGTATTAGTGTCATTTTGATGAATAATAGTCATAAGGCGTGGATCAACAAGTCTACTCGATAAACTGTCACTCATTTGACAACTCTTACCGATATATTTTATTTTCATAGCTAACTATGACAAAAAATAATAGATATTAGTATACTCTCCGCAATTGGAAGCAATAATCTCTAATAACTCAAAAACTAATAAAGATAGATATATGAGACCTCAATACGAATCGATGTAGAATTTCTTGCTGACTTAGGCGCTACAATAAAAAGTACTATGTGCCATTAAAAAAAATTTTTGATGAAGATATCTGAATTGGTTGCTAATTTCTGCACACCCTGTATAAATTTTGTTGAAAGTTATGACAGTTCTCATTATCTATGACCCTTTACTTTCGTTTGCAGAGGTTTGGTACCTTACGTTTCGAAGTGCTTTACAATATTAATTTTTCTTTAAGATGGTGCAATAGGAAAATATTACGGAAAATTGTAAATATTTTCGAAACAGTTGAATTTAGGTATAGGAAGCCCTAATACAAAATATTTAGAAATAATGCGTAGAGTCGATTGCATTAAAAAAATTATACCATTGTATTTAAAATAACAAAGTTGTGTTTTGTTCAGTGAAAATGGAACACTCTGTATAAGTAAAAGTAATTTTAGAACATGTGCCATATGAATTGACGTAACCTCCGTATAATTGTTTTTCAAAAAAAATATCTAGAAGGGGGATATGGTACTTGGACGCACTAGAGAGACATCCTGTTCAATAAACAAATGTGTCTACATTCCAATGTGTAAACAATTATCGAACTTTATAAAAATAAATAAAAATCATATTTGTTTTAATATTGCATGGGAGTTTTGGGGACAATATGGATACTCAAAAGAACTGAAACCTCTTTCTAGGCTCATTCTAGATACTTGAAGATGTCCTTGTCATTTTTACTGAATCCAATGCACAATCTCATATCGCCCTGACAATATTTGTTATATAAGAAACAGAATTAATATATACTGACATGTAACTGACAATAAATGACTAAGAACAAAGTATTGTTGTTTCTTTGATGTGCCTTTTTCTATAGTTTGTAAAAGTTTAGAAAATTTTGCTAACTTTGGAAAAAAATAGAAAAAGAAAAAGTAGACATTTTAAATTTATTAATTACACACACCGGCAAATTTAAAGGAACAGACATAAAATCCAATTATTTTCTTTATAGTATTACATATTGTTATTATTTCTCAGATAATCTCCTAGTACAAAGTTAGATGAAGTAAATGGAATGTGTTTACAAAGGTTGTACCATGTGAAACCTGTTTAAGAAGAGAAAAACTCGAAGATGTCAGACTCAAATAAAATACTGGTTTTAAACAGAATAACTTTATTGTACATTTTGTACTTGTTTAATCATTTAACGCGCTTTTCTTTTGCTTCAATAGCGTGTGTTACCCCCACGAGCCCTTACAACTGCAGTCGTTCGTCTTCCCATACTTCGGATGAGGCCATCTATCAGTTCTTGTGGCAATCTGTTCCATTCCTCAATCAACGCAACTCTTGTTTCTTCTCTGTTTTGAACAGTAGGAATTCTTGACCTAAATCTTCTGCCGAGCATGTCCCACACATGTTCGATAGGGTTCAGGTACGGGGAACACGCTGGCCAGTTCATGGTTGTTATACCCACTTGGTTTAGAAAGTCAGTTACACAGTGGGCGATGTGTGGGCGCGCATTGTCGTGCATTAAAATGAAATTTTCTCCAGTATATGGGGCAAAAGGTACCACATGATCTTGGAGAATATCTCTGATGTACCTATCTGCAGTTAACGCTTCGCCATCAATCACCACTAACTCTGTGCGTGCCCCCAAACATATGCCGCCCTATACCATAATTGAACCTCCGCCAAAAGATACAGTAGTAGTAAAATTAAATGGTGCATTTTGTTCTCCTTGGCGTCGATACAATCTTTTCCTACCATCAATTGAATTTATACAGAAACTGCTCTCATCCGTGAAGAGAACTTGACTCCACTGGTTATCATTCCAATTTTGATGTTCTTGACCAAATTCTACTCGCGCTACACGATGGCGTCTCTGGAGTCTCGGGGTTTTTATTGGCACATACGACTTGAGACCACTCTCTCTAAGTTTTCTTCTTACTGTGCGCTCACTTACGTTGGTTTCACGAACATCCTGCAGTAGGTTTCTTGTTTGAACTGCCGTTTGTTGCCGTTATAAAACGATCATCTGCAACCGTGGTTGAGCGTTTTCTGCCTTGCCCTCTTCTTCTCTCATACTGCCCGGTTTGCCTCCAACGACTTACACTACGATGGATGGTTGATTATGATTTACCAAACATTCGGTCAACGTCCCTGTATGTCCGACCAAGTTCGATCATTGCTACTGCCCTAGCAATATCAGTTGGTACTAAGTCACTCATTATTACCTGGTTTTTGCAATGCAAACAATACAACAACAAGAACAAATAAAAAAAACAAATTTCAACAAACCCGAACAAATTAAACTGATTACTTAACAACAACTTAATTGTTATCTACAGATAATACGTGTCTAAAATGGAAGATACAAAACACAGGTTTGAAGTTTTGACATTTAAAACTTCAATTGATTATTGGAACATTCAAAGCTATCTAGATATAGGCTATAAAATAATAAAATTAAGAAATAAACTAAAATTACAATCCGTTCCTCTAAATTTGCCGGTGTGTGTATATTAATTTAATTTTAATTTAATTAAATTAAATTTATTAATACAGTATAAATCTTGAAGACGTAATTTATGTCTATAATAAGATTTTTTAAATCTACGTTTGTCAAATCTGAATATGTAACTATTGATACCCATTTTCCCACTGTCATTTATTTTCTTATTTTAGACCTGGATTACCATTAAGAAAATTAAAGCAAATATGGTTGACATCCATTACACATATTCTACTTTTGTAACAATTCCTTTTGCCCTTCAACTGATTGTACTCCATCAAGGTAAGTATAGGTAAACGAGGTTAATATTCATATGTCATACACAAAGATTAAGTTTAATACTTGCATGAATATCTATAATTATATCTTTATAATATTCGTTCTTTTCACAGGAATAATATTAGTTCTACATTTAGTTCTAATTATAATGTTAACTTAACTAAAACATACAAATAAACAATATTTTTAATATTAACTTAACTACAACCTCTACAGTACTGGAAAACAAACAGTTGTTTTCTAATAAGAAAATAATAGTTAGCACTGGTGCTAATTGTACGTCACGTGGAACTATTTTATTAATGGGTATCAAATTTGTAGCATAATTCCTATTGTTACGTATACTCTACCAATAACTATTATAGACCATATTTTATAAATATTTGTATACCTCCATGAATAATTTTTCTAAACGGATAAATATTTTTGTAACATATACATAGGTATAATATTGCACAAATCTATTTACAAAATACGCGTAATGTATAGATTTGGAACATCTGACACCAAACACGGTCAGACGACATTGATATCTTCTTTTTAACTAGTGTCCTAAAAGTTCACTCTTGAGAAATAAAATAAACATCAGCAGGAAATAATTTACTTCTTAAACTATACATTTAACATTCATAGACGCTTAAATTGATATTACAATCACTTTTGTATGTTTTTCTAATCAGCAGTAATATGTAATATTGTATAATAGCCAGTAAAATACATTTTCACACAAACCAAAGTACATTCGAAAACTATGGAATTGTTTGATTGCAGAGATAGATGCTATAGTATAGTATGTCATGGTGTAGAGTATAAGCTTTGGCTGTTATAGTATCATGAAAGTGCAGAAAGGCAACTTTCTATGTGTTATATATCATTGTATGTAGAATATTTACCAGGGTAAGCAATCATTTCTATTATTTACAACTCACGTTAGACACTAGCTTATGAGTTAATTTTCTAAAACGGCCATTTTCAAATCGTTTGATTGTACTTCTCCAATATTATGTTAAGAATATGAATCATTTACGAAATTTTACGTGTCGGTACCGCTTACGGAAATATTAGACATTATTGAACTTTAATCGAATGTAGGCTTTCACGGCCACTGTTCCATAAAGATGTATCTTTCGGGTATTGCCGTGGTTGTTGTAACAAACTTGACGTTATATACCCAGTCCCTGTTCCGCTCCAGTGATGCGTATCCGTTCCAGTCCGCTGAACCGTATCCGTTATCGTTCTCTGATCCGTGTACGATGCTTCTCCTCGATTCGTGTTAGATGATCTCGGATGCGTCCTCGTTGGTCCTTGCTGCTTCGGGTTCTCCAGCGCTAACTTCCATACCATACTCAATCTGTATCCGTCTTCTCGGCTGAAGTTGTTCGGATTCTTCATTATTTCCAGGGATTCTCCCACTATCCGTGGGTAGTAGTGGTTGCTTTTGGCTAGTATCTTCACGTCATTGTAATCGATTACGTAACTGCTTCCGGTGTGGTAGTGTTCAGCTACTGCAGATTTTCCAGTATTTCCCTGTTCGACATCTCTGCGATGCTCTTTCACTCTGCACTGTATACTGCGCCCGGTTTGTCCAATATACGATTTCCCGCACTGGCATTGAAGTTCGTAGACGCCTTTAGCTTGTAGTCTCGGTATGGAGTCTTTGTTGGATGGAAGTAGTTCTTTTATTTTCTTGACTGTGCTGAACCTGACGTTGACGTTCTTCTTCTCCAAGGTTTTCTTCAGCCTGTCCGTGACTCCAGCAATATATGGTAGGTGTGCGTATCCTGCTGGCTTTAGTTCTGAGCCATCCTTCTGTTTCTTTTTGGCTCCGGCTAATCTCCGAATCTCCTGTAGTTTGTAGCCGTTCTTCTGGAGTGCATCTTTCACATGTTGAATTTCCTCGATTTTGTTGGTAGCATCACTAATCATTTCCGCTCTATGTAGTAGTGTAGTGACCAGGGATCTTTTCTGTTGTGGATGATGATGTGAGGTTGCGTGTAGATATCGGTCCGTATGCGTCTTCTTGCGGTATACTCCATGTCCCAATGTTCCACTGTTGTTGCGTTTGACCAATACATCCAGAAAAGGTAAGCAGCCATTCTCTTCTAACTCCATCGTAATATTGATGTTGGCATGTTGTCTGTTGATGTGTTCCTTGAATGCGTGTAGATTGTCCATACCGTGAGGTCATATCACGAATGTGTCGTCCACGTAGCGGTACCAGCATTTCGGTTTCTTGTCACTAGAGCTAATTGTTCTTCAAAGGTTTCCATAAAAATATTAGCGATGACTGGTGAGAGTGGTGATCCCATGGCTGCGCCGTCTTTCTGCTCGTAGAAATCTCCATTCTATAGGAAATAGAATCTCCACAAAAGAAGAACTCTGAACAGTTTGTTACAACAACCACGGCAATACCCGAAAGATACATCTTTATTATTGAACTTTAACTAGAATCTTCACAGTAAATGCTTCAAGTAACTGCATTAACGATGTAAATTATTTACTTGCAATCATGTGTGTATCTCCTTTTACCAATTTGTTTTTACAAAAGTATCTTTGATTACCTTTTTTGTTGCCTTAAATTTATTAATTGTTAAACCGTTACGTTATTTAGCAACTCCATAAGATTATTGTTCACTCTGAGTCCGTCGTCCGACTAGAGTGGTCGCATTTTCGCGAGCTCTGACTCGCTTCTAATCTGATAAATCAGTTGATCGTTGATTAATTACGTCAGTGGAGTGCCGAGGTTCAGCCATATTTATTTAGCGAGAGGCCGGCTCCACATTTGTACGTGACGTTAATAAAACCATTGTGCCTGGCCCGTCGGCCTAATTACTTAATTAAAAGGCAACTAGCGAACTGAATCCCCTGAGATTCGAATATATTATTTATTGGCGACCACTCTACACATCAGTAAAGTTACACCGTTATACGATTTCCCAGCGCTTTGCCTTTCGGCTTTTAAGTCGCCGGGATTAAATAATTTTGTGATTTTTTCCAATTTTAATTGGAATAATTAGTCACACCACTTTCGGACAGTGTTCTTTCGAGCACGATTTCATTTTAGACCTCCTGCTAATTCAGCACATTGTTCCATCTAGTGACTTTTGATCTTTTAAACATCATTTTCTTTTATTAATAAGGACTCAGAGCACACAGAGTGAGATCTCTTGTCTTTGTCGTTTGTTCGTACGGTCGGTTATATTGAAAGCCAGGTCTTGCGGTAGGCGAGCATAAGGGCCACCCCGCAAACTGCGCTTTCCGATAAAAGCAGGTCCGCGCTAGTGCGTACATTTTTTATAGTGTTTTTTCTCCGCATTCCTTTTCCGAATATTTATACAAGGAAATATATACTTACTCATATACTGAAAAGAGATAGATTATTTATAACTTTAGATATTTTATTGAGAATAAAAATATTAAAATTTTTTTATCAAATTCGTACGAATACTATATCATTTTAAATCCATTTTAATCGCATTTTAGTTTATTTTAAATTAAAACCGATTCAAATTCGTTCTTTCTGATTTTTATATTTCATTTTAACTGATAGTTTTAAGAATCTTTCTTAATAAATTACCAGAGATCTCCAATCAACTATTGTTTGTCCCCATTAACTGATTTTTTTCTGCATACGCAATTAATCATTTTTGACGGTTTTAATCTGTTGCTTTTAATTGAATAGATTTTATTTTTACATTTCAATATACTTATCTGTGGCTGCGCTTTTTGCGCTAAATAATGTCTGTGCTACCACAACATCATGAATATGCTCTAACGCCGTTGCCAAATTCACCGAGGCATTGCGATCATTCTGATCGACCATCTAAGATGGATGTGGGTTATGAGAGCTTAAATGATACCCTGACGTCGGCTACTCAGCAGGGAAGGGCCCCTGTTGACTACAGAGAGCTTAGTAACCATGAGATCCTCAAACATATTCGACTGTTACAACAGATATTACAAAAACGATCGAGCAGAAATACAGCTACCCGCAGTTTGCGGTCCGAATTTGATAAGGAGGATTTTCTTAACACCTTGAATCCTGTCGCCAAAAATACCTCAGGCACAGTTAACTCTTCTCCAGAGGAAGGTGATGCCTCTTCTATTTACTCAACTGGCTCAATGGTTAGAATGGTTCTTAGCAACACCGAGGCTTCATCCAGTAGAAAACGACAGGCATCCTCATCTAATGTACATATTGAGAGGGCGTTAGTTCATCCTCCACCCTCTTGGGCGAATTCTCCTAGTAATGTGGATGGTGTTTCCAATCGTGTTGCCCTGCCAGTCACACCACTTAAACGCAAGAAAACTACTACCTTTAATCAAATCAATCTAGATGCGATAGAGCATGCTGATGCGTCTCAATCAGAGCACAACTCTCGTGCTCGTTCTTCTTCTGGTGAAACGCCAACCCACCATCAAGTTTCTCCAAGGGATTCTGCACCTAGTCACAATACTGACGGCACCACTTTGGTTCGGAGTATCTAATGAGATCAAGCGCAAAGGCTATTCATTCACAAAAGCCCAAAATGTTGCGGATGGCATTCGGATTTTTCCAATATCAGAAGCCGACTTTAGGGGCATTGTCAAATTCTTCATAGGCGACAATATCCCATTCCATACATATCAACTGCCGTCCGAAAAAGTTCTTAATGTAGTCCTCTGTGGTATCCCTGTTGAGATACCCGAAGATCAAATTAAAAGACAATTAGAGGAAATGGGTTTTAGACCTGAGACTGTTGTACGTATGCGCCGTAACCGAGGTGGAAGACCGATGCCGTTGGTTTTGGTCAAGATACCGAAGGACCAGAAAAAGATTTATCACTTGCAGAAGATTATGTCTCCCGACATTTCAGTCGAGACTTTAAAATCTAAGCCGTCGATTGGGCAGTGTTACCGATGCCAACGTTATGGCCACGCTCAGTCGCGGTGCACTGCTCAACGCAAATGTGTGGCCTGTGCTGATGAACACGCGGCTAAGGACTGTACACGTCCCAAGAACGAACCGCCTACCTGCGCGAATTGTGGCGATAAAAATCCCGCCAATTATAGGCGCTGCCCGCGCTTCCCGAAACCAAGACCCGTGTCTGCCTCTGTGCGAACACACCTGTTTCTTCTGAGGTGCGTCCTGGTAGATCGTACTCCCAGACTGCTGCGACCGTCACGTAGACACAAACACAATCTCAAAAGAAGTCAGCAACACCTATGGCTAATAATACACCTAAGGCTCAGTCTAGGACACCTCGTTCATCTCTTAAACAGTCGCAGCATGCTGCGCCCACCAACTTCACTGCGATGTTGGATGTCTTGCAGGCTATGTCACAGCAGATCAACATGCTTACGAATATTATGATGACGAATCAAAATGAGCGTACAAATTGTTTTTGTCAGATCAGGGAAATGGCCTGGAATGCCTGCGGAGTTGGCAATAAAATTGCAGAGATCGCGCAGTTTCTCCGTGATGATCCCATCGATGCTGTATTTTTCAGCGATACTTGGTTGAGGCCTGGCGACAGGCCAACTCTCCCGAATTATCGGGTTTACCGATCTGATCGGGAGAAGAGCTGGCACTGCCATCGCCATCAGACAGACTCTCAAACATTCTTATGTGACTGTCCCTGCTCTCCGGTTTCTTGAGGCGACGATCATCGACGTCGAGATTAGAGGTTTGGGGCCTCTACGCCTCATTTCGATTATTTTCTTGTAATGTTCCGGTCCTTTTGGCCGGAGATTTGAATTCGAAACATCCGCTCTGGGGATGTGCTTCGACGAATGAATTCGGTAGAAAGCTTTTCCATTTTCTCTCGCTCTCCGATGTCGAAGTGCACTCTCCGGACGTGCCTACGTTTTTCCACCCCGGCACTAGACCGGACATTCTTGACATAGCTCGCTTCTTGACATTGACTCGTGGTATTCCATCACATCTCCACGTAACGAGTGCTCCCGATTTGTCGTCGGATCACAACCCCATTTTCATTACCATGGGGGACGAGCTTCAGTCCGCGGTGGACTCGTCTCGCGGAGCCGTGGACTGGGAGCAGTTCACTACTAGGGTCAGCCAGTCCGTAGACACTTCTATCTTCAATATCGATGGTATCGAGTCGCTGGAGTTCGCTGCTGAGCGTTTTACTGGCTTGGTCTCTCAAGCCATCAAACATTCAACTTCCGTCTCCCCTCCAGTAATTGACAGATGGTTGCCGGTCGATCTAAGGCACCTACTGCGCCGAAAGCGCAAAGCTCGTAAAAAGGCTCAAACAACAGGCAGTGACCCCTAGACCTTTTCTATAAAAATGGGAGGCGAGCTTTCCGACCGGAGATATATCCACGCCGGTGTCCCGCAAGGATCGCTACTAGGACCAGAACTTTTTATTCTGTATACTAGCGATATACCCAGGTCTGTCTCCACAAGTCTGGCGGTGTACGCCGATGACACCGCTATTTATTCATCCTCCAGGGACGATGCTTTGGTGTGTCGACGTCTCCAAAGATCCGTTAACGAAGTCTGCGGATGGGCGTCCAAGTGGCGGTTGACGATAAACGCGGATAAGTATGTGGCTATCAGATTCTCCAGGAAGCGTAATCCTCCCCCAACGAACATCGTCGTCGAGGGTTAGAGGCTACCTTGGGAAAGTACCGTCAAATACCTCGGTCTGACCCTCGACACAAGACTAACGTTCAGACAACATTTTTCAACCGTTGCCACGAAATTCCTGTGTGCGCGTGCGGCCCTGGCTCCTCTTTTGTGCCGGAAAAGCTCGCTGAGCTTAAGTATTAAACTACTAATTTACAAAGAGTTTCTCCGACCTATTCTAACTTATGGTGTCCTGACCTGGTCCAGTGCCAGCAAATCTCAAGTTAAAAGACTTAACATCCTACAGAACCGGGTGCTGCGTATCATAGTCGCAGCAACCTGGTTTGTTGCGAATGCACAGATACATCGTGATCTGAACATACCGCCTCTGTGCGAGTATGCGCTGGCGCTGGCCAGGGGAACTCTTCAGAGGGCCTCTAGGTCGGAGAATCCGCTGATCCGGCACTTGGGAGAGTTAAATCCCTACAGGCCGCCACCTTGTGTGACATGAAAAAATTTTTGAAATACCACGAAATTGTGAACCTCTAAAAATAATTATATTTTCTAGTATTACTGCTGTTTTCACTAATTCTTATCACTAATTAATGAAAAAATCATTAATAAATATTGTTTACCAATTTTTCGAGTTGCCACCAAATTGTGAACCACTAAAAATAGACATATTTTTGCTCGTTCAAAAGTTAAAATTGCATAAAAACTAAATTTATTTAATCGCTACCACTTTGTGAACGAATATAAATACCTACTGTGGTTAAAAATATATTCAGCATAAGAACATTTTTATTTTGTATACATAACTACTTAATTTACAGATTTTACTTCAAATTTATACTAATTAGTAATATTTACATATCATTTATCCTCTTTTCTCTTTTATTATTAATTAAACATATGTATCTAACAAAATACAATTATTAACATATTTACTCACATTCACGGCTCAATATTATACAATTTAAAAGGGCTAAATAAAGTTATCATCATTATTGTCATTAGATTCATTGGATGACGATAAATTCGTTTTGTCTCTTCCAGAATCATTAAAATCTGTATCGGAACGACAAGTGCTTAAAGTGCTAAAAATATTGTACTCTCTATCTATTCTCTGATCCTTTTTTACCTACTATCTCCATCTAAGCCAATTTGATTCTGTATTGGTGGGTTTGGTAATAATAATTTTTTTTTTTTTTTGAGTGAGGAAAAATGCCTAAACGCACCATCAGGGACGAGACCCGTCCCCGGTGTGTGGGGCTCGCACCCACTAAAAAACCTCACTTTGTCAGGTGTAGAATCCATCCCGGAACCGCTGGTCGCATTACTTCAGGATGGCACCTCGTAGTTAGCCTCGGTCGGCTGCCTCCATTGCTTGGGTCTCTGTCCTCTTCTCTTTCAGCACCTTCTCGACGAACGTGGCGATCTTCTGCCAGTGGTCGTGTCCGGACAGCATCGTTTGCACGACGATATTCGGCGTTAGTGGTCCTACTTCGTCTTGTAGAGCGTCTCTGTAGTCACTCCACCTCTCGCATTCGAAGAAGGTGTGGTGAGCATCATCTTCCGCAGAGTCGTGATACTGGCATGTCGCGTTCTCTGCTTTACCCATTCGAGCCAGGTATGCGTTGAAATACCCGTGTCCGCTGAAAAACTGGGTGAGGTAGTAATTTACCTCGCCGTGGTCTCGCTCCATCCACTCCGTGATGTTGCGGATGAGTCTGGCCGTCCACCGTCCTCTTGTGTCGTTCTGCCAGCGCTCTTGCGAACATTGTCGTGTGAGTGCTTTAGCGTCCGCTCTTGCTTGTCGTGCACCGACGTCTCGTCGTGTCTCGTAGACTCTCTTCTTTTCTCGAGCCAGTAAGTCTATCGGGGTTACTCCTGCGATCACGAGCACCGCCGGTTCGGAAACCGTACGGTATGCGCTGGCGATCCTGAGTGCTCCCCGTCGCTGTACTGAAGCCATCCGCTTTCTGCACTTGTCCTGCTGTAAGGCGTCAGCCCAGATCTCGCTTCCATACAACAGTATGGAATGGGTGACGGTCATTAGAAGCCGGCGTTTACTCGCCGTCGGTCCTCCTACGTTGGCCATTAGTCGGCTCAGCGTCGTCGTTACCTTAGCGGCCTTATCGCTCGATGACTGGATCTGTTGCCAGAAGGTCATCTTGCTGTCGAGCCGCAGTCCGAGATACTTCACGGAAGTTCTAGTAGTTATGACTTCCGTATCCACCGTCATCTCGATCTCGCTAGGGATTCTTCTCTTGGTCAATAGAACGACCTCAGCCAGGGTCAGGCCGTGTTCGTCCATCCATGTGGTGACTCTTCTCATTACCTGGTTGAGCCTTCTCTGGGCATCCGCCTCGTCACGCGCTAGGATGACTGCCGCTACGTCGTCTGCGTATCCTATCAGATACGCATCTTGCGGCAGCTCCATTCGGAGGATCCCATCGTAGGACACATTCCATAAGTCGGGGCCGAGTATGGAACCCTGCGCCGCTCCCGCTGTTATCTTCTTCGTGCACGGCCCGCCTGCGGTGTCGTAGACCAGCTTCCTGTCGCTAAGGTAGCTGCGTATCATCCTAAGTAAATAGGTTGGCGTGTCGAACGTGTTCTGCAAGGAGTCAAGAATGACGTCCCATCTCGCCGAGTTGAAGGCGTTTCTTACGTCCAATGTGACGAGCATCACCAGGGGTCTCGAGTAATGATTTCCCCGTTGAGCGGCTTCGAAGGTTTCCACTACCTGCCCTAGGGCGCCGACGGTGGAGTGTCCTTTCCTGAAGCCATGCTGTCTCTCGGACAGGCCTTCCGCGTCGTCTATGCTGCTCTCCAGTCGTGTCTTGAGCAGTCTTTCCAGTAGCTTGCCAGCCGTGTCCAGCATACATAGCGGTCTGTATGCCGATGCAGTGGTTGGGTCGCCCTTGCCTTTGCTTATCAGCACTAGTCGCTGTACCTTCCATCTCTTGCAGAACGCTCCTTCTGTTAAACAGCGGTTGTACATGTTCAGAAGCAGATCTGGGCAGACGCGCGCCACTATCTTGAGAGCTTACGTCGGAATTCCGTCGGGTCCAGGTGCCTTCCGGTTTTGTAGGGAGTTCGCCGCTCTTGACAGTTCATCTCTGCTAAAAAGCGGGATGTCGTTCAAGAGCTTGGTAATAATAATAATAATAATAATATAGCTTTATTTCTATAATGCTATGGACTAGCGTAGAAAACGTCATAAAAAAAAAAGGATTTTAAATAAAAAAAAAAGAAAGAAACAAAGAAACCCATAATAGGAGTGAGTCAACATATATAAATATATACATATACATACATACAAATTAAAACAGTAAGTAGTAAATAATTATATTGCCAGAGGTTTATTAAAAAAGTCTATCACAGTATAAAAACATTCGTTCATCAGGTACTTTTTGAGATTAGATTTAAATAAATGAACCAGTTGTTCCCTTAATTTCAGTGGCAGGTGATTAAAAACTCTAATACAATGCCACACCGCTTGTCTCTGTATTTTTGTTAAATGAGTTGTGGGAGGCATCAAGCGCGCATTCGCTTTACCTCTAGTATTTTGAACATGAGCAGGTTCATATTTTTTAAAAATACTATTATAAAAGTTTTTTACGAATACAGCTGACTCCAAAATATACAAAGATGGAAGGGTAAGTAATTTATAGTTCTTAAATATTAACTTGCAGGAGGCTCTATATTGTAGTTGAAACACTGCCCTTAAGCAAGCCTTCTGTAGTATAAACCCTATGAACGTTCACAGCACCACCCTAAAAAAGCAATACCATATTGCAGTCGAGATTGTACACAAGCATGATAAACCCCCAAGGCTGTCTCAACGTTCACACTCCGGGACACTATCCGCAGACTGTAACACAAACGTCCGACCGACACTGAAAGATCGTCAATGTAGGAGGCCCACGATAGATTACTGTCGATGACAATTCCTAAAAAGCGAGCATGATCGACACAGGTAAGTCGCTCGCCGTTGTGCTCAATAGTGAGGTCCGTGGCTCGCAAGCTGAAAGGTACGATGTGCGTTTTGTTGGTGTTTAATGTTAAATTATTTTGTTGAAACCATTCGTCCATAATTCTGAGATTGAATTCTAGTTTATTTTTAATATCTTCGCATGTTTTCTCTCGCACAATGCACAATGCAGGTATCATCCGCATACAGCACAGCAAGGCCATTAACTATTCCCGGCAAATCATTTACGTACAGCAAGAAGAGCAAGGGACCCAAAACAGAACCCTGCGGTACTCCGTGTGAAGTTGTTCGCCAAAGTGATGTAATTTGTGTTTCCATTGAATCATAGGCTGCTACACATTGTCTCCTGTCTGCCAAGTATGACCCTAGCAAATCTCGGACCATTCCTCTAAAACCCATCACTTCGAGCTTCTGAAGAAGGACATCATGATGAACGCTGTCAAATGCCTTAGAGAGGTCCATCAGAGCACAAATAGCTATTTCCTTATTACTGAGACCAGATGTTAATTCCACTATCAGCTGAAAGGTGGCACGGGCTGTAGATCTTCCTTTCATGAAACCGTTCTGATTGGTATGTATAATGCTGTGCCGCAATAAGAATTTGACCATCCTATTTTATATCAACACCTCAAAGATCTTGGATATGATAGATATGAGAGCTATTGGCCTGTAATTGTTAAAGTTGGTCCGATCACCATGCTTGTGAAGAGGTTTTATAATTGTTGCTTTCAGCTTTGCAGGAAACACACCGCGCTGGAAACAGATGTTCACAATATGAGCCAGTGGGACCGCAAGTTCGTCTGTGCAGAATTTCAAAAGAGAGACCGATATTCCATCCGGTCCGGTCGCTTTGGTATTATTCAAGCCGTGTATAACACTCACGACCTCATTAGGATCGGTAAGGTGCAGCACCATAGTATCAGGCACGTATTTTATATTGTTTAGTGTTGGACTGGTTCCCGTTCTCAACCTTGATGACGAATGAATAAAGCAATCATTAATATTTGCCAATATTTGTACATTATCACTGTCAATTTGTTTAAAATCATTCATATTAAATGGTTGTTTCTTAGTACGGCCCTGTAGCTGATTCACTACCTCCCATGTAGCTTTGCTCTTGTTCCTCGAATTGCCTATATGCTCTGAATATGACTATTTCTTGCATTCGTTAATTTCTTTTCTTAAATGCAGACAGTAAGTGTTATAGGCATTCTTTTCTAATCTACCCTTCAGCATATCTTCATATAATTGCCTTTTTAAAATACATTTGTTTTTAACTGTATCTGTGATCCATTTTTTCCTAAGTATATTTGAAGTTGTTACTACTTTTCTGGCAACAAATTTATCCATAGTACTCTCCAATATTTCCGCGAATGCCTCATAGCAGTCATCAGCTTCAACGATGCTTACAACTGGAGCCCAGTCGAATTCATGAAATACTTCTGTCATTAATACCAAACTATGTTGTGTGGGATGCCGCAGCTCCAATTTGGTAACTTTTTCCGTAGCCTGAACTCCCGACGCGATCCGGATGATCTGGGCATGGTGGTCCGACAACGCGGAGGGAATAACGTCGATGCCATAGGAATCCATGTTGACAAATATGTTGTCAATGGCGGTCTGAGAACTCTTAGTTACTCTAGTAGGAAAACCCACCGACGGCTACAGGTTGTATGTTCTTAATTTGTCTAAGAGGAGTTTTGAAGTTGTGTCACCCTTGCTTAGATCTATATTGAAATCTCCACTCAATAATATATTGTAATTTATTTTAGAAGAAATTTCATTTAGTATTGTGTCCAATAATTCAAAAAATTCATCCATGTTCCCAGACGGAGGCCGATAGATATTTATGATGATTATTTTTGACTTTGAAATTTTTACTGCACTGCACTCCAATACTAACTCCTTACTTTTTCCTTTCAGAGACGAGAGTTCCGCAAAATCAGTACCCGACTGAAGAAATATACATGAGCCACCATGCAGGTTATTAATACTACCAAAACAGGATGCTAACACGTAACCATCAATAATAGCAGGCTCATTTGGTTTTAGCCAATGTTCCGTTATGGCTATCGCATTAATTGTATTATTATAACTTTCGATAAAAATGTCTAACTCATTTGTTTTATTTCTTAAACTTTGTATGTTTTGATGCATTAATGTGAAATTAGAAAGTTTGCGGCTTTTTGTAGTAATTACGTTATTGTGGAAGTCATGCCCACTCTCCGAAATAAAAAACGATTAATACATACACTCTTTGGCCAAATATTTGGATTGCTCAATTCATCCGCCTGTTCTGAGGGAATGCAAATTTTGAAGGAGGAGTACTCATCCGGATGTTTTGAATTCATTTTTGTGCATTTGATGTCTGTAAATGATTTGTTCTGGAGAAATTCCAAGATTTTTAATTCGTTCGTCTGCGGATCCAATCTAAATACGTGGAAATGGTGATAAGAGGTGGCACCTTTAATTGATGTATCTGTTCCTGAACCCCGTATTATGTTTGATTTCCTTTTGCTTTTTCTTAAAACTTGTCTCCAATTATCATTTCTTTCGTTATTTTTTGCGTCATTATTGTTGATTGTATCGCCTTTATTAGTAACCGGTGTATCGGAAATGGGAAATTGTTTTCGAGTATCGATGTTTTCTTGTTTCTGTTTTTGTAAGGCGTGTTTATAGGTCGTTGGCCTCTCTGTACCTGCATCTGTTGCCGTTGACGATTTTATGTTTATAATTTTTTTTTCTGGTCTGTTCTTGTTGAAGCCTGTATTTATGTATTTTTGGTCTCTCTCTGTGGTAGAGATGTCGTCTTTCGTGTTGTTTTTCAAAGTTTTTATTTCCTCAGATAAAATTGTATTTTGATGTTTTAAATTTGTAATTTCTGATTTAAGAGGAATTAATATGGCTTCTGTTAGCATTTAAATCGCTTCATTTACTTTCATAGTTATGAATACGTTTATGTCTTGTACCTGAACATTGGTATCAGTTGTTACAGTTTGTTGCTTGCAGTTTGTTCCCGCGTTCCTCGTTGAGGTTAGTTTACGTAGACAGGTTTCACAACTCCAATCTTCGGTTTTACCGCCTTCTCTCATCGTTGTATATTGTTGCACCGTAATGTTCACACATTTTATGTGATAATTACCCGCACAATTCTTTTGGCAGACGATATATTCCTCGTATCGTTCTATCTTTTTATCACAGTAACCGCAGTTAACCGCCATTGCTGAAAACTCTAATATAATAATAATAACTAATATATTTAGAATATCTGTTAATTGTTGTTCATCTTTTAATTTAAAGATACATTTTTCATATGCAGCATCAGCTCGTAATTGTATTGTTAAAAGTAGGTCTTTTTTGTTGGATTCATATATTGATACATCCGAAAATTCTATAGTTGCAATCTGTTTCAATTGATTATTTACATTTTCAATCAAATTTATAGTAATGCCATCATTGTCTGCAGTTATAGCACAGTTAGTTAATTCTATGTGTTTCTTTTCATCAAGATTCAAAATTGCACTTGGAATTATTTTAGTAATATTAGCCATTTTTCTTTTCTTTCTGAATTTCTTTTGAAAAGCAAAGAACTGTTCAATTTTTTGCATGGGCACTCCGTATTTCTTTTCCATTTTACTAAAAAAGGTTAGATAAATGTGTTTATTCTTACAGAATTATGGGCTTTAAATGTACACGGAAACAAACTAATTGACAAAAATAGTGTTGATAGTTATGTTACCTATAATTCTTGGTTTCCAAGTAAAAACAGTAAATCAGTAATCAGTCAGAACGATTCGTTGTCAACTTATGATTTACAACAGAGAAATAGGTTATGTTTATTTTATCCATTTGTATTGTTGGTAAGACAGTAAACTATAGAATTTATTACCACTTGTTGATATTCAGTTTCACCACTAACGGTAAGATGGCGGCGTATACTTAAATTTTTGTGATGAAATTTTATAAAAATAGTATATTAAAGAACAAGTGCAATAAGTGACACGAGTTCTTTACGTTATTTTTTCTAATCCGTCTTATTTAATCGTTTTTTAAATAAAATAATAAGAATTTGTAATCTAGTTTTTTTGTAGTGATTGGGACTATATGACACTTGACCAATGCACTTGACATAATTTGACGTTTTCATCTAATAGTTATTTACGAACCAAGTGCGTGAAATCATATTTCGCGAATGAGTGACCAGTTTAAAGCACGAGCCGGAGGCGAGCGCTTTATGGACACGAATTCGCGAAATGTTTCACGCACGAAGTTTGTACAATATTTTTTGTACGAGAACTATAATAATAATACATATTGTTTTATCGTTTATGACCATATTATTAAGGTTAGGGATTTATGATTTTAAAATGTCACTAAATTAATCATGTTCCAGGAAGTACCAACTTTACTTTTACGCACTCGTGCTTAAAGTGACTTTTTACGCACGCAAATCGAATTGTGAAATGACAGGTTTTGATAAGCGAGTACAAAAAATTCTTTTTAAAATATTTGAATTTTGTAATTTTATAGAATCTATTATTTCATTTGGTTTTGATGTATCACAAATATGTGGCGCAGATGGCAAATCAATACTAAAATATTCAACCGGATTATAATTTGAATTTTCATTGATTATAATATTTTTATAAATTATTATATTTTTATTTATATCACCACCATAACCATTATTTACAATTCCATTTTTATTAAATATTGTATAATACTCATTTGAAAATAAATTTACCAAGTAATTATAATAATAATTTACTTCATTTCCAATCAACACGTTTAGAATTTTTTTATTTATATTAATTTTAACGAGACAAACATTTCCATATACATATACCTACATGCTCCTTAGAGAAATATTTATTTGTTTGTTAATGTGAAATATTGAATATAAATTTTGAACATCTAGTCTAGAATATAAATGATTAAACTTTGAATATTTTATTTGATTGTTATTATCATTATTGAATATTAATATATGATAAACACTATTTAGTAAGCTTTCATTAAAATTTATATCATAAAAAATTATTCTTAATTCAGCGCTTCGCTGCGAGATCGAAGATCGATCAATCATTTATTCCATTAATTAAACATCTTTTACTTGTGTAATAACAAGAATCTTAATATCATTAGAAATAAATCCTTTGTTTAATGTAATTTTTAATATTAATCCCTGTGGCTGAATTAATCCATAAATTGCAGCTGAATATATTCTAAAATTATTTACCCATTTATTTTTTGTTATATATGAACCATTAGTATTGTTTAGAAAATCATCATAATGTTTTTGAATAATATGATTTTTATTTCTTAAGAAACCCTTGTTATTTGAGAATGGATATGTTTTTCCATTGGCAGTTATTTCATGATTTGTTGTATACAGGGTGTAACATTGGGAACGCCGTGGTGTCTGGTAGTCAAATGGTAACAATTTTGAAAAAGTTACATACTGGAATATATGTAGGTGGATTAGATCTACAATTTAATAATAGGCAATATACAGGGTGTTTCAAAATTTAGCAATGTACCAAAGTTATGTTTTTTCTAATAGAACATCCTGTACTTCATGTCATTTTTGAGTTGTACACTGAAATCTAGATCAACTTTATTCAAGGTTTTCTATGTTTAATTTTTGTAGTTTAGGAGATATTTCAAGTTTTTTGAAAATGCAATGTTGCACGAAAAGTTTAGTATCTTGAAAATGACTTAATTCAGAGAAATGGAACGAAAAGCGTAAATAGTAGATCCTTTGGCTGATTGAATGCCATATTCAAAGTTGTCGAGTATTCTACAAGTTGTTCATGTACCGAGGGCAAACTTTGTGAACTTCTTTCGTGCATAGCTTTATTATTTTAAATGAAACACCCTGTATGTATTTATGTTATCAGATAGAACATTTAATTGTCTAAAAACCAGTATCAACAATATCTATGACTATCTGTACTAGTCTTTAAGTTATTTGCGTTTTTTTAGATAACTTACGAAAATTGTTATTATTTAACCTAGGAGGTTGGATTATCATAGAGAAAGTGTCAATTTGACGTGTACTCTGTTAACATCATGAAGGCATACTCGTTGCAAGAAAGAACTGATATGATTTTAATTATTGGTGAGTGTCAGGAAAATTGCTTCTTTGCATTTCGGGTGTATTCACAGAAGTATCCAAATCGAAAACATCCAGATAAAAGGAGAATGAATGAAACCGTCACAATTTTCATTATTATGATACCGAAAATCGCCATCTTTCTCGTACCTTGGAGCGGCAGCATCGCTGGAGTTTGAACGTATTTGGAGGCATTATAGGCGATTATGTAATTGGACCATAGTTCTTCAATGGGCACCTAAACGGAGACGAATTTCTAAGATTCTTAAAAAGGGACTTTTGGACCCTTTTGGAAAATATTCTCTTGAATATTAGAAACCGGATGTGGCTTCAATTTGACGGCGCTCCAGCCCATTCTAAACGGTCCGTCAAAAACTACCTTCACAGGAAATTTCCTAATAGGTGGATCGGAAGAGATGGTCCGTGCAATTGGCCACCATGGTCTCCGGGCTTAACATGTATGTATCTTTCCTATGGGGATATGTAAGAGGGATCGTTTACAATATCTTGCCCACTGCAGAGGATATGAAAACGAGAATCAGAGACGCCTTCGGTTCAGTAACACCGGATATGCTGAGGAAAGTTAGAACAGTATTTGAACAGAGGGTTATTTTCTGTATTGAAGAAAATGACAATTGTGTTAATCTTTTTTTCTTAATCCAACTACAAAAATATTTACTGCTGTTTTGTTTTGTTTATTTTGATTACTTGGAATTTATGTTTTCAAATAAATTGTGACAATATAAAATCAACTTCTTCGAATAATAATATTTCTATCCATCGATGTAAAGATATACTGGGTGTTCACTTAAAACGAACAAATTCAATTCAATAAAATTATCTAAAAACCGCAAATAAATTAAAAACTAGTACAGATAGTCATAGAGATTCCTCATACTGATTTTTAGACAATAAAATGTTCTATCTAATAACGTAAATACATACAGGGTGTTCCATTTAAAATAATAAAGTTATGCACGAAATAAGTTCACAAAGTTTGGCCTCGGTACTTGAACGACTTGTAGAATACTCGACAACTTTGAATATGGCATTCAATCAGCCAGAGGATCTACTATTTACGCTTTTCGTTCCATTTCTCTAAATTAAGTCATTTTCGAGATACTAAACTTTTCGTGCAACATTGCATTTTCAAAAAACTTGAAATATCTCGTAAACTACAAAAATTAGACATAGGAAACCTTAAAGAAAGTTAATCTAGATTTCAGTATACAACTCAAAAATGCCATAAAATACAGGGCGTTCCATTAAGAAAAACATAACTTTGGTACATTGCTAAGTTTTGAAACACCCTGTATATTGCCTATTATTTTTAAATTGTAGATTTAATCCGCTTACATATGTTCCGGTATAGAACTTTCTAAAAATTGTTACCGTTTGACTACCAGAGGCCACGGCGTTCCCACTGTTACACCCTGTATACGAGTACATCAGGATCTGGGTTAAATGATCTAGTTTTCTCATTATAAAATACATTATAAAGATTACAAGCATAAGGAGATGATAAATTAATATTTATTGCTAATGTTGTCTTATTTGATAATACTTGTTCCATTAATGTTGAATATATTGTTTCTGGTAACGTATGTAATTTTTTATTAAGAATTAATGTTTTATCTTTTTTGGATAATTCAATTGCTTGCATATCCATTTGATATGAATTACATACAAATATTCCATTAACTTTAATACTTTCAGATAGTTCATTAACTAATATTTGTGATTGGGAATAAAAATCAATTCTAAATATAATTGATTCACAATGAACTATATTTGGTTGAGAAAATTTTGCCAACATATATTTCATTGGAATTCTAATATATCAATTCCTCCAACAGGAATTTCGTCAATATTTTTATAATCATCTTCATGATCTTCTTCTTCTAATGAATGAATTAGTCAAAAAAAATGTGCCAGCATAATCAATTGATTCTTCAATTATATCAGCATGATTTTTTTCTTTAAAAACTCTTAATTTAACAGATATTCTATTTATAATTTCTTGAATATAATCTTTTGATAATTTAATCACTTTATCAGTTGGATTACTGATTGATAAATATAAATTTTCATGATCTAGTTGTAAACATGTATTTCCAAAATGTTCCGAAATGAAATTCTCTTGTTATTGATGCAGATGATTTTAAAAAAATTTCAAATGAATCAGTATATTGTCTTAAGAAATTCAATGAAGAAAATAAGCCTTCTTTTGATAATAGAGACATTTATTATTATATATAATATTATATATATAATATAATTAAATATATGATCCATATTTCATCGTCTTTCAATTTTTGTAAAATATTATTATGCTCTAAACTAAGTTCAATTATTTGATTATTAGAATTTATGTTAGATACTGGTAAATTTAGTTCTTTTGCACTATCTTGAGAGAAAATTGTCCACAAATAGTTTTTTTGATTGCGTATATATTCTGTTAGTAAATTACAACCAATATCAATATGAATATTTTGATTATTAAATCCAATCCATTTAATGTGTTTAATTATCATATTTTTAATTGGTTTATTATCTATAGTATTCAAATTAATTGAAGATTTACTATTATTTTTGCTAAAATTAAATGCTAATCTTTGTGATCTATTCATTGATATTTATATTTACTAATTCAAGGTAATACTGATTTTTTAAGTTCTGCATGTTCATCTGGAATGGAATTATAAATATCAATTAAGTGATCGAAAGTATAATTTTTTGATTTATAAAAATTTTTTATTTTTTGAACAAAGTCTGGTAATTTATCTAAATCAAATTTTATATTTTTTAAGAATGGAAATATATAATCAGATGTTATTCCTTCTCCAATTGTAATATTTTTATGATCATATAGTAATTGAAATAATTCTTTGTGATTATTTTCAAAATTTGTATCAATCATTTACTTCGATGAAATTATAGCCATATGGAAGAGTATTAATATTATCAATTAAAATTCTTTTATCATCATATGGTGATAGTGCAGTCTTAGTTATTTTTTGGGTATACAATTTTAAATCCTTAGAGACAATATTATAAATTGTTTCTGTTGTTACTTCATTATTAAATAAGCAATCTTTATACATTTGAAATTTTAATTTTTCAATATTACATTTTTTTATTCCCTTACATACTTCTTTCTCTTTGATACTATTTCGTCATATCTACAAGCATACATTTTTGATCTTAGACCAACAAATTTTCTAATCGGTATTCCTTTGTATTCGTCTTTCAATAAACCAGGTACTTTATTATTTTCTTTAGGCATCCAATCAATTGTATAATCATCTGTATCAAAATGTTGTATATTTTCTTTTATATCTTTATAAATATCATCAGATTCAACATATATAATAAGTGAGTCAGTATCTGTTCCTAACAGTTTAATGTTATTTTGATTTTAGTATGTTATAATAAAATTTATACATTAGTAATTTTGATAATTCTAGTACAACAAATCCACCATGGGCTTATTTAGATTTACTTTTGTTTTCTTTTTATACAAAAGTACATTATTTTTGTCTATTATTCGTCTCGTTTCATATTCCTTATGTTTGCTAAATTTTTCAAATGTATTTATTAATTTAACGTCACATCTTTTTCTTACATTTTCCATCTGTTTTCCATACACTGAATTATTCATCAACTTGTAAAAATCTTTTTCAAAATCATTATTTGCCTTTTGTCTTAATTTTGTATTTAGTTCTATATATGGTTTTAACCATTTCTTTTGTTTAAATGATATTACTTTTTTAATATTCTTTAATATTATTCCTTGATTAATACACTCTTTTAACATTCTATAATCAATAATATAATCTGTTTTTGATTTTAATGTATTTATTAATTTTGTTCCAGTACTTATACTTCCATTTTTTTATTAATTAAGTCTTTTTGATAATTAGATAGTTCATCAATTGGTGGAGTAGTAGTGGGTAATCTTTAAATTTATTATGTAATTCATTTGGAATTTCTAAATCAACTGCAAACGTATACCCGCGATCTCCATGGTCAGATAAACTTAGTATTATATCTTTTGTAAAATATTCACAATCTTCTTCTATAAAATCACCGATTGGTAATTCTTAACTCAGAGCATATCCATATAAGTTTGTAATGTTATTAATTCCAGGCATTTCAATATTAGTTTTTTCTTTTATACATACATCAATATGTTCATCAAACTTTTGCTTGTATTCAAATTTTAAATGGATATTTCATATTAAGACGTTCATATTTTGATATATTATACTTTGACGGTCTGTCACTATGATCTTTAGCAGGATTTAGAATACTTTCTAGTGCATATTCAAAGCATCAAAAATTTTCTTCCTTATTACATTTGAACTGATAAGTTTTGTTATTTTTGACATTAATACAACACCTCTTAGTAGTTATAAAACTTGGTAATTGTTTGTAAGTGCCAGCACGAAGGGGAGTGTACTTACTTGATTGTAAATCCACATTTATAACACGATCAAATCTAAGTTTTGTATTTTTTGCATTAAATGTCTCAAATTTTCTAATTAAATTATTTTTCATTTCTGTTACAACTGGACCAACCAATCTTTCAATAATCATATAGTTTGTAGCTGGTCCTGATACGCTATATCCTGTAATATTATGTATATTTGATGAAAAATATCGCGTATATAAATCAATAACGTTACCAGACACAATAAAACGATATCATATCACAATAAAATAAATAATCAACAACCATTTCTCCCCATGAACCACGTGCTCTAACAACATTATCTTCATCACTTTTATGTATTTTTGGTAATTCATCTAGATCTTTCCTTTTATTTTGTAATCCTTGTTTTCTTTGTCTTGGTTTCTGAATTATGTCATCATCAAAATTAATAAACTGTTGATTGAACAAATAATCTTTTATATTTTTCTCTAATTCATGTTTTCTTAAATCTTGATATGGTATTTTGTTTAGAATACAATATTTTCGTAATTCTGCAAACTTCATTTATTATACAAAAAATTTGTGGTACACACTATCTTTGTATCTTTAACAAATTTATGATTACTTGAAGTTATAAATTTTAGAAATATTTATACTTATTCAAAAGTGACAAATTCTCTCTCTCTTTTACATCTTTATTAATATGCTATTTTCAAAACTACTTATTTGTTCAAAAAATGTATGTATATACGTTCAAATTAATATTTTTATTGTGTTTTTGTAAATCTATAATTTTTATCAACAATAACTTTTATTGGAAAAAAATTCTCTCTTTTTAAATTTTATAACTAATTATGTAACTAAACATGACATTTATTTTATCTATATAATTCTTATTTATTCTATCATTCTTATTTTTTACAAATACTATATAATCAAATGAATTTGTTAAAATATTTTCGAATTTTGAAATATTTGTAATGAGTAGAATTTTATTTATTGGTAGCTTAGGTAATGTATTATATGAATTTATGTACTTCATCGGATCATTATTAAGCGAATTAATTTCCTTCAAATAACTTTTATCAGAATCCATTCCAATTTATTTATATTTAAAATAATTATGTAACTAATTTATTTTCTATCATTGAATTTTTTAGCAAAAAGGTTATTAATACACTTCTTTGACGTTGGATATTATGTTACTAGAACTATTACGTTTATATTACATTCAATGTTTACGTTTTATGTTACGTTCAGTGTTCACCTTTACATTTGACGTTACGTTTTATATACATGCTTACGTTCACAAAGACATGTTGATAATTTGAACGGGTCTATGGCAGATACCCTCATGGAGTTGAGAGCTACCCTCAAAAAATTGGTAAACAATATTAATGATTTTTCATAAATAAATTAGGGATAGAAATTATTAAAACTAGAAAATATAATTATTTTTAGAGGTTCACAATTTCGTGGTATTTCAAAAATTGAATTTTTTCATGTCATTTTGAGGTTTGAATAAGTGTTTTTAGGTAAATGTGTTAAAAATGAGTATAAACAGCATTAAATTTAGTAAATAACAATACTTTATATTGGTTCATAACTTTGTGGTTACTCAGAAAATTGGATTTTTATGTTGATTTTTGGTTTGTACGAGCAAAAATTGATAAAAAACATGGTTTTTGATATAAATGTGTTAAAATAATGATAATGATAGGTAGAGTTTAAGTAAAATGTGCTGTAAAATCGATAAATATTACTGAATTTGTGCGTTCAAAATTATGTCCAGTATAGACTACTTTCGATCATTGTGTGTTTATTCTCACGCATCTATACACTTATTTTGTCTAAAGAAAGCTGCATTTACTGTACCATTTCTGGTAATGTATTACTGCTCATGATGGCTAATATCGTCAGCCTAGTTCATTATTTTCCTAGAGTTGGTATTCATATAAAATGGTAGGTCGTTTATAAATATTAAAAAGCAGTGGGCCTCAGTGCATTGTGTCTAATACGGTAGGTTCCAAATATCGACAGACAAAGCACATACAATTGTTCCCTGTCTAACCCCTGCACAACGTAGGTACGTAGTGTATTCGAACATGGCAGATTCGGTGCTTTTTTGCCTCAAAAATCCATGCTATGGAGCGTTTCATATATTGTTGATTGTAAAATAATCACATAAATGCCCATACATAATTCATTCAAAAATCTTTAAGAAAGAGGATAAAATACTTATTGGTCTGTAGTTACATTTCGACAGAGGGCCGCCCTTCTTGTATATAGGTTTGATAATAGCTGTTTCCAGCTTTTGCCTAAGTATTCTTCATTTAAGTGATGAGTTCACAATGTCATATAACGATTCAACGCAAGGAGCTACCGTCTTTTTCATTATATGTATTGGAATTAGATTATAAACTATACATGGTAAACTTTCGAACTATGCCTGATAGGCTAGAACTTTCGAATAATATAGGATAAAATAAAAACAACTTGCGACAACTCTAGAGGATTGGTTCAGTTTTCAATCAAGAGCGAAAATTTTGATCCGCCAAAAAAGGAAGAGGGTAGCAAAGCTTTACATTTTCCCGATATTTTTTGAACTATTCATGTTTTGATTTCGAAACTTCGGAAGAGCTGGAACAACTGTTGACATTTCGTCAAAGTGGAGGAGAGGCTAATTACTAGAAACATTCATTAATCACTATGGCCACATGGATCTACAACACTGTGCACTTATTATATACTGACCCACAAAAAAATTGTCAGAGTATGCCATGATTTAAATCAGTTGTCAGATTCATCATCGATAACCTACATGTCCTATTCATGTCAGTAAGATGATGTTAAATCATTAAATAAGATTTGACATCCAAATAACAATAGGACAGACATTTATCAAGCTAATCTACATAACATTCCACAATGTACACAGAGCTAGTAAAATTAAGGAATCTTAATTAATATATTACATACTGAGGTTGAGAAGAGTAGGTATTGCTCGACTGGCGAGATTAAAGCCACGAGAGCAATAATAGTCTTCGCAATTGAAGTATGTATTCAATTTTTTGTACCAGTTGATTGGATCTTGAAACCTTGATAATTATGAATAAATTTACTAAGGTATATAAGATTGCACTTGTAATGAAACTTATAAAACAAATGTAAGTAGGCTTCATTTTGATGTTGACAGATAAGGTTTAGTCATATATTAGTTGTCATTGCGTTCATTTGTGATTATTAGTGGTCCAATTTGAATACTTTTTATCCTAGGATTAAAAATAATCACTTTTACTTACTAGGATTAAAAAATATATCATACATTTATTGATGTAGAAAATCACTTCTGGAGTTTAATGTATAAATCAAAAGAAGACCAAAGAAAAACAATATATTAAGTACTAAAATTTGTTAAATAAAATGTTAGATGGCCTTCAATTTCACATCTACGATGTAAACTTCTTTGATTAACAGAACTAATAAGTACATTATTAATTTCTTCAATCTTATTCATAATCCTTAAACACTTTAACCCAGGTTAAAGTGTTTATTGTTCTACTTCTGCACCAAGAGATCCAGTG
This sequence comes from Holotrichia oblita, assembly GCA_023690525.1. NCBI lineage: Eukaryota > Metazoa > Arthropoda > Insecta > Coleoptera > Scarabaeidae > Holotrichia > Holotrichia oblita. Next base: position 50,708,305 of record CM043015.1, read on the forward strand.
AAGAACTTCTCATAATCCTTGGTCACAGGTTGTAGAGATCAAAAACAGGAATTACAGAAATTGATTTTTTTAACTCGGCCATAAAATGAAATCACACGTGTTAAATCACGAGATTAAGGTGATTAAATTGTGTTTGTATTTTAATAATAATAATTAAATCACCAAAAAATTCTCTCGGAAAAAAGTTTTCGTTGATAGTATGTATGTAAACTACATCTTGTTGTAAGCAATTTTTGGATACTCTCTAAAATGTTGTATTTGCAATCCATATGCTAAAAATTAAAAGGTCCAATAATAATCTTCCAATCAAACAGCTGCGCAAACTTCAATTTTCTTTGGATGCAGTGGTGCTTTCGCAAAAATGTGCGTTTCTAACTATTGACCTACCACTGCCCTTTTTATGATTCTTGAATAGTTGCTCAAAATGGCAAATACATACATACATAACTATATGGTCTAGAAATTTTTGTTGTACATACAGTTGTTTTTTTTTGCAACAACATTTCTGCTTATTTCACTACTATATGTTTTTATAATTCCAGTTAAAAGTACATCTACCTGCAACAGTCAGTATTATAAGGAGGATAAACACATTCCATCTCCATCTGTTAACAACATAAGCTATGAAATTTCATGACTTGTAATCCTAACCAGAATCTAGTATAAGTCCGCAGTTCTACTTAAAATAAAATATACCTACCTATTATAAAGATTGCAATTAGGACTACCCTTCCTTGCAAATAATAAACAGTGAGGCCGTAAAGTAAAAGCAAGAGAAAATGTTCTTTTTTCTTAAAAGTTCTGCAGCACATGTAGTACATACCTGTATACAAATGGCATAATTTAGAAGTGGATACTCCTTTCAAACATATGTATTTCTTCAATATATAAAATAATCCATATATTTTTAATAGGATCTTGGAGTTCTTTTTTTTTCCTCTTTAATGGAGTACTTTTACGTTATTCATTAACAAAAACAAATAAATCATGTACAGTGTGTCTGATTAGTACGCCAGTGAAAGTTACTGCCTTTTTAGGTCATCTGATAACAAATTGCATCGAAACTCACTAAGCAATAAAAACACTTCAATCTTGCTTTCTTTGCATATAATGAATTTAAATTAAATCAAACTATATGTATATATTATATAGTGTTGACAGATAATTAAGTAAAACCGAAAATTTTAAAAAATGTATAGTTTAGTTTCCTGGTAAAGATATTAAATAAATACCGAAAGCTCGCATGTTTAGTTTGGTTTAATTTAATTTAATTACGTGCCAAAAAACGAAATTTTTATTAAAAGTGTCTAATTGTCTTACTAAGCAGTAACAGAACCACAATGTAAAACTATACAACGTGTTCATAATAAGCGCTACATACTACAAGTAGTTTCTTGTTGAATACAGAGGTAATTCTAGAAAGCTATAACGATATCGATTATAAAGATCTAAATTTGATTTGATTGTCATCTACGAACCCATCTAGTCGTTAATTCGATGGCTCAGTAGAGTTTCCAGAACTATGACCATGTGCCCAGTAACGAAATCAGTTGATAGGTCTCTAAGGAACTTCAAACTTCAATTCTGGTATAATCCATGCTAGAAAGATCCCTTTCAGGAACCTTTCTGTTGAGATACTCTTGATGAGTGCAGTAGATTGGCTTCAATAATTTCCAATATTAGTTTTTTTATACAGGTGCCAGTTGTGTTTTCCAATTATTTTTGTATAAGACCTCTGTGTATAGGTATAGGTTCCGAATAGTTTCGGCGGTTACAGGATAATAGTTAGAGATCATCTATTATTCCGTTTGGCATCTCAGAGGGAATGTCCAGTTCTTGAGAACATGTCCGCTTTAAAGGACCCTGTAATATGATGAATAGACGCTACTTATTATTCAAGAATCCTAAAGCTGCGTACTGATTTGAGCAAATTTACGCGCACGAACACCCAATATGCGCACGAACGTTATTCATCGCTTGTCGGTTTCTTCACCTTTATCAAAGGATTTGTGTGCGCACAGCGTTCGTGCGCGTAAATTTGCTCAAGTCAGTACGCAGCTTAAGATGAAAGGAGGTCTACGATTCTCCTTATATTGGGAGAATTGATTGTTTCGACAGAGACAAGCTGTAAATAGCTCCAGTTTACCAGCTCTCTTGATTTCAATACCCTCTGCCTCCTTATTATTTTTGTATTTTAAAGTTTAACTTTGAAATTTTAAACAGGTATTATTGCCGAAAAATTTTTAAATGAATATATATATTTTTTTAAGAAAATTGAAATGTAAAGTTTCTTTTTAGTATAACAATACTGGCTGCGCTTCGGTTCTCGGGTTCTCTGCCGTGTAGAAAGGTTGTGGTACTTGACGTTTCGATCATCTTGTCGTGATCTTCTTCACTTCTGATGATCGAAACGTCAAGTACCACAACATTTCTACACGGCAGAGAACCCGAGAACCGAAGAGCAGCCATCAACAGCGGCCGTGAAAGCCTGAAGACCATATAACAATACTATTTAAATTTTAAAATTTATTTTGTAATAATATTTAAAATTTCAAAGTTAAACTTTGAAATACAAAAATTTTTTCCCAACTTAAAGTTGGAAAATTTTAAAAAATTCTAAAAAGTTTTAAAAGGGTAGTAAACTTTGTTTGTGGTGATTACCCCGCCATTCTGAACACTGTAAACTATTTTTTTATAAATTTCTTGAATTTAATAATATTTTTTTATGTAAACATCTTTCTGACTTAATTTTTTTTCTTTATAACTTAAAATTTTTCTCTTGGGGATTTTTCAACGTACGATAATCTTCTGTATTCTGTTCTCTACACCGGCTGTACCCCCGAGATTAATTTTTATAAAAACCCTAATTTTTATTTCAACAGTAAAACTCAAATTTTCTTAATTTATTATTAAAAATTTCCCATTACAAACATGGCATCCAACATGAGGCAAACGTTCTGTTCGACGATCTATTCAGAATCTATCTCAGATTCAGATGTATTCGGTTGGCATCGGATGGCTATAAGTAGTTGATTCGCAATTATCTTTAAATCTCCTGAGAAACACATTTCGATAGTCTTATGTTAATAACCGCCATAAACGGTGGTTGCTGGATTACTTTCCTACATGTTCGGTCAAAAAATCATGGTATACAGAGTCACCGTAAAATTGTTGATTTTAATTACCACTTACTTTTTCTTTTCTAAAGTGCCCCTAACTCGATGGTTTTCTTCATTTGTGTGTAGAATTTAACAGTGTAATTTTGTTACAATATTTACGTGGATTTGTGTACAAATGAAATGATATAAAATTAATTAATTACCTTAAAACATAGGATTGAAAATATTGTGGTGACTTTAACATCTTTCTGTCCTTGTCGTTGGCTGGGCTTATAATAAGGTCTCTGCTAATCAACACCTCCCTTCTACGTCAGGCGGCTACTGAGCCAAAGTCTGACTCCACTTCGGGACGGCATATTTTTATATAAAAATATGTTTAATTAATTGGCGTATTTGTATTTACATACGCCAAGAAAATAATACACTTCGGTGTCAAAAATGTTGCCTATCCTAGGTCATTATAACATCTCGTTCGCATATATTTGTGAAGTTTACTGGTGTAGTCGAAGCCCCCGGTGGTCGCAACGGTTTGCGGTAGAGCCGCGATAGCCCTACATGGTGGTTCGACTCCACTTCGGGACGGCATATTTTTATATAAAAATATGTTTAATTAATTGGCGTTTAGAAAAATTGTATTATTGTAATAAATGAACCTTACTATCTGAATTCCCCGCCACCTCAAAAGGTGGCGTGAGAGTAAAAATACTTGTAGTCAGTAAAAGATTCCTAATTAAAAAAAAAATAAAAAAATTGTCCGAGACTTTTGCTGCGCACTGTATGAAAAACGTGACTAAGTGAATACCGAAAGGGCTATAAAAGCAATGAAATTCAAAATAACATATTCCCGGTAAAATCAAATTATAGGCAGCATTCCAACTTTATTGAGCGCATTTCTGAGAGGGACATAATTTTTACGTTTGTATAAGCAATTACCTCAAAGATCGAGAACTTTTTTTGATGTAAATATCAACAGCTCACAAGTTTATATATTCGGAAAAGTAAATAATCACACTACTTTTTAAGAATCATGCAGGCGATTATTGTATTTATAAATATTGAAAAAATATATGTAAAATAAAAATTAAACTGGTCTGTACTAGTTGCTATAAATTGTTATAGTCATTTCCATATTTTTTTATTTATTCAGTACATTAAAATTTTTGTTTAAAGAATTTATTTTTTACATTTCTGAACTTACTTCTTTCAATACTAATACGTATTAATTTTACAGACAGTGCATTAATGATATTTATGTCTTCGTTAGACCGATTTAAAGAATACAGCCTGCAAAACTGCAGAATAACTTTTATTTCATGGCCGACAATAAAAAAATAATAGCACACGTTTTATCAATTTTCAAGGAAATTATTGCGGTTCATACTTGCCAAGTAAATAAAACATATCGGTTAATTCATTTTAATAGAAAATATTTGAAGTACCTACTATAACTATGCATACATTAAACTAGTAATTTGACAGATAGGATTCCACGGTTGACTGTAAAATATTTTATAGTAAATAATAAAACATGTTCTCTTAAGAATTCTATCACGTTTAATTTTTAGTATTTTAAAAATTTCGTAATTTGATATTCTACTTCACAAAACAAGTGCAAAAGACATTGTTGCTATGATTCAACAGTAGAAAATGAGAAGAATGTTTTTAATTGATCCAACGCTTAAGTACAAATATCTGTTAGTAAAGCTCCCTTTTCTCTAGCATGTTTTTACTGCTTAATGTAACTGATTGTATTATCTTTTTGTATATACAGCACACACTAATCAAAAACTCAAAAAGGTCTTTTAAACCCCGCATACTACCTAGAAATCTATTTAGTCAACTACTATGTCTGTAGTACTTTATTAATTTTAACAACTTGGAAAGCTTAAGATATTCAGAATTTTGTTAATATACAAGATTGCCCTAAAATTATGTCTTTGTAGTTTAGATTACTTTCGTTCAAGGGTTTGTACAATTGCATTAACTAATTTTTCTTTTTAATGGTAATCTGGAATTCTTTTTATATGAAATGCCTACTACGGTTTGCACCACGTGGACCTGCTGCAAGAGAAGTCGCTTCCGTGGAGAGCTTCTAGATTGGTAAGATTTATTCTTTTTCTTCTTCAAAGTTTTTATTTGTAATTAATTACACTTTTTGTACTATTCACATAACCTAATAACCTGACATTATAGGTGCTCTGTCCTATGTATAGGTGAAGTCATTACCGCAGCAACGGAAGATAACACCGTAAGTATGGGGAAATGGGACCTTTTTACAAGATGCCAATAAGCGTAGTTGTGCTGACGACATTGTACTTCTCGCAGGCTCTCCAGTTAAAGCAAATAGAAAGCTAGAAGTAATGAAGAAACGCTGCGTAGAAAACAGCCACAAGGTAAACAGATAAAAGGCAAGTGGTCGTGCTCCACAGAGGTAGAAAGAATAAACGACTGGGCGTGCCATTCGCCGGGAGTTGAACTTTTTGTCTAGAAAGCCAAGGCAACATCGGCAAGAGTTGTACTTCTAAGATACAGGGTGAAAAAGAAAAAATGCATTTTTGGAAAATCTATCTTGAGCATAAACATGTTATACATCATTGAATAGCATTTTTTTGAAGATATTAAAAATTTCAAAATCCAATATGGCTGCCGTAAGAAAAACAAAAGTTCTAGTAGGCCTAGATTTTTCTTTAAATCATTTTTAAAATCCTCATGACTTGTTATCCCTAGCCTGCAACTTTTGTAAATTTGTCTCTTTTAGGAAACAAAATATGGAAGATTTTCAAGAATGAATTTTTTCCTTTTCACCCTGTATCTGCGTAATAAAACAAAAATTTCAAAATCTGATGTCGGATTATTCATGGACGAATGAATACGCAACTTTTCTCTCATTTAACCGACGTTGTATCTCCAACAGTTTTCAATATCCCCATATACTGCATTTTAAACCGGACACCCTATATAGCTCGACTTGAAAAATACAAATTATAAAACAAGTCTTCAATTAGAGAAGATAGGTGGAATGCCAGAGAGTGCCTGATAGCATTATGGAAGCTCGATCAAAGAAAAAACAATATCAACTTAACACAAAATATCCGGACATTGTGAACATCTAGCAATTAAAGCAGAGAGTGTTAGAAAAAGTAGCCAACGACGCACTAAGTACAGATGTTGAAGATGCATGTAATTCCAACTATGCACCCATGTACCATGAAATATAAGCAGCCTGGGTAACGACGAAAGTGGTTGCTGGACCCCAAAGGGGCACCAGCTGCCGACCGACCGTTAGGTATGCGGCAAAACAGGGAAGTGCACACACTCCTCAGGACAAAGAGGCACGAAACCAGTTGCCCGCACGAGACCGACACCTCGCGGAGAGGCCCGGCGAACCGGTGGGCTCCTCTCCCCCGTGCTACCCATGTTAGACAAGTTTTCTTGTCAACGTTGGACGGGTCACCGTTGGAGACGCTTTAGCGAACTCCTACCTCACATCTAACCCCACGGGGCCTAGGCCTCCTTGCGGATGGCTACTATCGGCCAAGCGTGGGAAACGGAATCTGGCCGTGAGGTACAACCAGCCCGCCCGTGAATTAAGCCTGAACTACGGGGACGGCCGGGCAAAAGCCCTACCCCAAAATACCAACCGCGCCAACCCTTTCGCCCCTCCGGCGATCAAGTATCCGCGGCAGCTACAGTGAAACCGTAGGGTCCCAGAATCACCGAGTTGTTTTAGGATGAAACCGAAGGTTTCCCCAACCAGACAACCAGCGGGTGGACTACTCCTCGGCGAACCGACTTTTATCCTCCCCTACTATCTTCGCCAAATTCTCTCGCCACGCCCGTTTCCCTGAGTGTGGCCACCAAGGATGGGGTAGTGCAGCTGCAGAGTTCTCTAGGTAAGCGCCGTAGGGTGCCTCACTTACCCACCGTATATTCCGACGGTTAGCGGCCGGACACCGGAGCGTATGTCCATGCCTACGCCCAAGCATCCTCCCCTATATACGAAGTCTACTCCCGCCACGCCCGTTACCCTGGAACTATGAAACCAGGGATGGGGTAGTGCAGCCGCAGAGTTTTAAGGGTTGACGCTATAGGGTGAACGCCGACCCGGAGCCTGGGTAACGGTGAGGACTATATTAGACAGCGAAATCAAGTCAGGCGTCTAAGGATCATCAGCCTAGCTAGAGTTCTCGGAAACAAAGCGTGACGCGGTACCTCCAAGGAATCTCCTAGAGGATAGACCGTAGGCAAATTTGCTCAATTTGGGACAAACATCTATATATGCACGGATAGTCGGGCTGCTTCATAGCTTTGAGTCTAAATTGGTCTGGGAATGTCTGTTGAATGTCATGCAACTAGCAACAACCAGAGTACACCAATACCAAAGAAAATAATATGGTGGATGAAATTACAAAGCAAGGCGCTGACATGCGTTTCATTGGACCAAAAACCTTCATTGGCGTCCCCAAACGCCAGCTCAGTTGGAGATAAAAGAAATAGTCTCCCTCCTGGAGGAAAACAACCGAACAAACACAAGCAAAGAAATTTATCAACTCCTCGCCAAGCAGCAATAAAAAATACTTGATCTTAGCATGTCAGCGTTAAGGACTCTCCAGCCACTGCCCTCTAAGATACCATCTTAAAAATATGGACAAAGTGGACAAGACACGTGTCCATTCTGCGAACTAGAACTGAAACAGCCGAGCACATAATTTGCGGGTGTTTGGCACCATACTTCTAAAAAAAATTTTTCATTCAAACTTACCAGCTGATTCATCAAGATTGGGTGGACGGTCATCAAAGGAGCTATTATCAACACAATAACCGTTACCTTCGTTTTCGTCGGACATAAGATGATTCCACAATATTTTAGAAGTCTTTTCTACTCGTTAAATGGCATATAATAAATGTTTATCCTTAAAATATAAGCATTTCTGTGCAGTTTCAGGACCAGTCTGAATGAGGAGCTTCAATTTCTTTTATAGAATACACCTTTTACCTACTGTAATTTATCATACTCTAACAAAGATGCAATAAATGTTTCTTCAGAATCTGTCATTTGTATCACTCTATATCAAAGTCAAGTGATCTTTACGTACTGTTCTATCATAGTTTACAATATAAATAAGTTTATGTGTACTATATTGTTATTATGTGTTATAATTCCAGTTGTTGAGTTAATTACACGCAATAATACCGCAATTTGTCACTTTTGGGCAGAATAGATAGAATAAGATATATATCTGTTTTGTTAGAGCTCTCATTTAAAGCTATTTTTATGTAATACAACGTGATAACAGAATATGAAATATCTATCTATCTCATATCATGTACTGCTGAGCGGAAAAGTTATTTCCAATAGTTTTTGAACAATTTTATAACGGTTGTGAGTGTTTTCTTTTTATCTCTTTAAACGTTTTCTGGACAGCAACTGTATGCAGGTTCTTACATAATCCTATCACTTCTACATAACTGGCAATCTATTGTAAAGATCTCTCTAGGCTTTATTCATACACTTAATTGCATATTATCCACTTAGGCATGAATATTACAAACATTTTTAAGATAACAGGACGAGCGTTATCTTTTACGCAATTTACATTTTTCAAATTTATTAGTTAATATATTTTTCTAATGACATAATTTTTCAAGATTATAACTATAAAAATTAATAACAATTTGTTTGATAACTTAATAAAATGAATTTGTCATAGAAAGATTTGGAACGTAACTACTATAATCCACATTTCCTTTGCAAATTTCGATAGTTTCGTATTAATCCTTCAATTGTAGGTAATCCCGATACTTAAACCTCATCTAGCTAAAACCCACTTTACTTGAAAAATGCCCATCTATTATGCATTCATTTCATATCTAACGTTACGAAATTCATATTAGACAATTGCATATTATCATAATGAGATCCCGATTGTCGTCTGTCCACCTATTCTACCTTAATCCATGCGCGCACTAGGTTATAAATATTTCATTTGTTTACACAACAAAGCAGAGTAAAGTGTACAGTGTTCTAGTACAGTGGCAATGAAATAAATTCGTTTTAATCGTAGTGGGGTTAACCGATAGATAGGAGCTTCCTCAGAACATCCAGTATCTATTAGAATCATTGTCAGTTGTTACAGTTTGCGCCTCTAGCGGTAAGCTTCAGCAAGGACTTGCACTCTCTCATCACTTTCTCTTTAGAACATTTTCGTGTCTTTTAATTTTTAAGTTCGCTGTATCTGTGAAGAAAGGTATGTATGATTTGATTTTATGTTTGGTTTCGCCAGTTTTAATTTCGTAACAATATTATTTAAAATTTTGAAAATATTTAATAAATAGTAATATTTTAAAGAAAAGCTCAAACTTTTATCTATTTTAAGCATTATTTCTGGTGTAAATTAATATATTTGCGGCTTGATATTGATTCTTTGTTAAGGTTTAAATTCACATCTTTCAGTCATATGTTGATTTTTCACATTCTCTGGTTAACAAATAAGTAAATAGTGTGGTCAAAATATGCTGTGCATATGCTATTAGCAGTAGATTTCTACGATTTTGTCGATTTATTTGCCCTATTGTAGACTACAAAAAGCAAATATAAAAGTATTTGTCGTGCTTATAAATTAGATCGCGGCTGACTCTATTCTTAAACTGCGAATCAAAAGAATCATCTAAGATAAACACTTTAGATTTAAAATTAAATTCAATTCTACACTTATGTCTGCATTCATAGAAATTAAACTGCTTTATTTATCAGTCAAAGCTATCATATTATCGTATTTTGATTTGTTGTTTGACCATTTCTTATAAACTTTTAAAATGGTTTTCAAAACAACATTTTTGAATACATGCTATTTTAATCAATTATTCTATTTGTAAAAATAATCTTAATAACATTGTAAATGTCAAGTTTTCGAGTGTCCAGAAAATTGCTTATTATTGGATTTTTCAATACTTCTTATATTAATATCCTTACTTTTAATCATTTCTAATCTATTTTGATCTTTTTCTTAAACAAATTTGGCTACAACTAATTCATTTCAATTACATACAAAATAATTAATACCATAGCTAGCACCACTTCATTGCCAATTTACCTTTCGTTGTGTCTTCATAATTTCTTCTCTAAATGGCAAAAGGTCAATTTTAGTTATGTCTCCGTTCTTCTTATGTATATTATGTTGTAGACATTTCACATTGCAACGAGTATGAGATGAAAGAAGACCTCTCTGTACTATCTGATGGCTTTCATTGGCGATGAGTATTATACTATTAGACCTTTTCTTGCCTATATAGCTTCTCTTTTTATAGTAACTTTTATCTTCGTTTTGAACAAATATTTTATTAAGCGGGCGCAATTACAGTGCCTTTCCCAGTATAGACATATTCAAAACAAAACCGTCAAATGTAGTGATATCATCCATATTTATGCCATATTTATGTCTCTTGTTTGTAATTTTGTGCTCCTTCACCGGTAAATAAAAATGCATTTATAGAAAGTTTTACAACATTTCTGCTGGAGTGAGTCGTATGTATCAGTAAAGAACCAGTTTCAATACCAGTCCAATTCGAATCGTTATCAGACTAGTGAACAAGAAGATGTAGAATCAATTGAGTTCACTTCATCATCAACAGAAGGTCCTTAGAAGGCATGTAGACTCTATCTATAAGATGATCATCATTAGTATTCATATAAGATATCTGAGATAAATAGTCGACAATTTGCTCCAACTGAGATATCTTTTTATCGTTGGAAATCTTCTTGTCCTCGTGTTTCACATACTAGAGTTAAACGTAACACAGAAACCGTTAGGTATTTTGTACATATTCAAATAAACAAAGCAGTACATTCTCAAGTGCAGTCATTGCTCTTATTAACACAAGAAACTAACTCTTCGAAAAATATCATCCCTATGATGCAGTCGGTATCTACATACATCATCAAAGCAAATTTGCACAATTACCTACATTCCAAACGTTTTCCATTTATAATTTTGATGTGGTGCCGCATATTAATCACTAGCAGTAACCCCTGGAAGTGTTTGGACTAATTTTGACAAAGTATTGTAGAGCTCAATATTAAAATCAAATAAAATAAAAAGAAAAACATATATTAAACACTTTAAAATAATTTTCAAACCCACCCTCTCTTACCTTAATTATTTGTGTGTGAATATGTAAATAAATTATCTCCAAAAGACCTTGTTCCTGCTTCTACTTCTTTTCCTTTTCCTTCCTTTGAATCTTTTCTTTTTCGTCTACTCTTTTCTTTCTCCTTTTTCCTTTCTCACTTTTCAATCTTCTCCAAAATCTTTTCCTTTTCATATTCTCTCATCCGTCATTTTTTCCAAAATCAATCGAAATCTTTTTTCTTCCAATTCTCAAAAACGTTTCTCCTTCACCTATCTCTCTAATTTTCAATTTTTTTTCAAAATTTTAACTTTCTATCTTTTTAATGTCTTTCTTCTTTTCTAAAAGAACCTTTCTCCTTCACCAAACTTTTCTATTTTTCAATCAACTTTCAAAACCTGCCTCTTTTCCCTTGTTTTTTCTTGACCTCCTTTTTTTACGTTTTTCTAACTAACGGTAGCATGTGCATACGTATAATTTTGACAATTCAATTCATCCCAAATTTACAGTGTTCAATATAAGTACATATTACTCTAACGAATTTTATTGGATATTATCGAAATGACAACATGACAGTACATTTTTCGTAACCCACAGATATACCTCACATTTGCAAGATACTCTCACATTGACGACTTTCTTATACGAAGATATTCTATTCCTAAACTGATAAGAACTCAGTTTCTTCAGCTTGACCAAAGGCACTTAGTTAAACAGACTTCTTAAAAAGCCACAATGGTTTTCTGGACATACCAAAAGCTTTTAGGACATACTTGGATACTCAAACTAAAATGATACAGTGGTTATATCAATTGTAGTAGGCCTCGTGAGCGCCGATGTTACTTTACTTTGGCTGCTGAAAACAAAGGAAATGACAAAGTAAGTTCCAGAAACTCCAACGCTTTGCACCTGCCCAGCTGTCTCAATTGAAGTTTTACTACAATTACTACCAATACATACATGTGCTAGTTAAAAAATAATTTCTTAGCGTATACATACTGATGAAAATTATTGTACCGCTTCAAAGTGGCCGTCTTAAAGTTTATATGAGACCCTAGAAAGAGGTACAATCGTTGAACAACCCTCAAACAACGTGTCTTTCAAGTTAGGATCATAAACAACCATTCAGAGTGCTATTTTCAAGCGATGACGTAAATGGATCACTAGTCTCTAACAAAGATAGATTCAAGTAGCGAGAATTTAGAAGTTTATAGTCTAAATGCCAATATCTCACAAACTTTAAGCTTATCCACAGCGATGTGTCAAGTGAAAATAAACGTTATAGATCACTGGGTCTGATAATGCTCGAACATAGACATGATAAAGACAGCTAAACCATTTTAAAAGCGTTGACTTCATATAGCTTCGAATCTAAACTGGTCTAGAAACTCGAGCTAATTTTTTTCGTAGTAAGCCACAAACAACATAAAATGCATTTCACTGGACTGGAACCTATCTTTGCTGGCGCCAAAGAGTAACTTAATAAAGAAGTATATCAATGGCAGCTAAAGGAGGAAGGTATTTTCCTTTGAGTTTCTAGAACACAACGGCAGGAGAAACTAAAAAAAAATGTACAAACTTCTTACCAAATAAGACCAAGAAACTAGTTGATTTTGAAAAAAACAAAATTAAGAATACCTACCTAATTTTAAATATAAAACCAATACCATATATATACTTTGTAACTGCGAACAACTAGCCCGGCTAGGGTTTCAGCGTCTAGAAGAGGCAATTCTACGCCAAAGCAGATTGAAACCGCAGCACCTAACCCTAGAGTTTGCTAAGAATACTGAAATGAAGGGTACTAATAGAACTGGGTAATCACAATACAATATACTTTCAGTACAAACCACGGTATAGGTGTTAATATATTCCACAAAATGAATATGATTAGACTAGATTGTAATTTCACAGACTAATTAATATTAACAAAACGTCATTACGTTTTAATTAATTAAGTAGTTAATTAATTCATTAGAAGACGTTTTTGATAGCGTGTAGCGCTCAAGATCTTACATAATATTTTTAATAAAGTTCCTACATAGCTATGTGTATTTCATACAGTAGTACCTACTTCTAGTTATTTTTTAAATCTCACAAGATCATCAGATGCACTTAGAGGTTATCAACAAATCAATTAATAAAGCATGTTGTAAACATAGAATTTAGTTGTCAAAAACATCGAAATTCAAGTAACCTCCTCGATAAAACCGCACTATCATGTTCGTATCAAATTGTTTTTGCATATGTTACATATTATTTATTGTTCTTCGGTTGCAAGAGACGTCTAAACGATAATTAAAAAGATATCACATACTTCACTACACATTTACAATCTGGAAATAATGATTGATATCCCGATATACGTAATTATATTGTCGAAATATTCTATCTTTGGCTCTTATCGCTATTGGCAGCGACAGTGGAATTTCCCTAGTGAGATATTATATTGTATAACAATTCAAATAATAAAACGTGCATTACACATATAAAATTTAATCTGATGATTTTATCAGATAATCTAAGATAATTCGACGAATCATATGAATCTTGATCATCGACCTCTTTAGATTCTATTTTCATTAACATCTTTATTTAGAGATACTTGAGACACGACATTAACCGACGACCATAAATTCCAAACAACTTTTTAGTGATCAAGTTCATAGGTTTTCTGATTTCTTCACGGTATCTAATGCTTGTACAATTAGAAGTATTTTTTATATAACAATAATTTTGTCCGTTGTTCCAGTTTCCGTATGAAGACCTCTTCAAATTTCTGATCATTAATCCCTTCCTTGCGGCTAATTATTCGAATCATCGTCACTTGGCAACTCTATCATGACGTTCTTCAAATACATTGTCCATTTCCATCTCTACCTTCTTTAGATTCATTTCCATCGCTAACAAAACTTGTCATTAGCATCTAAATCAATTACTTTTTTACTCAGGAGAATATTATGTACATATGCAAGGTGTCCCACGAGGTGAGATCACAATTTCATACACGTCATCTATGGACTAAATATAATTAAGGTCTATATTCTAAAATAAAGTGTTTGCAAAATACAGAGTGTTTCTGGCTCTTTTTAAAAGATCACAACTTGCGTAAAAAATTTAAGGGATACTGATATATCAGTTACCAGTGCTGTCCTGTTTTTTTTTCTGGTATCTATCTTACCTCTAATCTTGGAATATCATCGAGGCACAAAAGTAGTCATTTAAAAATATTGTAATCAACGTGGTGACATCGAATTCACTGCCTACACAATTTTAGTTAGTTCAGCTTTGTTTAAAATTTTCTCAATGATGAAATTATTGCTTTTAGAATTTATTGACTTTCTTATTTTTCCTGGCAACAACAATTAGATAATATTATTTAAACTCGCTAGATCATCTTACACATTATTAAGAAAATAATTTTCATATATTTGCATATATCATAAATGTACAATGTAACAATACAATACAGTTTTGCATTTAAATTAGATATTGAGGTACCTCAGGTTTGGAATACTTGCCGATTTATTCTGGGAACTTTTTATATTGAAAGAATATAAAAAACAGCAAATATGGACTATATATTAGTTCCTCTACAAAAAGAAAGTGTAAATTGAAAGTTCAAAATCTAATATATTATGTAAGCCGTATACTAAAATTAGTCCCTATAAATATGTTTTTGAGAAACATTTAGATACATACATTACATTAGATTACATTCGATTTTAGATTTATTTCTTTTAAAAAAGCTTTGATACCGCTATAAAAAACGCTACTCAAGGACACCATCTTAAAGTAATAGCCGCATTAGTAGGTACCTAAATAGAATTAATCCCCATTAGAGGGTTCTATATTAGAGCATATTGCATAGTAGATTATCGAGAGAATTGTGCTTCACAAACAACACGTTTTTTTTTTATTTTGAACATGCGATTTTCGGGGATAATTGTTTGGTTTGCATGGCGGACTAATTGGTATTGATGTTATTTTAATAGTACAATCGACTAATAGCAGGATGCTTTCTTTTTATGTGGGTGCATGCCTAAGGGAATTAAAAAATAACTAAGACACAACTGATGTTCGTAGAGATATTTCGATTAAATGTCAAGAAATTAATCACAATATAGATTCATTATTGCCGATAAAACTAAATGTGATCTTCCTTTTAAAAATACATTTCATTTAAACAAAAAGTCATACTCCTCTTATTTTAAACATTAGCTTCTTCTTTTAGTGGAATACAATTAAAATTTCTAAATTGAAGCAGTATTTGGAGTATTTGATAATAGGATTTAATTGCATTAACCAAAGCTTCCCCTTTCTTTATTTTTTAATTTGTGTTGCAATATTAGACATGAATTTTATTAGGGTCATCTATAAACATTTTCTGGAGAATTATGTAACAAATTGAAGGAAGACATTGGCAGGTCTTTCAAGTCCCTCAAAATCAAATATGAAACATACAAAATCCTTGGTATACCTATAATGCCCGCAAAAGCAGGATAACAATGGAATAGAAAATTATAAAATTAAAATAGAGGACAGTAAAATGGGAGATGATATTGAAGGCTTCTATGGTCAGCGTTTCTATTATGAGGGCTTCTAAATGTTAAGTTTAGATTTTTAGAAAATCTACTAAACTCGACGTTTGGTCACTAAGTGGCTTCTTCAGGAGTAACAGTGAATAGTGGGCGTCAGAAAGTCACGGTAGCTCGACGTAGAAGCGAAAATCTTTTGCTCCTGAAGAAGCCATTTAGTGTCGAAACGTTGAGTTTAGTAGATTTTGTACATTTTGTACATTTATTTTATTTTGTCCTTTTATTTTTGTATTGTATATATTTACACTACTATGACGTAGTCAAAACCCGGAACCTCTCATAACATGAACCGGTAAATAGATTTACAAAAATCAATTACTATAGAGCAAGGTGTGTTGCATGTCACGGCTCATTAGGACGTCTATGTAAGTGGTACTTCATATATGCCAGCTGGAACTCTAAAGAAACACAAGTGAGAGTCTAAAGAAATAGAAACTGAATTTGGAAAGAAACTGTCACTGTTTCTCCACTAACTACAATATTGTAATGCTTATTTAATTTCCTTCGTTTAAGTGGTAATTGGAATTAAACATTAATGAGTAATAAAAAGTTCCACTGAACAATCACCACAGCCACGCGAAGTGTCATATCACGCTTCATTAGGATACCTTTGTCATAACAACTGTCACTGACAGAAGAGAAATTGAAATTTTAAGAGCGAGAATTTCACGAATAACTAATCCTGAACATCATTCATCATCATCAGCACTCAAGCAAGACTATTGCAAATAGATCAAACATCAGGTCAGTAGCTGCTGTTCCGACTTATTTTATTTAACGACTAACAGTGCTATTTCTGACCTGGCCTGATAGAGGGAATGGGTTTAGAATTAGTCTAGTGTCACAGTTGTTATACAATACATGTTAGAACGCTATTACTTTTCTTCTGGATTGGATTCTCTTCTCTCTTATTTAACAACTTGTTTTTAGGATTAGAAAATGTTGTCGTATTTTTTTAATAGAGGAAAGGCTGTTGAACACTACGCTCACTCTTTCTGTCTGGGCTAGTATGCAGCATTCCGTGTTACATGCATAATAGATTAAACTTCCGTAGTGATGTACACAGTCTTAATCTAAGATTTAGAAGATTACTTACACCTCCACTTCATTATACTTAATTTTCAAGTAATGCTTCAATTACACGAACATTACAGCTTTCAATTCATATTATTATCTATAATTATTGTTCAAGATTAGCAAAATTTAAACGCACTTATGATCTTTTATTATTATCTTATTGTTCTTGCTGCCGTATGAAACATAAGTAAGTACTTCTGTAAGTTTATTGAATGCATTCCAAATCTTTTTTTATTTTTTTGTTCTTTCTCTTGCGTTACAGTTAGATGGAAAAGCAGCCATGTAGTGTACACCGCATGTAGTTTACCTTATGTTTATCTTGTTTGTATCTTTTGAATAGCGTAAATTGTGACGATTATGAAGTTCATTTTTCGTAACTTTGGTCTTATTGTGTTCTCATCAATTGACAATAGACTTCTTTTTTCGGACTATTGACCTTATAGTTTTTCAAATTTTGTACAACTGTCACTACAGTGCAGTACAGTATTTATCGACTTCTTAATTATCTACCGTAAAACGAATGTCACATGTTATTGATGTATCATTAGATAATTCGGACGTACTAACATTTTCATTTACGCAAAAGAACTATTGACTATTAGTTTCTACATGGCTTCGGCCAAGATTGAATAAAAATATTTTTTCTATGAAAATATTTTTATTTGAAATAATTCGAAAACGCTGAAGACGATTGATAAAAGTCGACAGACATGAATTTAATATATAATATATAATAATTATAACTTATTAATAAGTTCGCTATAACGGCAAGCAAATTGGGCTAACTTGTAGAATTTGACGTTTGACAACCACATCTGTCAAAAAAAAATACGAATAGTGTATTTCTATTATATATCCAATAATATTTGATAATATTTACAAAACAGACTAATTTATTTCATATAAGGTATGTATACAGAGCGTTTTTTTAACTGTTGTCATAGGGAATTGCGTGGTAAAAATTATACCCCCCCCCCCCCTCGTTAACTTATGATGCGATGCAGAGTTGATGCTAATTTTTCGTTTAGTAATAAATCGTCATTAAGACTACAGAATGCATACTGTTTGAACAACCACAAGTAGTTTTATTTCACAAATTTTACTCTTCAAACTAGAAGGTAACAATTTGACAGATCAAAAATTTACAAATGTCATTGTATTTACAAGTTTTGCCAAATACTTGATTATTGTGAACAATAATTTTAAAATGTCTGTTTTCACAAGTAAACAACGTGTTGAACTTGTAACAGCATTCATGAGCCAGAATTTTGCTACTGCACATCCCGATCGCCCTATTCCGACTAAAACAAGAGAAACTCGTATGTTGTTACAAAAGATTTAAGAATGAATATCTGTATGGCGGTTGAAGAAGAATACACCACCACATTCACTTCTCTGGCAGAAGAATTTCACGCTTCAAGAAGCAGCTCCTTTAAAGCCTTGAAAATGAAGAAGTTTGAAGTCGTCCAAAATTAAAAATGTACAGAAACGATTGCCCCGTCATTACTTTCCAAGAATGGAATTCTGTAAATTCAGGATGGAAAAAATTTATGAAAATCGACATATTTTAAATAACATTCTATTTTTTGATGAGAGTTCGTTCACATTATATGGCGAAGTTAACAATCAAAACAGACTGGTTTGGGCAAGAGAAAATCTCTACAGAACACAAGCAACACACACGCAATATCGTGATAAAGTTAACGTGTAGGTTGGAACTTTAGGGAATCACTTAGTAGGGCCATTTTTTATTGACGGAAATTTGAACCAGCATAAATACATAGATCTTCTTCAAGTGGATGTAACGGAGCAATTATATTTCAACAGGATGCAGCACCAGCCCATTCTGCTGCCATCGTCAGAGAGTTTTTAAACGGTAGATTTTCTGGTAGTTGAATTGGCCAATATGGACCATTCCATTGGTATGCTCAAAGTCCTGACCTAACACCCCTCGAGTTTACGACCTCATAAGAGGTCAACCAGAACTTATGGAGGAACTAAGGGCAAGAATATCTGAAGCTTGTAATTGCATTACAGTGCGAACTTTGCAAAACAATCAAATTCAATTTTTAAGATCGCTTGAGACATTGTCTAGCAGTCGAAGGAAAACACTTTGAACAATTCCTTTGATAATTACTGATAATCTTTGTTAATTTGTTTTTTTTTTATAAATAAATGTTCACATGTTCTGTCTTTCAAAAGGTAATTTAGTCATAGCCTCGAGCGCTATTTATTTTTTAAAACAAAGCAAAGAAATGATAGTGGAAAAAATATTTTTTTCAAAACTTTTTTGACAGTTTGGAATATTGAAGTTTATTGAGTTTAGAATCTTCCAGCTTTGTTCCAAAAACTGTTTAAATATTTTGATCAGAACAAAAATTAACACGGGGTTGAATTTTTACCATGCAATTCTCTATGACAACAGTTTAAAAAAGGCACTGTATACCTGTAGTACTTTTTACATTTAGAAGTAGTGTAATATAGTAATATTTGATAAATAGGCAAAGAGTATCTCACTGGATCCCTTCGTACAGGAGTTAGACACAATAAGCTTACAAAACAGCTCAACAGAAATCCCATATATTTCAATAAGAAAAGTGATATTGTCTAGACGATAATATATATAATTTAAATTTAATAATAATTTAAAACCTAATTATTGTGAACAGTCCATCTACCACACTGGGCAAAGTAAGTTATAAGCTGTATGAAATGGAATCTTTGTCATCTTTTATTAACTTCGACTTCTTTTCTAAATTTTCAATGTTTTTGAAAGTTGCAGCAAGCAAAAGCGGCAAAGCAGTTGTTGCAACAACTCAAAGTTAATAACTTTATCTTGAGTTTCTTGTGAGTGAAATAGCGCTTTTTGAGTTTATTTCGACAAACAAAACTTGTATGTTTAATAATATAACAACTCAATTTGTGCTAAAAACATAATTTTTCTACATATCACACATTTTTCTCTGTTTAATACTTTCGAATTATGCAATTCCTAAAGACGAGCAATTTCTGATTCGTCTCTTTTTTTATAAACCTGTTAAAATAAAAGAACAATTTGTATTAATACACCATTTTGTACTGAATCTGCGTTGACTTCAAGGATTAATAAAACAAAATATACAACCAATCGGTTTACTGAATATACATACATAGAAATATCCTGGTCATAATATTTATTTCGATTGCTATTCTTATAACTGCTTACATTTTTCGCAAGTTTCTAGAAAAAATATTATATAAATCACCTATTTCTAGAACTAAATACATATCACACAATTAATCAAACTCAAATGTATTTGGATGAAACAGTGTGTTGGGCGTATACTAATAATTCATCAATGTGCATAAAAACACTCTTGTTTTAATTGAAAATTTTTAGCTATATATTATTGTGATACAACTACTATCTAGTTTGTAGTTATTGTTCATGTAAGAAGTAATGAAAGACGTAAGCAAATACTCTCGGTTTAGCTAATACGAACAACGTTTACATGTACATACATACATACATATATGTATGTACACTCAAAGAAAAAAGAAATGGGGCAATTTCAATACATATCGGTATTGTAATTGTCCCATTTCTTTTTTCTTTGAGTATACCTTCCATAATAAAATTTGAAACATCACTTGCATTGTACTGCGATAGCATAATACAGGGAATCTTCCTTTGGCTCGCGTGCAATCAATTTTTCTTTTACCCCGAAGGTAAAAGAAGCCCGAGGGAGTATACATATATGCCGTAATACATTAAATTAAATTACTTAGTTAAGATCAACATAGAAGGCACTTTGTATTAAATAAATCATATACCTGAGTATGTCAAACACTTTATGTCCGTAGCTATTCAAGCACTATCCGAGTATAATCTGACGTGTGACGAAGTGACTGACGAAATACAGCTTATTTTGCTAACTATTTCACTAAACACTTTAACCCACTGAACACCAAATAAGTTTTAACTAAAACACCGACGCGTTTCAACAGCAATGCTGTCATTATCAAGGCGATAATAAAACTAAATTAAAATAAAATCTACAAAAACAGGTAACCTAAATGTTATGCACGGTCAATCCTATACGCATCATTAATTTCCGATTAACGAAAACAATGACGAATACGGTATAGGGCCATTGTCACAATTCATTACACATGACTTATTTTTATATATTTCTAAACTTTCGAAAACATTTAGAAACTTACAATTGTTTATTTGTCTAATTAATTTAACATTCGTATGATCGATGTTGTGATCTGTTTCAAAAATGTGTTGGGCAACGCTCGATTTCTCAATTCTATTAAATCTAAGATGAGCCATATGCTCTTTGAATCTAGTTGAGACTGCTCTCCTGGTTTGCCCAATATATTTTTGATTACAATCTTTACAATTGATTTCGTAAATACCTGACTTTTCTAGAGGTTGTATTTTATCTTTAGGGTTACCGATGAGACTTCGTAAACTAGTCCCAGAACTGTAAACTATTCTGAGATCTACCTCTTTGAAGATTTTACTCAAACCTTTAGTGATAAAGGGAGCGTAAGGGAGGGTCACAACGGGTGAAGCTTTAACATCCTCTCGAAAAGTCGTAGATTCTTTCACGGTGTTCTTATAATTAAACTTCCTAATTAACTTATAGATATGCTGAGGCTGGAAACCATTACACTTGGCCGCATCTTTTATAATTTTAAGCTCTTTCTCATACCTCGCCTTATTCAAGGGAAAAGTGAGAAGTCTGTGGACCAAAAAATTCAGGCTTGCCATTTTGTGTTGAACACAATGATGGGAGTCTGAAGGAATGTAGCGAAGTGTACTGGTTTCCTTTCTATACACGTCAAACTCTAATCTATTGTTATTTCTAATTACTAAAGTATCTAGAAAGGGTAGCTGACCGTTTTCTTCTCTTTCACAAGTGAACTTTATGGTTTCGAACCGATTATTTAATCTATTGAGAAAATCGTCAATATTACATTTTTTAGTGTCAAATATAGCGAAAATATCATCCACATACCTCAACCAAACCCTAGGAAAGTATTCGCTCTCAGATTCTAAGTCCTTTTCAAAACGGCTCATGAAAAGGTTAGCCAAAAAGGGCGACAAGGAGTTACCCATTGCCGTTCCTTCCAGCTGCTCATAAAAACCCCCGTTGAATTGAAAAATGTTCTGTTTCATACAGATGTCAGTTAAGCGAATATATTCCCGGACACATTGTTGACTCAAACTATTTTGAAGCAACAAGTCCTCGAGGTATGTCAAGGTGTCTGGAATCGGTACACTAGGAAAGAGAGAACTAACATCAAATGAAATCAATACTTCACCCTCCAGCAACTGAATATTTTGAATTTCTTTAATAAATTCTAACGAATTTTTTACTGCAAAACTAGGTTGCTGTATTGGCAAATTATTAAATTCATTGGTCAGCCATTTGGAAACCTTATAAGTCGGTGCGTCAATTGCCGAAACAATTGGCCTTACCGACTTGCCAGGTTTGTGGATTTTAGGTAAACAATATAATTTAGGGACAACAGGATTGGAAACATGTAGCTTACGTCTAACGTCGGCGGTAACAAGGTTGTTACAAGTTTTAAACACGTTGTTGACGTCTCTAATCATTTTCGGTAAAGGATTTTTTGAAATTGACTGATAAGGGCCACTACTCAACAGGTCATTAACCCGATCATAGTAGTCCTCTTTATCTAAAATAACAACCTTGTTCCCTTTGTCAGCTTTCAAATAAAAACAATCTTTTTCCCGCAAAGTTTTAATGATTTTAATGTTTTCGGATTTCTGAGGTGATTTATAGGATTTCAAATTTTTTGAAATAGTATGTTTGCAGGCCTCCCTAACAAACTGCTTTGTGGGCTCAGGAAACCGCTGGATAGAGGATTCTATCCCGGCAATAACCCACTCAACATTCGATTCAGGAGTCTGCAAACCAAATTTCAATCCTTTATTCAAAAGATTAAGTTCCCGTTCACTAAAGGTTTGCGAAGAATGATTTTCTACTATGTTAATGGTATTCATCGGAACATGATGTTTATTTTTTAAAAAACAACCTAACTTTCTTAATTTACTATCATGAGAGAATTTCTTATTTCTAACTATTTCAGTTCCATTTTTACAAATGATAATCTGTCAAAAAACTTGTAGTGCAATTTTGTGATTTAAAGTAATTTTATACACTGTTTTTTAAGGCCAAGAAAGTTGACTTTCTTACATTCATTTTCTTCGGAGAAGTAAGTGCTCTCTTGAAACAAGAATACTTATTTGACACAAGACGATAATAGTAAATGTTTTTCTTAAAAAATCTTTATGGTCAAGCAACAAATTTCTTGATTTTAAACTTTTAGTTATCACGCACCGCATAGTGCATAAGTAGTACCTATGTTGACACGGTGCGATTGAATGGCGAGTTATTTCGTTCAAGAAAATATATCTTTGGATTTCCAAGAAAGTGAAATATTTCACAGAAAACAATACTTTCTTGCTTATATAGGAGAATGAGAATTACTTAAATTAAGTAAGCCTTACTTGCTCTTACTACTTACTTTTCTCTGTGTACTAGAGAAATTTGCGATGATGATCTCATCTTATTGGAGCGAAACTGTGGCCAATAATTTACCACACCCTTCATCATTATTTTAAATCACTTTCTCTTAGATCATTTCCGAGTGAGTGAAAGAAATCGTTCAGTATTCCAATATTTAAGTCTGGTAAGAGACACCACCCCATTGCAATATTACAAACAATTTCTAAACTGCTTAAATGAATCAGAAAACACAGATGAACTTTGTATTGGCAGATTTTAGTAGAGCTTCTGATAAAATTAATCGCAATATCTTAATTAGTAAACTAATTTCAATTGATGTACATATACCTATGTATAGCTATCGATTCTAAGTCAAACGTCAGGTTTGCTTTTTAGTCCTTTGCCGTTTATAATTTATCTAAACAACTTCAAAACGTGTTTTATTTGTTCTAAATTTGAATTGTTTACCGACGATCAGAAACTATATACAAAAATAAATTTAGATTCAATTAGATCTCATTAGTACTGTGCTATAAATAAATTCTTTTTAAATTATAACAAACCTAATAATTAGTTTTACGCCCACTAGCTTATTGTTTAGGTACTCACTTTTTATTGGTACTCTTAAGACATTACTTTACGAATATTATGTCTTTAGTGTGATTAAATATGCCATTGCGGAAGCCTCAATATCAAATACATAATATAGACGTATTTTTATTGAAATCAAGAATTTTCAAAAATGGAAAAATTAAAAACATAGGTACTTATATTTCCGATATTGAGGCAAATATCAACATGGGTTTCATCAGTCAAATTTTTAACCAAACTATATATAGCTAAGTACAAGGTGATTTGTGCCAGAGGTCGAAAACTGAAAATTCATGTTTAAGCAGAAAATGGCGGTTGGCTTTTATTTTGGGAATATGGAGATATGTAGTTTTCTGAAATCATTTAATTGTTGCCTATAAAATTAAAGGAAATTGCTTTGAAACTTTATTTTTTTGCTTATAATCCAATACCGAACACAAATTTTCTTTTTTCGCCTCCTGGTATAAATCACCTTCTATGTTGAATTAGACTTCAATTGTCTTGTAAAATCAGTTACTGTTATGAAGAAAATAGACGTCTTAATCATGAAAACAAAGACATTTTTAATAAATAGCCGTACGTAATTTTAAAGGTAACTGTATGCGACTATTGTTATTGTAATTCCCTTTGACATGCATTTTAACAGTGATCAATGCATCCAAAGATACCGAATTGATTTCTGAAATTTGGTATGGGGTTATAGTTAATATAAATGCATTTTATGCAATACAGTTTATATTTTTTTCACTTCCGGTTTAATCGGCAATACGTCCAACTTTTTTTTTTTTAATCGGAACTCCCAGATTTTTTAACACTTTTGAATGCAAAATAAAAAACTACGTTCAGGAAGTATTAAGATGTTTATTTTTATTCACAAGAAAACAGTTAAAAAATTAAAAAAGTGTCCTAATACAGAAAAATCAAGATACCTGTCTATTCAGGTTGCGATTACAATAATTGTTCAAAATGCTCTCCATTTACAATTTGACAAAAATGTAAACGGTCAGTAAAATTTCTTATTGAATTTTGTATTTGTTCTGGAGTGATGCGATTGGCTTCTTGAACTATTCTCTCTTCCAATTGTTCAAGATTATGGGGACGATTTTTGTACACTTGACATTTCAAGTGACCCCAAAAGAAAAAATCTAATGGCGAGAGATCTGACCATTCGATTGCTCCTCTACGTCCGATCCAACGTTCCGGAAAAATTTCATTCAAATAATCGCGGACATTATGGGCAAAATTGGGGGGGAGCTCCATCTTGTTGAAACCAAAAATGTGCATTAGGGTGATCACCTATGTTTGCATTTGGAAAGAGGGCCGTAAGTGCTGGGACAACCTCATTTCGCAATAAATTTAAGTAGACGTTGCCAGTTAAATTTCCTCTTATAAAAAATGGTCCTATGATGTTGTTTCCAACAAGACCAGCCCAGACGTTCACCTTTTGAGGATGCTGTGTATGGACTTCTTTAATCCAATGCGGATTTTCAATTGACCAGTAGCGACAATCATGTCTGTTCACAGTGCCGTTGAGACAAAACGTTGCTTCATTTGAAAAAATGATTTGATCTAAAACATTAGGCTGCTGCTCGATCAATTCCGTCATTGTTTCGCAAAAATGTAGTCTACGATCTGGATCATCTTCAGTTAACTCATGGACGGGATACATTTTATAGGCTTTCATTCTTGCTGATTTAAGAATCTTATGAGCAGATTTTTGAGAGATCTCATGAATTTGACCTAATTCTGTAGTGGACACGTGATGATTTTCTTCCACTGTAAGTAACACATTCAAACTAGTTTCTTCATCTGTTGCTGTTAGTGGACGTCCCCTTCTAGGTAAATCCTTCACCTGACGAAAGACTTCAAACTTTTGAATTGTTCGGCATACCGTACTTTTACTAATGTGACGATCCGGATAAACTGTATTAAACAAAATACGAACCTCTTCAAAAGAACGTTGACGATCACCGTACCCACGCATCATTAATATCTCAATTCGTTCTGATTCAGTAAGTTTTACTGCCATTTTCAAATGTGTCAATGTCTAAAATAAGTAAATTTATAGCGATGCAAAAGTTAAAACGCTTTTAAAATTGTCAAATGTGACGGCAAAAAGAATGCAAACACTAAACAACAACTTTTTTCAAAGGTACCTTGTTTTTTCTGTATTAGGACACTTTTTTAATTTTTTAACTATTTTCTTGTGAATAAAAATAAACATCTTAATACTTCCTGAACGTAGCTTTTATTTTGCATTCAAAAGTGTTAAAAAAAGTTGAACGTATAGCCGATTAAACCGGAAGTGAAAAAATATAAACTGTATTGCATAAAATGCATTTATATTAACTATACCCCCATACCAAATTTCAGAAATCATAATTTTCAAATAACAAAGTCATTCGACCGTTCCGGGACTTTTTACTAACGCTGTATATTCTAAATAGTCTCTTTCTGAGTCAATACAGCACAGGAAACGTTCAACAAATGTTTCGAAACATTTTTTATACCCATTGGCTGGAATAGCCTTTAGTATAGCGGTCGAAATCTTTTGGATGACTGGGATGATATCGGAACAACTTCCTTTCATCGCCAATTTCAGTTTGGAAAATATCCAAAAGTCGCACGGAGCCAAATCGATGAGTATGGTGGATAATCGATAACAATGATGCCTTTTTTGATCAAGAATTCACGTACTATGATGGCTTTGTGCGACAGTGCATTTTCATGCAACAAAAATCAATTGCCTGGCTCTGGATATTTCGATCGAACTCGTCGAATTCTGACCCACAATCGTTGTAGAACTTCCAGATAATATTTTGCGTTCACCGTCTGACCTTCTGGGACGAATTCACTGTGAACAATTCCCTTTGAATAGAAGAAAACGGTCAGCATTTGTCTTCATTTTGCTCATCTACAAGCGTAATTGTTTGTCTTTTGGCACTTCTGGTCACTTCTATGACTCTGACGTTTTGTTTTCGGCTCCTATTAAAAACACCACGTTTTATCACCATTCACAATGGTTGATATGCTTGCCTTTGGAACATTTCTAACATGGTTTTGCAATACTGAACTCTCCAATCTTTATGGTCGTCTGTCCGAGTGTGGCACGAAAATTACTGAGTAAACTTACATTTTATGAGGCACAAAATAATCAATAAATTGAAGTCAAATTTGTTGTACAATTAATTATTTCTATCATGACTAATAGGTAAGATATTTTTCCTAGTTCATCTCGTATATAAAATATTAGTTTCATATTATTACAGAAATAAATTAGATTGTTTAGCTTGTAACTACTTAACATTATATGTAGGTGAAGATGTCCTAATTTAGTTCCGGACAATTGTATATAAATAACTGAATAAACCGGTATATCTAGACTGAATGTTTTAACTAATTAATCAATTACGTATTTATGCGATAATATTATTAGGCGTATTTGTAACGACTAAGCTAAAAATCACATTTACAACATTGATCATCTTATACAACCTAATAATTTATTTTTATATCTTGATTTTTTTATTAGTTGTGTAGCAATCAATGCCACATAATAATCAATCACACGTGCACGTGATCTAAGCCGATAAATCCGGCGTTAACACGGGATTTTCAATAATAGCAGTAACTAATTTAATATGATGCATTGTTCTCGCTTTTTAGTTACAGAAAACAGACAATATCCGAATCGTCAGATTAGTCGTCGAGATTACAAGCCCGATACTGTAAATATTAATCCAATTATGAAGCTATCAATTGTGATATCGGCGCAATTTATTAGACTCTGATGATCGTCAGATGGCAAACCATGTAATTCTGATAAGCTTTTTTTAAGTAAAGTTTACATGATAAAGCGTGTAGTTTACTACCTCATTGATTGTAATCAACAAGTGATTGTAATGGTGTTATTTACAAAACAATACATATATGTATGCCGTAAATAAATGAAAACAAGTAAAAGTTGATATATTTTAATGAAATTTTCTAAATGTAACAAATGTTTGCAATAATTGAAAGTACTTAAATGCATTATTTTAAAGAAATGTGGTTATTAAGAATATACAAAACTGTAAAATATAAAGTACAAATTTCTGTCGGTACTTTGCAAATTACAGTTACATAATGTATACTGCATGAGGCATGTTGATTTATGTGTATTCATATCTTACAAAATATTATTTATTTCATAATACTTATTTTTCTTTTTTTCTATTTTAATAAAGATTAGGCAACTATTTGCAAAGTATGCATGTAATATTGCATTTTGTAAATTGTAGTGGATAAGTAGGCTGGCTTGCAATAAAATTTCGTACACCATAATGTCAACCAAGCTAATTTCTTAAGATTATTTTTCAATGTAAGACTTTAGATTTGACAGATGTAATAGTTTATGCGTAGAGGTTATGATAAATTATATGGAAGTAGTGTATTTTTGAAAATGAAACGTCAAATTAGAAATGTCACAAAAAGGTGAAATCAATATAGGTAAAACTAGGTGATTTTATTGCAAGCCAGTGTACAGTTGTGTTCATTATCCAGTAGTACATAGATTCTCGCTTAATGTAATTAAGCCTTTTAAAGAACTGTCACATGTCTACTTGACACATGACAGTTTATATACTTCAAAATAGCGTCTACAAGTAAATATTGATTGATACCGATAGTAATAATAGAAATAAAGCATAATGCCTCAACTCAATCAATTCGAAAAAGTACAAATAATTATTTATCTACATGAAGGTTTATCAGTAAGAAATGTGGCTCATACTATGCATGTAAACAAAACTACTGTACAGAGAATAAGAAATAAATGGGAGACTGACGGAACTATAGATAAAAGAAAGCCAACTGGAAGACCCAAAATTACAACAGAAGTCGAAGATAACGCTCTTGTGCAATATTTAGAACAAAATCCTTTTCATGTAGTGCGAGCTGCCATTCAGCGAACCGATTTTCCGGGGTCGAGACCTACTGCTTGTCGCAGAATAAAAGAGTCCCCTTTAAAAGATTATGTTGCAACCAAAAAAAATGATTTTAGGAAATGAACAGAAACAGGCAAGAATCATTTTCGCTTTAAATAATATTTTACGCGAAAACTGGGATAGAGTAATCTTTACGGACGAAAAGGTTTTTCAATCCACTAACAACGGGCAGATCAGGGTTTATAGACCACGTAGAACAAGGTTTAATGAAAATTTCGTCAGCAATTCTGAAAGATCTGGGCGGTTTTCAGTAAATGTATGGGGATGGTTAAGTTACTATGGGCCGGGGGTATGTTGGGTGATTAATGAAAGATTTACTGCAGACACTTACCGGAATATTTTGGAAAATGTTATGTTACCAAGTGTTTCGGAACATTTTCCTGATTTCATTTATCAACAAGAGAATTGTCCGGTCCATAATGCGGCTATAATTATATACAGAATGGTTGCAACAAAATAATGTGGAAACTTTGCCGTGGCCTTCGAAAACCCCAGACATTAATGTAATGGAAAATTTGTGGGGTCTAATGACACAGCAAATTTATAATGTAAACTTTCGTCCTATTAACAAAGGATCAATTAATTACCTTCATAGAAGATTCGTGGAATGAACTCAGTGATAATCCTGCTTTAGTAAGAAACCTGTATTCACCGTCAGATGTTACGAATTTTGCATGTATTATCTTTTTTCTTTTTCTATGTTTTTATGTCTTTTGTAACTTTTTCATATTTAATAAAGTTGGACTATTATATGTTATTATTAAATTCATTTAGTAATAAAAGTTAATTTATTAAAACTAACCGAAAACGTAAGATATGAATACGATATATAGAAAGTTTGAGGAACACATTCAATAAAAACCTGTACTACTTTCTTTTGAAATATGGAACATACAGCCAGGTTTACAGCAAACAATCACTGTCCTACTTATTTATGAACAGAACTGTACCTATACCTACCTACTTTAAAAATATTTCTCGTGTTAATTGCTTCTTAAATTTTGTTCGAATAGAAGAATATTTTTATTGATACCGGTAAATTTGGCTATTTACATTCAAATAATGTTTAATAACACATACATAGAAACTGCCTATTTTGAATTTAGCGCATTTTTTTTGTGTCGGACGTAGAGCGTTTGACAGCTGTCATGAGTGAAAATGAAGGTTGAGTCACGGAAAGTTACACAGACGCACAACCCTTAAAAAGTTAGTTTTGTGGAAACAGTTTGAAAATGTCGTGGATTTTTCGTTTACCATAACACACCTGTTCACCGTGGTCCAGTCAATAGAAAAATTTGAGGCGTTTGTCTAATGAAAACAATGCCATAGTTAGTGACAGTATTCATCATTCTTCCCCCTTGATTCGCCATAGTTTTCAGCAATTGAAGCTCTCAGGAAGCAGTTTAAAACTAATTTTGGTTAAATGTCTGTATTTTCATACTTACAAGATTCAATTGATACGAACGTTTACAGAATAGATCTTAGAGATCTTATACAAGTGAACAGTATCTTCTCTAATTTCTCTATCGCATTTCGGATTTGCTGGTTATGTCAACAAAATAAATTGTCGCATGAGCCACTCTCTGGCGAAGTGATTAGATCTTTAGTCTTCGAGAATGCGGCTTCCAACTCGACACTCGTTACTGTGAGATAATAAATAACTTCTTCTTGCCTCAAATTGCTAAAATGGATCTTGAAGACATGTGTTTCCAAGAGAATAAGACAATCTACCATACACAAAAAAACCGACGACGTGAATTGTCCATTGAGATCATGCAATTTAACACTGTTGGATTTCTCTCTTTAGAGTTTTTTGAAAGGAAAAGTCTATGTTAATAAGTCCAATAACCTACCACAAATCACTTAATTGAAAGGCGAGATTCTAAGCGCAACTGATGAATTCAGACGGCACTATGCCACACACTGTCGTCGAAAATTTCGTCAAGAGAACCAATAAGTGGCCACGAGGCGTCCATTTATCGGATATTGCGTTCCGTACATAATCTCTATAGGTAGCTACACTTTTTATTACAAAACATCTGAAATTAAAAAATAAATAAATAAAGACTGCGTCGAAGAAATCTGAAAACGGAAACAATCGAGGTATGAAATGTAAATGAGTTAGAAGAACCTTCTGGCGTCAGAAGATTTTTTACCTCTAGCGTGGTTTACACGACACCCCCATACACACTTTTGCTCCTGAAGAAGTCACTTAAATGCATTTTTTACTTTTTGCCTCATAAATCTTACTCAGACGTTTTATTATAGCTAAGTTCAAAACTATTTCAGGTAGTACAACAATAATTAATGCCAATATCTTTATTTTATTGAAATTTAAATATTAAATTTTACATTATTAATGTTTTGCTTTATCTCTATTACAGATGTCAACGGAGTGGGGATATTGCCAAAATAATGGTAAGTTTAAGACAATATTATTTCAAAACTAAATTTGTAGAAATATCAAATAACTTCCAATAATATTGGATCTAATATCAAATGTCACTAACCCTGTATCTAATAATTACATTTAATTTTATAAAAGTTCAGGTAGCAATTATCAACATGTGTAAGCACTTGATGTGTAATCTACTACTGTTGTTGATAAACATCGAGAATTCACAACAAAAAAATATAATCAGTACCTAGCTTTATTTCCACTTTTTGTGATAATTAAGGAGCTAAAGTGTTTTTTCCTAAGTGTCGTTGATATCATTATACTTATGTATTGTACTGGGCCTCGTTAAAACGAAACTTATATTATGTATTTGTTTGTTTTAAGTTCCTTTCATATGCTACACGACAGTCTTCGTGTATTATATTTTCACCAGACAAATGAATGGGATAATGAGGAAGGAAATTGATATTGTTACATATATTATTTAAGTATACTCTCGTGCGATATTATGTAACGCATGCTTGTTATATAAAAGTACAAGACAATAAAAACTAGTTAAAAATAATGAGTAGCACTAATAGACGATATATTGATTGTTTTTGCTGTTAATCACGTGCATCCGGGATTTTGACATAATCGGCTGTTATTATAGCCTAAAATAGATATTAATTTTTATCAATAAATCACATAATTTAGTTTATCTAACCTGTAACTAGTCCTATTCCTTTTTTCATTGTCAGTCATCCACACAGATGATAATTTAATAATTTATACTTATCATACATAAATATACGAAATACGGATGTATTTTCAAAATATGTATCTAATATTGCGCTATCATAAAGTAGTGCTGTTACAAGAATGGCCAACTGCAATCTCATGTCAAATTTAAACGTCAAAGAAACGGAAATGCTCATCTTCAAGTTAAAAAAAAATGTAAATTACTGTAAAGATTTTTTAGTACTTTGACTTCACCTGCTTTTCAAAAAATATTCCAATACTCTCGTTTGTTTAAAATATTGTTTTTTTCATGCAGTGTTTTCAACACTGTCAAACAAGTTTTTTATAAATCTATTCGCAACTTAGATGGCAGTGCAAATTTTTGCGGTTGTGATTAATACGACGTGAACTTTAAAATATTTTTATCGAAATGAATCTCATTCGACAATGTTGTAACAATATATCTAGTGAGCTCTACATCAAAGTAATGTGAGAAACGTGCAATATCTCTAAAATAGTTAGGCCTAAGGACTTATAGCTATCTAACCTGTGAAAGAATGATAAGTTAAAGCGCTCTCTTTTATCACCATCTACGCCATTTACTCGCGTAAACACTAGCAGTAAAATTTCTATGAAAGTCCAATTTGCTAAGAATTGTTTATCACTAAAATTGTTAATAGTAGGAGCATTTGAGTTAATATAAATATATAACACAATACCACAGATTAATAACATCAGCAAAAGTATAAAATACAAATTTTATAGATCAGATACCAACATAACATTTACATCTAACGACAATAAATCTTTAAGAAGAGGATAATCAAAGTAGTATCGTTGATAAATTGGTCTTAAAAAGTTGCAACAAACTAAGTACTCCTAATATTTAAAGAAATTACTTTACATTGTTTTACATAACATAACCCTTAAAACTGCCTTTTGATTTCGAAAATATTTATTTTTAAACGGTAAAAGAAAAGATTAATTAATTAATTCATAAAATAATATACAGGGTGCTTCATTAATAATGGGAAATATTTTAACTGGAGGCACTACATGTCAAATAATGATCATTGACCAAAAATAGCCTTATTCAAAATCGCACCATTTTCGAGATGAAGGAAAAATCGTTTTTTTCCATATGTTGTTTACATAGAAAATATTGAAGAATAATCGAAAAATTGTCCTAAAATGGCAATTCCGTAGAATTTGAGTGTTGGCCTACCCGGATTTTTGCTGTTTAAACTATTTGTAGCCACAAAAAACAAAAAAGTTCTATTGATGTTAACACAAGGGGATATTTTCTTCTCTTTGCTGTAATTTTGCTAATTAGGGAAAATTGCACCATAAGAAGCATCTAATAATACTAAATCTCCATGCCAAATTTTATTTCCATCGTAAATGTAGATTAGCTTAAAGATGGAAAAAACGATTTTTTTGTGGAACTTTGAAGACCTTCATATCAGAAACGGTGCGATTTTGAATAAGGCTATTTTTTGTCAATGATCATTATTTGATAATTAATGAAGCACCCTGTATATAAAAAGAGAAGCAACATTTTTGATTTTAGAACTGATATTGATAATTTATTTTTTTATGTGTGGTGGGTGCTTAGTTGCAGTGACTCCGTAAGCTGTATCGCTTGTCTGACTATCACTGCAACTCTCGCGGTGTAGTTTGTGTGTGTAAGTTGTGTTCAATGGCTTTGTGACAGCACCATATCGCCTTTTATGATGCCGCGCTGTTAATCACTTTGCTCCCAACAGCGAATGGCAAGTCGATCCGGGATTAAACTCTTTAAAAAAATGTCACCGTCCCTCCGGAGAATTGAACCCCGGCACCTATCGTCCTCTCACTACGATAGTCAGCCGCCTAACCACTGCGGTCATCGACCCGTTTTAAAATTGAAAAGTGTTTTGTAATAATTTAATTCACCCCTGGATTTTATTAAATTAAGCTCTTATCTAAGTATTTTTTTCTAGTCAGAAAGTCGAAGAAAATTGTTGAGGCTTGATAAAAAATACGCTAGCATAGGGATGATTCAATTTAACTTCATAAACCTTGTAAACATAATCCTATACTATGAGATTCAAAATGATTGTCAAATCTATTCCTATAGACTGTGGCAATAGTTTTTTCTTACGAGAATCATTTTGATCTCATTTATATCAATGATTTCTTTATTCTTAGACATTTTTATTGGTAGACCTGATTGTATGAATATCTTTTATATTATTTGACACGTAATAAATGTCAATTTGTTCCACCGATAAAGTAATTTTACGAAAACATAATTATTATGTTCTGGAATAATGGATTTTTAGGTGATTTTTGTTTTATTAATCTAGAGATGGAACATATATTAGCGAATGAACGAGTAATAAAACTTCTAAATAATTATGGTCATTAAAACTATCCTTATTGCTGCTAGCTTCACCAAAGTTACCAAGCTTATTTTCATATATGTAATTATTCTGCGTTTTAATTACATAATCACAACACTTTCACAAAGTCACTTAAGCCATTTGAAATTTTTCTCTCTTGCATTTTTTGTTTTAAGTTTTGCCTTCGTTGGCTTTAAATATTGTCTAAATAATGTGAATATACGAGGGCAGCCCCAGAATGATCTGGCCCTTTATTGCAACACACTTGTTACATCTATAAATCAACAGTTCAATACTTTTATAAAAATAATCTTTTCCTTTCTCTTCAAAATGACCTAACACAGCGGTTTGCAGCTCGTAATCGCTAGAAAATTTTGTCCTACAAAGTTTTTTTTTAGATTCAGAAACAAATAATAATTGCATGGGGCCATATCAGTACTATCTGGGAAATGACCGAGCTCAATGAAGGCACACTCAGGAATAGCAGCCTTGACAACATCTGTCGTATGGATCGGAGTATTATTGTACAATAAGAAAATTGTTCGCTGTAATTTTCCTCTGCGTTTTTCTTTAATGCAGTCTCTCAATTTGTGCAGAAGTGATGGATAATAAGTCCCGTTTACAGCAGCGTTACGATCTTTAAAATCCACCAATAAGATCCAGCCTTGTTGATCCGAAAAGTGGTGCACTCGATACTTCCTCCTCGACAAGAATTGTTTTGACTGTGGGCGTTTCAATCCGTTGACCTTGATGGCCAATATCTTCCACGGTTTCTCATCCAAAACGAGTTCACCTATTTCTTGACGCTATCTAAACGCCTTTTAATTACCGACGAAAACGAATTCTTTGCAGAATCTATGTATTGCTAGAAAAGTCAATAAAGTAACATAAACATAGTTTTTCGTCATCGTAACAGGCAGGTTCTTTTAATAATTATTCTGAACGTTGGTTTAACTTTTGAGTAAGAACTATTAATACATTACATAATAAAAAAAATAATATTTCGTACTTTTCCAATAATATAACGCATTCTATAGATTACTGTAAACTTCCGAGACGTTCTCTACATTTCCAGTCGTAGATAAAAAAAATTATAAACTAAATCAAATAAACGCCTTTTTTAAATAATGTAATTCGTAATACATTTTAGTATCAATTCGTATCATCCTGAATTCGTCTTTACGTACATATAAATTTCCTATATTTATTTGTCTTAACTCTTATCGCATCTAAGCGCGTATACATAGAGGGAAATTGTCAATTAAGGCTAATGCGCGGTTAAATGATATTTATAGAACAGTAGACGTATTGCATTTGCATAATACGAAAGTTTCATTCCATATATGCGCTCGTACTTTAATTGTGAATGATAGGATTAAGTTTCGTTTTAATTCACGTAGAAGTAGTATTTGATTACATTGTCGTAATTACAAGCTCATCCGTTGTCTCAATTTTCATGTTCGCGTGCCTTTCACTCGCGCTGAAATCGTACACCTATAGACGACGCAAAAATATTTAAGGTTTTACCGTTGTTAAAATCAGATTAAGGAAGCTGATTATGTAGGAAAAGTTTGAGATTTCCTAGGAAAAAACGTAGAAACACACTTATCTGAGATGATGCTACTTGAAGGTAAACAATACTTTGTAAGACAAGGTCAACTAAGAAAAGACACATTAGAAGTGGTGGGTTTTGGAACACATTACTGTCAATCATGCAATGAGTACAAAACGAAAGTTTGATCGTTTTATTTAAATGGTTTAATTAACCGTTATAATTGTTCCAAGTATTTTGCGAAGAAGTTACCTAGACGCTCACCTTTCAGACAGTGTTGATCCGATGTTGACTAATAATTGTCAGAACGATGCTCAGTATGGTAGAAATCCGTGATCTTTCAACAAGATGGAGCTTCTGCCAGTTATATTCAATCTGTTCGAAAACATTTAAATTAAAGATTTCCATGAACAATAGCTTAGCAAGCGATCTTATATTGAATGGCCAGCGTGATCAGCAGATTTTTTCACATTTAGATTTGTCGTTTTACGGCCAGCTAAAAAATATTTTCAGCAAATATCGTCACAGCACTGGCCAAAACCAAAATGTGTGACGATGATTTGAGCGGAATTTGTTTCATTGTATGGATGTAGGTGGTCAATTTGCACAATTACTAGACTGTCATAAATTGTTGTTGTACTTGTAGATATATTGAATCGTGTAGAGAATAGAATTGGATGTTTTTTGCTCTTAATGTTAGATTTTTTTAAATTATGTTATTTATAATTTTTCATTCTTAATGTTTTTGTTATTAAAATAAGCACTTAGAAGCTAGATAAGTAAAACAAAGTCATCCTCATGTAGGTGCCGGGACACACCCGATTAGAAGGAAATGAGAAAGCAGACAAACTCGCAAAAAAGTGATTTAGAGCATCTCTTTTGAGGCCTAAACCTCTTTGCGGGATCAGTCATAGCACAATATTAAAGAAACTAAAAAAAGAAGTTGAACAAAGAAAAATCAATCAAGTTTGATCAACATGGAATGGGAGAAGCGAAAACAACTCTGAAAACCTACAAGCAGAACAGATTCAATGAACTCATTACCATAAGCAACGACAAACTTCGACTTTACTGGCAGGAATCTTATCAGGTCACTGTCGGCTCCAAAGACATATGAAAACAATTGAGCTAGCAGAGACAGCAGAATGCCGTTTCTGCGAGAAGGAAGATTAAACTTCCATACCTATCCTCTCCGAGTGCGCAGCACTAGGCAATTCAAGAGTTATGCACCTAGGATCTTATGGAAACGAAGAGGGAGACTTGCCTAACATCAAACCATCCCACATTCCACATTTTCTAAAGCA
Organism: Holotrichia oblita; assembly: GCA_023690525.1. Taxonomy (NCBI): domain Eukaryota; kingdom Metazoa; phylum Arthropoda; class Insecta; order Coleoptera; family Scarabaeidae; genus Holotrichia; species Holotrichia oblita. The sequence continues at coordinate 50,745,687 of CM043015.1, forward strand.
GATAGGCTTAGCAAGCCAGCTATGAAATCGAGAAACCCTCAACGATATAGCAAGAAAGGGTCTATTGTGTCCCCCAATAGACCTTTTAGGTCGCAGTGTAAATATCACCAGAAGCTGGTTTTCTTCTCAACATCTTCTTTCTTTGAAGTGCAGTACAACAAGTTACATGTTATCGTTTATAAGTATCGAGCTGGAAGTTAAATTTATAACGCGGATGTGTCTCCCTAGAAAACAAATTTGACTTCTTTCAAAAGAAAATGGGAGTCCTTGAATCAGGGGGCTTTGAAGACCAGCACCAACACCAACAACCGATCCGAAAATTCTGAAATATTTCTGTAATTATACATCTAAACTAGAATGTGCTACAAACTCTCTATCGTCTTTTATCATTTGTTAGTGCAGGTTTTTCATGTACCGTTTCTCTTTTCATCCACAGAAACTTAGCATTAATGGTATCCTAGTTCTGTTTGGACTTTTTCTACCATTTTTTTTATTTTTTCTTTTCTGGCCATATCATAACTTTCTCTAATTACTCAGTTATTTTTAATGTGTATATTCTTACACATAGGCACATGGCACATGGCCTGGAATGATGAGAGAAACAAATGCATAGTCAAAAAGTTGTAAAAGGGCTTGCCAACTCACATTAAAGATACGCCAAATATGACCAATACAATCAGCGCCATTCGATGCCTAAAACGAATAATGACTCATAAGCCCAAAAACGCGAGATTCTAGGTCGGCATGATCAAAGTCAGTGGTCTTTTCGGGTGTATGGTAGCTTTGAATATATTAATGTTCTTAAACCTAGCCGTTCTTTACTATTAGCCGAAGAGAGGGGGAAGACTTTTTACGTAAAATTTTTCTGCAAAAGATAAAATATTATTTTGAAAATTTGAATTTTAACTTACTTTGTAACAGGCTTTACTAGTTTTTTTTAATAAAACCTAAAAAGTATCTTTCAAATGATTCATAATTTTTTGTAGTATGGGTCTTTTTTAGTTTTCTGTCCTTCTAGTACATCTATACTGTCACTCACCAAACAAAATCTTGTTTCATCCAAGGCAAAAGCTGATCTCTGTACTTCAGTATCCATTGTAACTGGGTATTGAGTGGTATTGACATATCGACAAACTATCAGGCCAGTACAGTATAAGGTTTTCGTCATTAATATACAAAATTGGTTAAGTAGCAATGTTGGAACTCTTATAGTGACTAGCTCGGCGTATCCGGTCAATATTACAGGTTTCTTGATACAAATACACCGACCATTTCAGGTCTGTTTTAAATTTAATGCTTCAATGAGCCTTCGTCATGTGGAGCAACAATTTCTACTGTAGAAAATGCAGAACTCACATTATCTAGCATTTTTGATAAGAAAACAAACTTCGTTGAAACAGTTTAAATCAAATGCGGACGGTTTTTAAACAGATGTTTTTGTCAAGAAAGTTGTTTCGAAAGTATGTTTGGATTTTGTGCTTTACTGCAATTTAAAAGTTACACTTAAGTTTCCCAAGAACGAAAACAACGGCTTGAATAGTACAAATCAAAAAAAAAACAAGTCGATCAACTTTACGGCCTTTGAAAATTATAGATGCAAAAATCTATAATCGCTGTTATTTTGCAAAGAAATTGTTAAATCAAAATAATGGTCAATGTCAAATGATTTAAATGTGATAAAGGACAAATGTTAAATGACTTATTTCTGATCTGACAATAAACAATAAACTAACCGAAACTAATTCATGAATACCGATTACAAAGATTTATCTATTCTGCGAACAGGGCTCTTCAGATATGATTTGCACTCGTAAACATATCCTTTGATTTACGTCATTTAATTGAATATTCACATATTCGCAGCACAAATGTTTTGCCTTTATTAAGTTAATAGTTCGAATTTAGAATAGAATTACAATATGATAATATTAGCTACTAATTGATTTATGAATAGGAAATAACTATCAGTCTGAATACTGGTTTGAAGGCCAATTTTACAAGGACAGAAAAGATAAATGATTCAAATATTCCTTCGATTAATACATATAGCAACGCTTTAAATAAAGTAATAAAACCGCTTAATGTAGTATTGACTACACTGACAAAAACGCATTGTGAGAAACGGAAAGAAAAATTTGTTATTCTGGTAGTATTTTTTTCTTCGGAATTTATTGTATATTCTTGACTACATAATATTCAAACATTCTGACTCACTAGAAAGTAAGAAATAACGATTTTTTGTTATATTTCGTCTGTGGAGCATTCCTCCTAATGATCCAACAATAATTGAACATCATATTAGGATTCCACTTGGTTTGATACCAAATACACCAAAATTTTCTGGAAAGAAGTCTAGATGCGACTGCAGGAAGTGTGCTTTGAAGGACTTAATTTTTAGAAGATGTTATAGAATCATTGAAAACATCACGATAATTTTCCCCCTTTTAATCTCTCAAAGAACAACATATTGTACAACGTTTTATCTGATTTCACGATTTAACAAATATTGGGTGAAAAATACTGGAAAATGTAGATCAAATTAGAGGTGAAATAAGTACGTACATTATTACAGGTTTGTCTCTATAGTTTTAGTTTTGATAAATGCAATTACCTAATATGTATTATAAAAAACTAAATTTATTACCGCACTAGTGCGGTAAAAACTGTCATTACGGACACGTTACATACGTTGTGAAATCAGATATATAATATTAAACCTATGAATATTATTATATATCGTATCAACAATAGCAAAATTAGTGATTACAGTCTGCAGTGTGATATTATCATCATTTGCACGATGTACACTAATTAATATAAACCTAATGGCAACTAAAACAGCAGTTACCTTGAATCACATTTAAATGAAGAGGTACATACAGTTTCCAAGGTCGTACTTAATTATCATTGTTTCACACATTCAGTAGGTTTTTTACTGAACAATCGTTTGTGTAACAAATATGAAACAATAATATTTGCTCATTCCATTGACCACATGCGCAATTATCATATTAATTATGATAATAATACATTTAAGAAATAATAAACTGGCATAATAACGTCTTTTTATCAATAATAATTAACATCTTTCATTTTTTCCAGGGCCTGAAACTTGGCACAAGTGCTTTCCGCAAGCTGCTGGAGCGAGGCAAAGTCCCGTCGATATACGATCCGTTAATACTAAGATTTTAACAACCAATCAGTGCTTATCTTGGAGATATGAACCTGGAAATGCGCTTGATATCAGTAACACTGGTTACGGTTGGAAAGTGCATGTCAACGGTGAAGGATCAGGTATTCTTGTTTGATAATTTGTTTATGCGCGTTAAAAATAGGTTTATTTTAATTTGGCATTGGCCATTATCCAGACACTAATTATACAATCAAATGTCAATCATTCTCATATACGTAGTATCAATTTGTGTATAAAAAAACATTTACGCATAACGGAATATTAAAAATAGCATATTCTGTAATGAAACTAAAATCTATAACAAGGTCTCCAAGCATATATCGTTAAATTGTTTTAATTTTGGATTAACATGTCAAGAATGCCCTTAGCCTTCACTCATTTTGTTGTTGGTATATTTAAAAATATATTTTCACGTCATCGAAGTTTCGATATATTTTTTTATTCAATCTTCCTTCCTTTTTTTACCAAAAGTAGCGAAAAATTTATACTTCGTAAAAAAAAAAAAACTGTAACCTTCCTTTGCTGTAAAGATTCATTTTTCATGTTAACAATATGTCTACCTACTTTTTTTCAAATTTCAATAAAAACTAGTTGACCAGGCGCGTCATTGATAACACTGAGAAAGAAAAAACAGTTTAATACTTTCTACATTCTTAAGTACAGAATATTCAAACATTCATGACTCATTTAAAAAATAAAAATCGATGATTTTCTGCTATATTTCACTTGCAACAGAACAAATTACTACCCAAATTTTTATAAGATGTTATAAGATCGTTAGCAATACCTTTATATATCTGTTTTAAGTACATGAAGCCCATGATTATTACCCATGGCAGGTAGATTCACATTTTTACGATTATACAATACGTCATATTTAACATTTTTGTATCCAAGAATGGTGATTGTGATTAATACTTAAGCTATTTTTTTTTCTAATGTAGTGGTTTTTTTCCCTACTATTCCATTCACATAAAAAAACAACAGTGCTTTGTACAGCCAAGCTGCAGGCTAAGAAGGTACTGCTGATCATTCATTAACTTTGTGTAGAAGCATAGCTTTTAAACTAACTCTAAACGAATGAATGGAACAAGCACCAGTCGAGTAATGTTCAATACCAAGAACAGCATGACGTTTATGATAAATTCTATTCTGATTCTATTTTTTTAATAATAGTAATATTTTTTTATGCATGGTAGGAGCTTAGTTGCAGTGACTTCGTAAGCTGTATCGCTTGTCAACATATATTATAGTAGCTGTAGTTTGCGACGAGTTCGCGATCTATTTGCCGTTAATTTTGATAATAAATTATACATTCTATATATATTATATATAAATAAATTCAACGGGTCGATGGCTGCAGTGGTTAAGCGGCTGACTATTGTTGTGAGAGGACGATAGGTGCCGGGGTTCAATTCTCTGGAGGGACGGTGACATTTTTTCAGAGAGTTTAATCCCGGATCGACTTGCCATTCGCTGTTGGGAGCAAAGTGATTAACAGCGTGGCATCATAAAAGGCGATATGATGCTGTCACAAAGCCATTTAAACACAGCTTACACACAGTAAACTACACCGCAAGAGTTGCAGTGATAGCCAGACAAGTAATACAGCTTACGGAGTCACTGCAACTAAGCACCCACCACACATAAAAAAAATAGACCTATATATAGACCAGGGTGCGGCAAAAAGATCTGACGTTTTTTAAGTAAAAACAACATAAAAATGATAAGTGGTAAAAATTGTTTTATTGCTGACATGACATGACATCATAACAACCGATTTCGTCCGTTTAAAATCTGAAGATAACGTTCTTTAAATGATGTCCTTCTTCGAACAAACATTCTTCCAGTCTTGGACTGAAGTTGTCGAACACCTTCTCTAATAATGCAGGAGACAGGTTAGCGATTTGTTGGCTTATGGCTCTTTCAGTTCGAACAGTGTGTGGGGTCTGTTTGTGTAAACTCATGCTTTAAGAAATCGCTACAAGAAAAAGTCCATCACCTCATAGGCTGTATGGGCTGTTGCCTCATCCTGATGGAACTACAGCCTTCTGCACACTAAACGATTTCTCTAAAGTTGTGGGCTGTGAGATGCGCCTATACCTACCACCCCACCACCTACTCAGACCTTAAACGGACGAAATGGGTTATTCTGATGTCGTTTTCATTAATTTAGATGTACTCCTTTCTGTAATAAGCAATAAAAGCATTTTTATCACTTTTCATTCTTAAGTTGTTTTTACTTTAAAACCATCAGATCTTTTGCCACACCCTGTACTATTAAAAAATATTCGCAAGATTTCGAAACACTTGCAACACTTGCACACTGTGGGCTGTGAGATGCGCCTATACCTACCACCCCCCACCACCTACTCAGACCTTAAACGGACGAAATCGGTTATTCTGATGTCGTTTTCATTAATTTACATGTACTCCTGTCCTTTCCTTTGTAATAAGCAATAAAACCATTTTTATCACTTTTCATTCTTAAGTTGTTTTTACTTTAAAACCATCAGATCTTTCTGCCGCACCCTGTACTATTAAAAACTATTTGCAAAATTTCGAAACAATTGCAAACATTTCTATATCACTGGAACGAAAAAGGGCGCCGGTGGAGGGCCAGGAGGTGGGAGGAGGAGGGGGAGAATAAAATGTTCTAAATAACAATCATATCGGAGAAAATAGACAACACACACAGACGAACTTGTTTTGGCGATTGTAAATGCGAATCCAACGAGACAAATTGCTTCTGAAATTGGTTTATTTAAGTCAGGGGTGTGGAAGCTCTTGAAAAAATAAAATGAAAACCTCAGAATTATCGACCAGTACACAGTATTCTCAAAAAATGTATATCTAAGTCGGAATTTTTAATAATAACATTATTGAACCATTTGAAATTGTAGAAAATTTAAATACATATTTAAATAGAACTTTTAATAACGAAAGTAGAATCTGCATTAGATGAAGTTGCAAGAAAAAATCAGGACATCTGGTTTCAACAGAATGGCTGCCCCGCGTAGTTTAATTGGCACCATAATTTTTTTCTGTGGGGACATCTTAAGACCAAAATCTACAAACAACACCAACCAGATCTTAATTCTTTGAAAAAAGCAATAGTTGCTGAATGCGTGTTAATTACTGACACACAATTAGCAAACGTAATATGTAGTTTTTATAAGAGATTAGGGTATTTTTTTGCACAAAACCAGGGGTTCGACTTTGAGAGTGGACACCCGATATATCTAGAAATAGGAGAAAAAAAAACTGCATTAAACTGGTCGATAGCCGCAGTGGTTAGGCTGACTATCGTTGTGGTGAAACGATAGGAGCCGGGTTTCAATTCTCCGGAGAGACGGTGACATTGTTTCGGAGAGTTGAAAGTTGCTTATGGAATCACTGCAACTAAGCACTCACCACAAATAAAAAAGCACAACTATTGCTAGCACAAATTCTCTAAAAGTCTAAAATATGTTTAATTTACTGTGGACGTATAATATAAAATTGAAGTCAGTTGTAACTCTAAGAAAGTATATAAAAATTAACAAGCACGAACATTATAATTTAAGACTCAAACATTTAAGTCAACAACAAAACGTAAACTGCAACAAAAATATAAACATTTCCCTTTTCTTATCAAATAAATTTTATCATCTTGCACTTTTTCTAGAACTTATTGGTGGACCACTAGAGGGCAAATATGTCTTGGAACAATTTCATTGCCACTGGGCTGAGACGAGTGATAAAGGTTCTGAACATACCATGAATGGGAGAACCTACGCTGGAGAAGTAAATTTTAAAACGAACAACTATTCAGAAAAAAATTATTTTAATTTTTATTCTAGTTACATTTTGTACATTGGAATGCAAGCAAATATTCATCTTTTGCTGAAGCTGTTGAACAACCGGATGGCCTTGCTGTTCTCGGAATATTTCTTCAAGTAAGAATTTTCTTTAAAATTATTAATTATATACTGTTTTATACCAATATTACAATAACTGTGTCTATATTTCCACACTTACATAAATACTGTCAGTGCCGTTTCATTTAGAGAATTTAGAGTAGAACAAAGTGGTGACACTGTAAATGTGAGTGGTATACATACTTGCGTTCAGTAGTATAGCAACAAACACGGTTGCTTACTAAGCTCGTCGTAGGCTTGACAAAGGCAGGGCATAGTCCTTTGCAGATTTACTCGCTTCTAAAACAGCTTAAAATCAGTGAACCCTTTGTGTATCGTACATTGAAACGTTTTACAGCGACAAGTGATGTTGTTGATAGACCAAGAGCCGGGCGGCCGTGTGTGATACAAGAACAAAAAACGTCGTCGAAGCTATTCGTTCAAGAATCAACCGCTGTCAGCTACGAAAGCAGAAAATCATGGCTAGAGAAATGAATATCGTGCCGAGAATGGTCTCGCGCATTATCACAGACAATTTGCACATGCGAGCGCACAAAAGATGTACAAGTGACCTTTTAACAGAGAAGTTAAAGGCGATAAGATTCGAAAGATTGAAAAAGTTGAAATGCTTGTACGGGAGAGGCGAATACAAAAATATTCTGTTCACCAACGAGAACATTTTCACGATAGAGGAGAAATTTAACAAGCAAAATGATAGGGTATATGCCCGGTCATCCTATCAAGCCAAAGAGGAAGGTTTGGTGGGGTGTGTTGTGTAATTCCTATTCATTTTTGCGAAACAGGTGTGAAAACGGGTGAAAACGCAGTTCTGAAACCTGTTGTTAAACCTCTAAACGATACTTTCTTTTACGGCGTGTGGTTATCGTCAAATTCATGTGCTTGAATTAGGACTTACCTTTTTCATTGCAAGATGCTTTATTTGATGTAGTTGATTGGTTTTTTCAACAAGACTCAGCGCGGGGACACAAAAAGCAAAATCAACTCAGAAGTGGCTGCAGGACAATGTTCCTAGTTTTATAGCAGCTTCAGATTGGCCCTCTGCAAGTCCAGATTTAAACTCCGGACTACGAACTATGGAATACTCTTGAGGAAATAGCTTGTCGAAAACCTCAAAAAATTTGCAGTCGCTAACGAAAAGCATAACAGAGAAAGCGGCAAAAATTTCCCTAGAAACGGTGCGTAGGTACCTACATGTATCGCCCGATGGCCGGAGCATTTATCGTTGTATATACATAGACAATAAAGGTGGACATTTTGAATAACCAATTCAGGCTTTAAAAGAGAATGATCTGTAGTTTTTAAATACATCAACATAATCTAAGGATATCAATTTTTATTTTATTTGTTTGATTTTACTTCCGTTAATATTATCTTTTGTTGTTTAGTTTGGTTGCTAGATAACTTATAAACAACTATCTGTCAAAAGTATCCATTAAACAAGTACAGTTAATGATAAGTCTTAAAATGTTTTGAATTTTAACATTAGTGTGTTACTGCTCCCACCATTTCTGCGTTGTTTCACAAAAATTAGTACCCATTGATAAGTGTAAGCATAAATTGCGTTAAAAGCAAACATGAATGAACAAAATAGACGTCGTCATTTGCATCCTGACGAAATGAATAGGGCAGTTGGAATGCTGGAAGTTGGAGTAAGACAAGTTGACATAGCGGAGCGGCTAGGTACAACACAGAGCGTAATTAGCCGACTATGGCGACGTTACAGAGATATAGGTAATCCCAGGGAACAACATCTTGGAAGAAGACGCGCGACCACTGCTATTCAGGACCGGTACATCACTCTTCAGGCTCGCCGACAGAATTCGCTAACTGCTACTGAGCTAAAATCGCGTCTCCAGGCAGTGCATAACGTGACAGTCCATAGCCAAATCATAAGGCATCGTTTAAGAGAAGTCAATCTTCACTCCAGACGTCCCCTTAGGGTTCCACCATTAACCAGGAGAAATAGAGGACATCGAGTAAACTGGGTTCGAGAACACTTAAACTGGACTCGAGAACCATGGTCGGCTATACTTTTTTCTGACGAGTCGCGATTCGGATTAAGACCAGATACTCGCAGATTAAGAGTCTGGCGTCAGCCTGGTAATGCAGCAAGGTTACAGGATGCCCAAGAAGTGCACAGCTATCGAGGTGGTACTGTAATGATATGGGCGGGAATTATGCTGGGTAGGAAAACTGATCTCGTTTTTCTCTATCAATTTTTAAATGCTGAGCAATATATCCAGAATATTCTTAAACCTGTTGTTCAGCCATTTGCAGAAGCGCTGAGCCAAAATTTAACCCTTATGCATGACAATGCACGACCACATGTGGCAAGAGTTGTTTCCAATTGTCTCAATGAAGCAAGAATTGAGGTATTGCCGTGGTCAGCTTAATCCCATTGAGCATGCATGGGATATGCTTCAGAGAAGATACTTGCCACATATGGACGCTATACTAAATCGACGGCAACTGCAAGAACTTCTTTCACAACAGTGGAATCTTCTTCCACAAGAAGACTTGGACAATCTTGTTCTGTCTATGCCAAGAAGATGTAGGGCGGTTTTAAACTCCAGAGGATGTCCCACTCTTTATTAATTCCTTAATCTTCAAATTTTTTAATTCAATATCAGATTAATTTTGAATTGTTGTTTAGTTCCATTTTGTATAATTTCTAATTTCTAATTAATAAATTATTTGTTGAATGAAATAAATAGTACTTCCTTATTGTATTTATTTAATAATAATAATAATAATAATAATAATAATAAATTGCCTTTATTTACAAAAGATAAATAATGGTGGTGAGCTAATTTGACGCTAATTTCTAAATTAAAAAGCATGCGCGCAACTTAACATAATAATCATATACATATGTACGCACCCACATATACATATTTATACATACAAGGAATAATAATTAACAAAAGAAAAAGAAATATCAAAGGTTACACAACACTACTGCCCAGAAAGAAAATACTGTTTCAAAGAACTGCTGAAGCTCTTGCGGCCATTTACACATTCAGGAAGAGAGTTATAAAGCTTAACGGCATTATAGCTGAAAGATCGCTCAAATAAAGACGTAGAATTTGCGGAATCGTAAGTTCAAATTTATACTATTTAGAACATGTATAAAATGCTTTTTAAGAGGGGAAGGTGGCGCAGAACGAAGCAACTCATGAACGAAACAAGCCAAGTTTTACGGCGGTTCTCCATGTTCAACCAACATAGGTTACGAATAAATTCCGAGACATGATCAAATTTACGAGATCAAAAATCAATCTGCAACAAGAATTCTGACGGTATTTGTCTTGTAAAGTCAAGCATGGACCGTAAATTCGCAATGATCAAACAATGCCAAAACAAGGGATTCGTTTAAATTGTTTTCCAAAATTTAGGCTTTTTCAGTGGAAATGATTAAGGTTTCGAAATTTCAGTAAGTTGTTCGAAAATTGCAAATTGTTTAAATTGTTTAAAATTTATGAAATGAAAAAACAACATGAAAGTATTGAAATTAGTTGGATGATACTAGATTTAAGTTAATTTGTTAAAATTTTACACATGGACATTTATAAAAACGAATGACAAAACATATTAAAATGCAACACGTGTGCAATTGAAACTGTACGTACAAGGAATGATTGGATGATAGGATGATGAATAAATTATTATTAAAATTGTGTTAAATATTAATTTAAGTTAATTTCACTCATAGCTTATTTAACATTTAACTTTCAAGACAAAAATGGGTAAAAAGATGCACTAAATTATTTTTTTAAGCAAATAAGATATATCCTTAGATTATGTTGATGTGTATATATGTATTGATTGTCGACACAAGTTGAGAACTCCGATTCGATTTTGCGGCAATTAAGGATATCCATCTTCCAAACTTCACTATTAGGTACTGCATTATATTGTACCAGAATACGATCTTATGATAAAAAAAAATGTGTTGAAAACGCAATTTGCTAAAAAACGTAGATAGGAAAATTCCTAAGCAACTTTTTATTATTTAAATACGAATAGCAACAATAGATACTGAAAATAATGTCAGGAATTCGTTTTATGTTTTCAAATTAAAATAGTTTTAAAATTCCAACTGAAAAACGAAAACAAGCTAAAATTGAAATTATCGATACTGAGAGATAGATATTTTTACAACGACATAAAATGTTACTACGAGTTATTGCAATTTTATTGAGCTCCTATTTAAAGAATTACATCATAGCGTGTCACAAGGTTTCATTTGCTTCGGCTTAGAGATTTGCGCTAATCGGACCTCAACTCTTCGATTGATTGAATTGGTCAGGCTTAAATAATGCAAACGTTTCAAAAATTCTACCTAGTAAATTTTTTTTGATTTTAGTCTGGTCAGAAAAGTGAAGAAATGGAAAAAATAGTTTCCTATCTTTCTCAAATACAATATAAAGATCAACAAGTAAATATCGACCAGCCAATTGATCCAAATCTAATGATACCAAAGAATAGCCCTTACTACACCTATTTAGGTTCGCTGACAACACCACCATGTCTTGAATGTGTTGTCTGGATTGTCTTCAAAGATCCCTTGCAGGTTTCTGAAGAACAAGTAAGTAAATATGTACTCTTTTTTTACATTTCATTAATTCTTGTTGTTTGAAACTTAACATCTAATGATTTTCTTTCTTGTTTGTAGTTGGAAGCGTTCAGAGAATTGCGATCATATTCATACAAAGAACGATGCCCAGAGGATGAATTCAGAGGATACATCAAAACTAATTACCGACCAACGTTGCCAGTGGGTAAAAGAGAAGTTAAAGCGGTATATCCAATCAAACAAAGAATATCGCCGCATAAGATGAACGGTGAAAAAAGTTTGTAAGAATCAAAATACAATTACGGTCGCATTCTATAGTTTGCTGATATTTTATATTAGTGAATTTTGTGCTTAATTAAATTTTTGTGCATTTTTAATAAGCTCCGAGAGCTTGAATGTAAATCGGATTATCATTTCAATTTTTAATTTGAAATGATAATCGTTTGCATTAAATTTTGTTTTTAACAAAGAAAAAGTGTCATATTTAGATTTAGTTTAATATTATAAGAAAAACGTCCATATAATTGTTTAGTTACTATATTGTATAAGTGCAATTGTAGTTAATCACAAATAAGTTGAAATGAAATCGCACAGATACTTAGATAATTGAAACGGTTTAACTCAGGTAACTAATGTTAGTGCACATAACACCATGCTTGAAAAATACTAAAGAAGTTATGAACAACATAATTCTTTAAATGTGTAACGTATACTTATGTCATAGTCAGGTTGTGCCTTATTTATAATCTGTTAGAGGACTTTTTGTCTTTGGACTAATCTAGAATTGCATTTCCTTAGGAAGTAGGGAGAAGAACCAAATTTTAGCAAGTAAATAAAGTTAATTGATTATGAAGATTACTGCAAGTTGTTTTATTAATCACTACATGTTTCCTTACTATTCCCAAGTTGAGTGGCTATATATTTCCTAAAGTACGCAAAATTTGGTTGCGTTTCCGGCCATTTTTTTAAGAGCGCTTTGAATTGTAGTTTTTGGATTATTCAAAAATAAAACAAAAATGACATTTTTTGCGTTGAAAATCAAACGATCTAAAAATAGGACTGGAAAACTTGAATTTTTTATATTTAAAATTCATGGGAAGTCGTTATTTCAAATAGTTATTTTACTAGGCCAATAGTTGGGACTTTTTATTCCCTTTTGATCTCATTTCTTTTACAGACTGAGATTTGAAAAAAAAACAGTTGTAATCTAAAATGACATTTCCAATAAAACAAATACTCTAAAACTAATCTGAAAATGTTTTGGATATGTACAGCATTAAGAAAGGAATTTATTTTTTAGAATCTACAGTTAACAGAATGGCTGCTCGAAAATTTTCCAACTAGATGACAGAAAATAAATTCACTAACAAAAAAATAAAGAAAGCTGATAACACAAAACAAAACCGAAGCATTCCATTTCCATAGATTAAAAAATTAAGATATCAATTTACTTAGAAATGCATTAGCCCAGCAAGAAGACGTTTTTTTACAAAAGATTTTGGACAGACGAATCCAAATTTTCTCACGAAGGTGTGTTCAACAGGCATTTAAAAATCCCCACGTAATTATTCCAAAATAAATTTAGTTTTAACGTTTTTTCTTGTTTGAATAATTTACTAAATTCAGAAATATATTATAATAAACTAATTTAGTCGTTTAATCAATGAGATTAATAAGATCGAATTAAATATTATTATCTGAAAAATAAAAAATGAAGTCCAGCGCAAGCTTGAAAATACGCAATTGCTTTGGGACTTTACTGGTTTTCCTCCAGATCTAAATGGAGATCCATTTAACTAAGGTTTCTGTTTTCGTCTAAGCCTGGAAGTAGTATCGTATTTGCTTTCTAATTTGACATTAAAAATAATAGTCTTCCTCATACCTGTTTTTATTATTTATGCCTACTTTAGTGTCACTCCGAAAGGTGTAAATCCAAAGAACATTCCAGAACAGACTAGATAAACTAAGCGTACTATTGGATAAATACAATCATAATTAAAAACGAAGAGTTAGAAAATAAATATACAAAAGAGAATGTCTAACAAAGTCGGTCAAATGAGCATGTTTTGGCAAGTGGATTTTATCTGACGATTGCATGACGAAAACAAAAGCAATTCAGCGTCATTTTAGCGTTTTTTAAGATATTCATTAAAATTGTGTTTCATTTCTGTTTTAATGCATATTTTTTATTTAAAAAGAGCGCTTTTCAGGTATAAATCAAAATGGACATCCTGAAATATTTTTAAAAAGTAATTATTCATCCATTTTTTGGGATGATCAAAAATAGAAAAAACTATTTTTTATATTTAAAATGCATCAAGCTGTGAACGAAAATGTTTTGGATTAGAGGGAATTTAAAATCTAGTGTATTTATAACACAAACAAACCGAAGCTATTATAGATTAAAAAAATTAAGATATCAATTTCTTAGAAATGCAGTTTGTTTTTAAAGTTTTTACTAAGGAATCAATGAGATTAATAAGAATTAAATATTATTACGAGCAGCGCAAGCGAATACCCCACTGGTTTTCCTCCAGAGCCGCAAAGAGTCATTGAAGAAAAATATTTACGGGAAAATAAATATACAATGCTACAAAGTCGGTCAAATGAGCATTTTAAGGGATTTTATCTCATTCATTTCAGCGTCGCGTTTTCAAGATATGCACTAAAATTGTATTTCAATGCATATTTTTTCGTAATAAATCAAAATGGAGAAATTAAAAAAAAATCCTGGGATGCAGAAAATATGCACCAAGCTGTGAACGAAGTATTAGAGGGTAAAATGGGGTATTTAAAGGCTTCCATGCTTTAAAGTTTTTTAAGGAAAGGAGAGCGCCGCAAAGAGTCATTGAAGAAAAAATTGGCTTTCAAAGCTTTTAAAGCACTCGTAACGTTACTCATGCTTTAAAAGCTTGATTATGCACTAGTGTCATAATATACTATTATTTGAAAATAATAAATTTAGGTTTAGTATTGTTGCTTTTTAAGATCTTCTGTATAAATGAAAGTAGTAGATATTTTAGACTAGGTATGGCCCTTTAAGAATTAAACAACTTTTATTATATCTTCAAGTGTTATCGAGATAAGTACTAATTTCAATGAAAATATACGCTGAAAGCTTTCCATTTCTAATTTGTTATCGACAGAGTGCTTCACTGTCCGTACCATACCTTAGCCCGCTCTTAAGGAGACGTTTCCGCGCCTAAATTTTCATCATATCGTTCAAACTGTATTTTATGTCGCAACTGAAACATAGATGGCTCGGAGAGTACTATATTTCTATACACATCACAAATTTCCGTTTCAATTTAATGACCTTGATTTAATTCCGTACTATAAGTTTATTTGCTTTGTATTTGGATTTACCTGAATAATCAGACTCTCGGTTTATCGTTGTCAGTTGTATTGGATTAGGAAAGGGTAGAGCGAGCAATGAAATACATTGGGGTAAAAATTACATATTCGTTTTATCGAAAGTTAAATTTCCTTACTCCACAACTACATCTGATGTAGTTGAGTAGTTGTGCATCAATATCAATGTGGTATCAATCCGTATTGTACCTAATTGTGTTTCTACTGTTCGCTAGTTGGTTTTTCTAGTCCTGCAAGAATTCGCAAGAGATTTATTTGTTAGCATTTTTATCATTTTTTACTATTATTGTTATTAGTGTAAATAAAAATACCGTATATACAGTAGTAATTCCAGGTTTGTGTATATAGCGGTGTTATATACTTATATAAATATTTTATGCTGCGATAGCTTATCAATTTACTAAAGGTTTTGCTAGCATAAGAATTAGGTACATGCATAGAGTAGTGTAGAGTAATTTTTTCAGGATTTGCAGAATGGATAGAAGAGCAAGAAATACATCATTTCGCCAATGTATTCTTTATAAAAACCCTAGACTTTTGAAAATGCAGGAACGACGGGCAAAAAGTAAAATATGATATTCAGTCCTATATATAAATTTTTTGAAATTTCGGTCTAATATATTTAACTTTTTCTAGATCTTATAGCTAATAATGGATTAATTCAAATTAAAAAAGTACCTACCTGTACCAGTTTACATATCAATAAAACGTTTGTAGAACAAACAATTCAATTTATTATTATATCAATAATGAAATAGTTCCTAAATTAGAAACATTTTATCAGACTTTTATATTTCCAGAAATAATTAATAAAAAAGCAAGTTGTGTTATTTGTTACCCATAACTAGCCTTTTATGTAAAAATTAAGGTATTTTTATTTAACTTCTTAGGTTTTTAAGTATCCTTATTAACTTATTACTTTCTGTAGTAATCTGTTGCATACTGGTGAAACATATTAAAAATATAATTTAATAACAAAAATACTTTTTTGTTTCCTCTAATTTGTTAAACTGTTTAAATTGCAAGTATAGTATAAAACGATAATTTGGTAAAAATAATTTCAATTTGACATAAAACAAAAAAAATACGTAAATAGGTCTTAGATTAATAGATCAATATTTAGAAATTTAAAATATTTTAAAAATAATTAATAATTTCTCATAAGGTTTTAAATTTTGTTATGGCAATTGAAAATTTTATTAGCTTTGTTCGATTTGGTCTCCTGCTTTATATAGTAAAAGGCATTATCATGCGCCATAAAAATACCCTATTCCATTTGCATTGTCGTAAGAGCGAGTTTCGAATCTCACTGTATGCGTCGTGTTGTAAACGTCTAAAAGGAACAAACCTATTGACATTTAATGAGCGTCACCTGTTGCACAATCGCTGAACTTCATGCATGTACATTTGCCTTCGGCATCAAATTATTGAGCTTTTACTAAAAAATACCATACATTTTTTAATTACACTATATTTCTAGCTACTGTGTCTTTTTTATGGAACTACATGTATATATCTAGGTTATGATTAAGAGATATCGTTAAAAAAGCCTTACTTCGTCAAGTAATTTTTACTAATTTTTTTATTACAGATCTTCCAATTTTCTTTTGTTAATCAGCAACTGCCTAATGCAGTTATAGTTTTATAGAAATTATAATAATTTCGATATTCTTGCACGTTTAGAAATCTACGGTACTCTAAGAATGAGGAAAATTTAAACTTTCCGCACAACTGTGTAACGTCACCTTAAAAAAACGCCTTGATGAACCTTGCTCGTTTAGAAATCTACGGTACTCTAAGAATGAGGAAAATTTAAACTTCCCGCACAACTGTGTAACGTCACCTTAAAAAAACGCCTTTATGAACCTTGTAATACTTCTGAAATGAAATTAGTCCGAAATTATGAACAGATTATGAATTATCGGTGTTTTATGCGCCATGTGCGCCCTCTAATAGCAGCTATAATCACAGATCACTGAGAAATAGCGGTTCATAGCTTTGCGTCTGTACCATCTTTGGCAAATTAAATGCGATTTTTTTATCGGGGAATGTTGATTTTGTAAATAAAGGCTTTGCTTTAAAGTGAATTTAATTACTCTAAAGAAGTTCATCAAAGCAGTACTCTCTTTGAGAGAAAATAAATTTGCTTCAAAGTATAGCGTTTATTTTAGTAAATCGAAATTCCGCGCTGAAAAATTTGCATTTAATTTGCTAGAGATGGTATGTACTATGTTCACATACCAATTTTCAAGAGTAACCTTACTTCTTTCGTAAACGGATGAACTGAAGCGGACAAAATTCAATTTAAACTAAGTTGATAGACTGTGAACCGCACATAAATAACATGCAGCGATTGGTCTACTTATCAACGCAAACGTACGAACGGAGAACTATGAACTCGCCTTAAAGTACTTGTTTGCAATGACCAAGTTCTAAACCATGTAACACATGCCACAAACATGCAAAGAATTTATTGACAAGAATTCACATGGATTTCTTCTATGACATGGATCTCACCCTGTGATAACATAAGTGTGGTATATACTGTAGATGTTATTTCTATGTTTTTATACAGTTTGTATACACATATAACTCTTGTGATGTATAACATACATTTTACCAGTTAAATATATTAAGATAGTAGTTACACAGGTGAGAAACTTCTCAATGCTTACTATTCACATTGTGTAAATGATTGGATATTTTTGTAGTTATGAAACTGAGTAAAATTACACCTTGCGATGTGGAAGGTTGCTTAGATCGCTATTCCACTAGGCATCGTTTCCCTCATCCAGAAAAAAAGGAGGAGCTTTGTAAGTTGTGGGTTCAGTTAACAGGAAATAAACATCTCCAGAGTTTGCCATTAATAAATGTATATAAGTCACATGTAATATGTCATCAGCATTTTAGAGCGGAAGATTGCAAACAAAGAACTAAATTTTTGCTAGCCACTGCAACACCAACACTTCATTTACCAGGTAAATTTAAAGTTTTGCAAATATGAAAATTACATACAATTTAAATATCATACTAATCTTTGAATTAGTGTATTGAATAGGTATTGAGATTCATTATCTTGTTCTGAATTTTAATATTCAATACATATTTGCAATTGTATGTAAATGTAATATGTCAGTGTAAGTGTTAAAAGAGAAAGGAGTAGTAGGAGTATTAACAAGGGATTAGCTTAGAGGTATGTATACATTATTTTTAATGTAATAAATGATTGATATATTTTCAGATTCAAACTCTAAAAACATGCGCACTAGAATTTGAAATCTGTGATTTGTAAAAACATGAATAATTCATTTCAAACAATTAACAATATTATGACGTCATATTCAGTACATTCAACCAATACAAACTTTTTATTGTTATAACAATCATCTTCCCCTTTTCCCATATTCTGAAAGCATTCACAACTTTTGTTTAAGTAAATTTTCAAATTATGTGATAATTTCCTACATATATAAACATTTTGCAGTGTAATCGCTTTCAGAAAAATCTAGAGAACAACAATATTTTGACTCCAGTCAATTTCCTTGCTGACTGCCCCACAGCAGATATGGAGAGGCGGATATACTTTGGAGTCGATCCAGATTGCGGATTTCTGATGAAATTCATATTAAATGTCAATTTCTTCCACTGAAGAAGTCTTGTTAACGAAAATAATATTATATGTTTCGGAATAAATTGGTATTTAATTATTTGTTGTTTTATTGACATGCAAGTGGAAATATTTCAGGAATTGAAAGATAATTATGTACATTTAAGGGAGGGTTTATCAATGTGAGGATAAATAAATTAACTTGTCGATAAAATTTTATTTGTAAGATAATTACAATAAAACGTGTATTAGTGTTGAATAGAAGTTATCAAGATAAAGCATTGTAGTTGCCTAAGTTTAGCAATTGCCAGTTAGAGGGTCTGTCAGTTACTTAACTAGCACTTTTATCCTCACATTGATAAACCCACCCTAAATAATAGAAAATGTTCTATTTTTTTGTCATTTTTTGTAATGCGCGTATTGCATGTAAGTGTAAACAAACGTTTAGCACATGTACAGTCACCGGTGGTGTTTAGTTAGCTCTGCGCTTGCGCCGAAGAAAAAAAAATGAAGGATTGTCCGTACAGAAAAATTTCAGTTTCAATGATTCTGTTCAAGTATCATTCATGCTGGCAAAAGTTACAGAGATAAAACCTATTTGCAAAGTAGGTATTACAATTAAAAACAAAACTACCCAATTTTTGAGTAGGTATTTATGTTAGCTACCTACCCGCCTACCTACCTATATCCTTCCAAACGTTCCATTCATTAGGTGGGGCTTGTATTCGAGCAAGTTGTACCTGCGGTTTGTATTCGCAGCCAATTTTTTTTTTTTTGTATAGAGAGGTAAAGAAAGTGCAGTGCGTCTAGTATTGAAGGGTGGCTTGTAGTCGAGCTAATACGGTGTTTGTCACCAGTGGTGTAGTTGCAAATTTTCCAGTGTGGGAACGCTAATATCATATAAAATCAGTATTTATCAATAAATGTATAATGTTTTCACTGTGAAAAACCAGTGTAGGAACGCCGTTCCCACGCGTTCCCGCACCACTACATCACTGTTTGTCACCCTGTATTTCACAACTTGGAAATAATGCCGTGTTTGGAAAAGAAATAAATAAAATTCTGAACAGACCCAAATGACAGTTATTTCTTATTGGCTGAAAGTAAGGCAAAAATCACATTAAAGATCCATTTCTCTTATTAATTATTAAATATTTTGATATTGTATATACCACATTTGCATTTAGACTTGTCCTTGTAATTATTTACAGTGCAGACTGAGACAATAAGTTTGAGGACAGGTTGAATTTTTCGCCACTTTTCATTTCCTTTAGATTGGCTAACCTGTTGTAAACTCATAGGCGCCTCTTAGAGCCTCTGTTATCCCAAGGTTGGAGCGATTGTTCCTTTAACCTTTTTATCGCTGGGGTGCGTGGTTCCCAAGCCACGTGAGGTACTGCGGTCAAGTGTTCAGCTCGGGGCTATTGCGCCATCTGCAGGACACGCCTGGTCGCCACTCGCGGAGGAGGTCTGTCCGGATCCAGCTCTGCTAGATGTTGGATTAATGGGTTCTCCGACCGAGATGCCCTGTCCAACGTTCCTCTGGCCAGTGCCAGCGCATACTCCGTTAGAGTTGGAAGTTGTAGATCCCTATGTATCTGTGCATTGCTTACGAACCAGGGTGCCGAAACAATCATACGCAGCACCCGGTTCTGCAACACATTCAGACGCCTAATTTGTGACATGCTAGCACTGGACCAAGTTTTAGAGCTCCGTACGTTAGAGTCGGCCGGAGAAACGCCATATATATCAGAAGTTTAATCTTTAAACTCAAAGAGCCTTTATAGCAGAGCAGCGGATACAGGACAGCCCTCACTCGTAAGAATTTGGAGATGACGTTCGAGAAGTGTTGCCTAAAAATCAGCTTGGAGTCAAGCGTTATACCCAGGTATGTAACATGGGGTCTCCAAGGTAGATGTTCGCCCTGTATGACAATGGTGGTAGGAGGAGGGTTTCGCTTACGCGAGAAACGTAAGGCTTCGCACTTCGAAGGATTGATCTTCAATCTCCATTTGGTAGACCATTCCACGACCTCATCGACGGTATCCTGCAAACGGCGGCAAATCAGAGCTTCATCGTGCGAAGTTGTAAACAACGCGGTGTCATCTGCGTATATTGCTAGTTCTGTATGTGGTGAGCGCGGTATGTCCGAAGTGAATAAAATGAACAGCTCAGGTCCCAGTAGGCGCCTCAACGAACAGTTAAAAATGGGTGCTAATGTTACAGTATTAAGAAAATATTTATACGACTTGACTCTTTGTTTTGAAAAAAAAAACAATTCTAATTAAATCTAACAAGAACACTCAGAAGAAACGGAAGGAAAAACCGGATAGAACAAAATTCCATATATAACAACGCCAAACACTTCCAAATACGAGCCAACTATGACATACGTTTTCGAATGTTTTGCAGTCATTGTGACCAACCTAAGATAACCAAAACCGGGAAATTCAACTTGTTCTCAAACCTATTTTTTTACCAACAAAAAATATACTATTTAATTTAATTAACTCTTCATTGACTTAAAAATGGAACGATGGAATCACATGAATAAAAAATAACTAAATAAATCATTAGGTTTGCTCCGTTTGTTCGTTCTGCCTCAGAATAGAATTGTGATAGAATCGATGTGAAAGAGTACACGCAACGAACCAACAAACAAACTTATTGGTCAAACAAAATTATATTAAATTAAATCTAATTAATAATTTTTATACAAAAACATGGGCAAGAAAGATAAAAATAAGAAAAAAGGTAAAGGAGCAGAGAAGACGGCAGCAAAAACTGAAAAGAAAGTTAGTAATAAGCTAAAGAAAGAGTTGGAAGCTTTAGGTGAGGTTAGTGTTAATGTGCACGACTAACATGTGATTTTTTTATTCTTTAGTTATTCATAAAATCTATAATATAATTATACATTTGCCTCAAATTACACATTAATTTATTCGTAGGATGATATAGAATCCATTGTTGCACAAATTGAAAAAGAGGAACAGCAACGTGTGAAAGTCACCGAGTCTGTCACAGAACCACCATCTCGAAGACTGAACTTTACTTTTATTTCCCATCCATTAAAAGATGAATTGATATTATATGGAGGTGAATTTGATAACGGCCAAAAGGTGATATATTAAAATCATAATATATAATAATACATCGTCATATATTGCAGACATTTCTCTACAACGATTTATTTTTCTACAATATCGCCACAAATACTTGGACTGTAGTAAAAGCACCGGCTGGCCCACCGCCAAGGTGTGGTCATCAAATGGTAGCGACATCCTCAAATAAAGGCCAACTATGGGTGTTCGGTGGAGAATTTTCAAGTCCGACACAATCTCAATTTTATCATTATAGAGATTTGTGGGTTTACCATCTTGCTAGTAAACAATGGGAAAAAATTAATGCTCCGAATGGCCCTAGCGCTAGAAGTGGTCATCGGATGATCTGCCATAAGAAGCAGTTATTTGTTTTCGGTGGATTCTACGATAACTTACGAGATTATAAATATTATAACGATTTGTACATTTTTGATATGGAAACTTATAAATGGCATAAAATTGAAGCTACAGGAAGCTTGCCCTCGCCAAGATCAGGATGTTGTCTAACACCGTTACCTGATGGAAAAATATTGCTTTATGGGGGATACAGTAAAGAAAAGCTAAAAAAGGATGTTGATAAAGGACACACTTACACAGATTCTTTCTGTCTTACACCAGATAGTGAGTATAATTATAATTATATTTTTGTATGGTAATAGTCTTTTTATTAATTGTGAAAAGAAAATGTTACTACCATTCAAAAATAATTTGCTAGTGCAACTCTTGAGTCATTATTCGTTATTGAAATATAATCGACATCACTATACAGGGTGAGTCACGACTATTTCCTCGGTCTCTTGTGTCGAAACGCTACAAGATACGAGTTTCAAATTTTAGTCAAATATAGTCATTGCAATTATTTGCACGTATACAGGGTGATTCAAAAAAGTACAGCATATCAAAGTTGGGATATTTTTAATGGAACATCCTATATTGTATACCATTTTCGGATTCTACGTCATAAATTAGGATAACTTTGTTAATAGTTCGCTATACCTATTTGCTGCCAATTTCGAGAAAATTTAATTCTTATGAAAATGTCGGCTTTCGCGAAAAAATTAAAAACAGAAAAACTGTATGACTTGGACGATTTACATTTATAAGAAGTTATTTTGAGAAAGCGTGCTTTCAACAAACTGGTAGAGTAGTTTGATATTGGCTACATGATATTAAGCAAAACAATTTGTACTTACTTTATATTTCGTCAATCATC
This sequence comes from Holotrichia oblita, assembly GCA_023690525.1. Classification (NCBI taxonomy): domain Eukaryota; kingdom Metazoa; phylum Arthropoda; class Insecta; order Coleoptera; family Scarabaeidae; genus Holotrichia; species Holotrichia oblita. Next base: position 50,768,669 of record CM043015.1, read on the forward strand.
GAAAACTTTTTTAAGTTAAATGGTACACCCTGTATTTATCCATCCTATGTGAAAGCACACTAACTCGTATCTTGTAGTGTTTAGACACAAGAGACCGAGGACTTTCCCTGTATACTACACATAATTACTCACAGCAAGCTCTGTAAAGGCAGCTGCAACAACGTACAGCTTGTAAAGCTGCTACAACTTCATATACACATAAAACGAATATTACTATGTTCTCATATTGAACCTTATACTTACCTATTTACAGAAAACGATACAAGCGGTTTAAAGTGGAAATGGTCCCAAATTAAAATTGGCGGTCTTCATATATCGCCAAGATGTAGCATGCCAATGACTACAGCACCAAATAATGTAGCATTATGTTTCGGTGGCGTGTTTGATGTTGAAGATGATGAAGAAATTTTAGCAGGCAAATTTTTCAATGACGCTTACAGTTTAGATTTAGAAAAACTTGTGTGGAGATCAGTACTACCTAGTGGAAAAAGAGAGAAAGATACCAAAGCTAGAAGAAGGAAACACAAAGAAGAGGGAAATGATATTGAAGGTAGTAAAATAAAATTATCGATATTGAAATTATTAACTCTGTTTTGTATCGTTAGATGATGTGGAAGATCCAATAGAAATAGAACAATCATTAGAGCAAACTACGATTGCAGATGATGGAGTATTTAAAGTATCGATAGGACCAACTCCCACAAATCCAGCTGTAGGATCCTCACAGGGTGATAGTTCTAGTTCCTCCAATATATTTATCCCATCACCCAGAATGAATTGTGGTTTAGCAGTGAAACACGGAACTTTGTATTTATATGGGGGAATGTTTGAAGATGGCGATAAACAAATAACATTAAATGATTTTTATTCTTTTGATATGAAGAAAATGGATGAATGGAAAACTATAATTGCTGATGATCAAATACAGGAGTGGTTAGGATCAGATTCTGGATCAGAAGGAGAGGACAGTGAGAGCAGTGAAGGTGAAGAGTCTGGAGATGAAGCTATGGATACTGATTAGGATTTAATATACATTTTATTTCTTTAAGTTGATAATAAACAACTAATTATCTAATTTAATTGTTTAATTTTTTCGACTCATGTTTCTATTTTATCAATCTAATTGATTATGATATTGACTCGGTGTACGTGCCTCCAGAAGCAAATCTTTACGATGTATTATGTGTTTCTACAAATACTTTCAAGTTATTCAATTGTTGAGAACATGATACTTTACCTGATTTGAATGAGATGGAATGTAATAGTCTGGGTGCCCACCGACATAAAGTATAATTTATAAATAATCAGCTATAAGTTTTTGAGTGGCTTAATGACATGTAGTCCGACTGGATGTTTCTAACGTTTTTCTCGAATCTGGGGTATTGAAGTCGCCTTCCTGTATAATTTTTAAAATTTATCGATAACCCGCTTTTAAAGAAAGTAATCGCAAGAAAAATTAGTGAAACGCGCGACAAAAATTTTGGGCCGTTAAGGGTGTCCACCAACTCGAACATGTTAAAATTTTGAGTTTAAAAAATGTATGGATAACCACCTGATTTTTTCAGTGTTGGTTAATTAAAACATGCGAAATTCAAATATCGAATTGTCCGACAAAAACTATGTTTCCATTTTTCAGTCCGGACAAATATGTCCTTTTTCTTAAAAAACGAGAAAATTGTGCATATACAGCCTTGGCCAATTGTGTTAAACACCGTTCACTTTCATAGGTTCGAACCAAATAGTAAGAAATAGAATAAAACTACAAGAACAAAAATGCATTTAACGATAATTTATTTACAAAATAGTAGAATTATTAATATTTAGTGCTCCTTCCACCTGTTTTTATAGCAGCACGGACTCTCTTCGGCATACTTGCTACAAGATGATAACATTCGTCTACAGATATTTTCTCCCATTCTTCAAATATTTTTTGTCCCAAAGTAAGAAAGTACCTCATAAATATCCCATTAAATATGCGAACTAACCATACATTCGGTTATCATTTTCTTGGAAATTAATAATACTTATAATGCTGGGATTTTATGAGGGTGTCTAATACAATTGGCCAAGGCTGTATATTTGTGGTTATCTGAGGATTATTTTTTTTTTTTGTAAGGACGTAGGCCGACCGCAGTCGGCACAAGTGGCCCTTTTGAACCGCCCTACTCATGTCATTCTTGGAACTGTGGACGGACATAGCATCAAGAAGGAGGATTATTGGTCTATGTGCATTTGTTAATATATACACACTCCAATTATATATAACCAGTTGATTTTTTGAGAATTGCTTCATCATAATATACAGAATGTAATTATTGAGTTGTCCGATAAAATGCGTGCTCCAATCTTCCAGTCTGACGCGTGGAAATTATCGGTTTCATGAAAGCTCAGCATTGATGAATAAAGTTTTTTGTTTTTATTAATTATTTCATAACAGCCTTAGAACATATGTAAAATGTACTCGTTAAAGAGTAATGATATTCAGCATGGATGTCTGGAACTATTTGAGAAAGCTTTCTGCAATAAGAGTAATAATGAAGCGATATTTAAGCGACAATTGAGAGGCTTCGACGCTGCAACTATACCACCGACGAAGGAAGAACTGTTGCAGCAGATAAGAAGGACGATCTATATATCAAATATTTGACTGAATGCATGCATACATGAGATCTCCCACCAATTTAAAACCAGAAGACTGAGGGGACAGTCATTGAGTCATTAATAACAGATACCATCATTTTATTATATAATGAACCTTAAAGTCCTTCATTTGAAGACATTTCTTCAACTATTCAAGGTAGCGTAATTCTGATATCTGTAATTTTGAAACTATGTTTACAATAATTTTCAATAATTAAAAATTAATGTTTTCGAGGAATCTGAAGAAAATTGAAAAGAATTTTTTATTGTTTCATTAATATTGTGATGCATGGTTCTCTAAAAATGTTCAGTTAGCCCAGGTAGCGTGTATAACGTTCGCAAAACGTTTTGAAAAGGTTTCCTAAGCGTTAGCAAAAATTTTTATATAACGTTAGGAAACATCTTAATGTTACAAAAACAAAACGTTATAATTTAACGTTCCTTAAACGTTCTGTAAATGTTACATGAGAAACATTTGATTAACGTTGGAAAATGCAAAAATATTTTTATAAGAGAATAGAATACATTAAATTTTGACGCTACTTAATTGCCATAGCAAACTACAAAAATATGTAACATATCCGAAATAAATGAATAGCAGTAAAGTGAAAAAGGTAAATAAACAGTTATAAGTTAATTTTCTAATTTCTACAACGTAAACTCCGCATCATCGACTTGCCATTCGCTGTTGGGAGCAAAGTGATTAACAGCGCGGCATCATAAAAGGCGATATGATGCTGTCACAAAGCCATTTAAACACAACTTACACACACTAAAACTACACCGCAAGAGTTGCAGTGATAGCCAGACAAGTAATACAGCTTACGGAGTCACTGCAACTAAGCACCCACCACACATTAAAAAAAAAAAAAAAATTATTCATTATCTATTAAAAAGTTTATAGGTATCAAACATATATGTTAACACGTTATATTTTCACCGTCAAAGTAACCAAATATAACGATATCTTTTTAACATTTAGTGAGTCACGTTTAGGCAACGTTATTTTAATGTTTATATAAAGGTTGAACGTTGCAAGTAACCTTTATTTAACCTTTTAAAAACGTTTTCGTGCTACCTGGGTATACAAATTTCAGTTTGAACCTTATCATTATCCAAAGTCAATTCTTATGATTTTGAAAAACAAATACATCAGTAAAAATCAGCAAAAACAACAATCATTCTTTCCAAATTCTATCAATAACATTAATCCATAAGAAATTATAATGATATAAGCAATTTTATTTCGCTTTTATGAGTCTTATCTGGTTTATAATAAAATTGATTCAATATTTTCAACAAAATACGTGACTTTGACAATTTATATATCCCACAATTCATTACATAATTGATAATGATTATTGTGTAATGGGATAATTCATAATATTCATGTTTTCTTATCGGACTGTAAATCTGGCTCTACTTAAATGTCGGCCACTAGTACTATCGGCTAAGTACTAATTTTAAAAAGGTAAATTCATTTCAGTCCAACGGTTATTCATAAATTTTTCTCTTCGTTAAATAGTCAATTTTCACACGTCGGACTGAAAAATGGGAAAATATTTTTTGTCGGACAATTCGATATTTGAATTTCGCATGTCTTAATTAACCACCATGGTTATCAAGAAATTTTTTTAACTCAAAATTTTAACATGTTTGAGTTGGTGGACACCCTTACGGCCCAAAATTTTTGTCGGACAAATTTTTTTTCGGGCGTTCAACTTATATTTTTAGCGATTACCTTTAAAAGCGGGTTATCTATAAATTTTAGAAATCATACGGGAAGGCGAATTCCGGACGAGATTATGAGGAAACGCCCCAGATTCGAGAAAAAGCGTTAGAAACATCTTGTCGGACTACACGCAATTAAGCCGCTCAAAAATTTACAGCTGGTTATTTATAAATGATATTTTATGTCGGTGGGCACCCAGACTATAAGAATATAGACTGGAGATCTACTTTCTAATATAAGATTTGGCATTTTGAGCCTGTGGTTAAGACAGTAATTTTTTGTGTTAATAAAACAATTCCAATATTTTTTCTAAAAATTTATTATAAAAAATATATACATATATTTTAATGTTTTCTTTTCTTGTGTTTGTACATCGCGCTTTTCGTATTGAATTTCATATCACAATCACTACAATTATATTCTTTCAGATTATTATGACTCCTCATATGATCTTGCAAGTTTGCCGTCAATTTCCCGCACAAATTACATGATTTTTTCTTAATACTGCCATCGTGGCATTTCATATGGGAATCTAAGTTCTTCTGTGAAACAAATTTACCGTTACATATGTAACAAGAGAACTTCTTGATCCCTTTATGAGTGTTTATGTGCGATTCTAAATACTCTTTTCTCATGAATCCCTTTTTACATATCTCGCAAATAAATGGTAAATTCTTATCGTGGAATTTCATATGAAAATTTAGATTACTCATTGTCTTGTAGCTTTTTTTACATTTGATGCATTGATATTTCTTTTCAGTACTGTGGGAAACCATATGTGATTTATAGTCAGAAGTTTTTATAAATCCAATATTACAAATTGAGCAAATAAGTGAGAATTTTTTGTCGTGTTTTAATTTGATATGATATTTCAATTTAGTTGATGTTGCAAAGTTTTTATTGCAGGATGAATATTTACATTTATATGGCAATTTACCTAAACAATAATTCTGATGTTCTTTTAACTTTGACTTTGTACGGAAGATCATATTACATATTTTACAGATAAATCCACTAATTTTTGGAACATTTTCCTTTTTCATTTTTTTGTTATTGTGTAATTGCAAATGTTTTTCAAATATAAAGGTTTTATTATATTGTTTACCACAAATATGGCATAGGAATCTATTTAACAATTTATGTTTCCGAATGTGTAACTTACAAATATTAGCTAAAGAATATATTTTTTTACATAATTTGCAGCGATATTTATGTCTGCAAGTATCTTTATATTTAACTTTTTTCTTATTATTTAAATTCATAACAGGAACAATATTTGAATGCATGCTATATTTATTAGTTAATTCACATTTAAAATTATCCAATTTAAATTGTAAATGATCGATTGTATTAATTAGACCTAGACATTGACTACACAAATAACTTTTTTGGTATTTACGGGTCCGAGTAATTCCTTTAGTTTTATATTCAACGGTTTTTGACTAGACATAGTTAATGGAGCCATTTCAGTAAGTAAATAAAATTGAATACCATTAGAAATATAAAAACAATTACAAATAATACATCTTGAGTTATATAACTCGTTATAATCTATCTCTTCTTCCGAATCTTCAACCACTATATCGCTTTCTTCATTTGACCCTTCAGTTTGTTGGTCCATATTCGATATTTGTGGGAATTGCATATTTTCAGTTCCGAATATCTGATTTTGTAAAAAATATTCATCACCGCTGATATATGAAGGATTAAAATCTTGACCTTGGCTGTAGATATTGTAGCTATTCTTATAATATTGCTGTTGAGAATAATCGTAACCATTAGGATCACGTCCTATGCTTTCATATCTATTTATATTATCAATTTCGCAGTTCATTTGAGCGCATGGTGGATACTCAATTCGTTGACCATAATTCGTATTATAAACAGGTTGTTGTTCTGGGACTTTATTATGATAGATATCCTTTGTTACATTTTTATAGAAATCCGGTAAAAGAAGATCTAAATTACTACAGAAACTAGCTGGACTTAAATCTTTGCTGGTGATTTCAATATTATCAACTTTATCCAATTGTCGCAACAACCTGTCATCACTTAATCTCTGTTCAGTATACCAATTACCATCAATATTTTCAAGTAACATATTTACTCCAGATTGGACACAAGGATATTGATTACGATTTAACACTTGTCTGGTATTGTAAACCATATCTAATTGACTGTGGTTTAATGTAGTAGTACTACTGATTGTTGAATTTGGGTTTGTGAACGAGTTCTGTTGTAAAATTTCTTGAGCACAAGGTGGTCGATTATAATTTATAGAAGGGTCTAGATATGTTTTCGGCATTTTAGTCTTGATATGTTGAATGTTATTCAATTTATTACACTGCGATTATAATTTACACATTTCAAACAAATAGGTTATATTTTTAATATGCACAATGTTGCCATTATACTTTTGAGTTTGGTTTAGTGCTGCCATCAATCGACAAATCTACGAATTAGACATATTATAGAAACGTAATGTAGATTTGAAAATTAAAAGATTTAATTTGATTTTTAGAACATAATTATCAAACACTGCCGTCGACTTTTGTTATCCACTGAACAATTTGTCAAATTCAGGCATTGTACAATTTCAGAGGAATTCACAAGAAATAGTACAGAATTTAGTTACTTTTGGCCCGAGTCCCATCTTTTTAAAACGCTCGAAAAATAGTTTAATAATCTAATTTAAAATATGTAACTGTAGCAGTTTACAAATTCTTGAAAACTCTGTATATTTAAAATAAACTTCATGGATTTTTTTCAAAATATTGAACTCTGTATACATATTCAATGCGCATTACCGCGATCAGTGGGAGGAAATTTCTTTAAAATTAAAAAAATTATATTTCCGTTTATTGCATATCCATAATTTTCAACATTTGTATTTTTATGCCCTTTGCACAATATGCAATGTAAACGTTGCTTAAACGTCATAGTTCGCTGTTTTTAAATATGTTATTAGTTAAACTGTTTTTTTCTAAATTAGAAATAAACCAGTAATTCGACAATTGTGTAACAGTTGCTACTAATTTAACAATTGTTTTTGTAATTTTAATAATATCTTCCACTGAAATTTCAAAAAATTACAATTTTCATATATGGAGAGAATTTCCCGCCATCCCCACCAGCCGGACAACTTTAAAAAGCCGCCAACAAATATGCTTGAATATGCTATAGACCATCAGCTTAAAATATTCTCTCGCATTTACGAGTTAAAATCCGTAGATAGAGGGGCAAAACCATCTTAATAAATTTATTATTTCTTACGATCATAATTTAAAAATGCAAAATATATTCTGACAATTGAAATTTAGAATTATATTCTAAAGCACCGTTAACATATGGTTCACATTGCAACCAATCAAATAATTGCATTTAAATCCTGGAATTTCTCTTCAGCGCAGCGTCAGGTAATCATAAGCAACAGGTAGCAATTCAAATATCAAAACATAAACAGGGATAAACAGGTGTTCTACCCTTCGATTTCTACCTCTATACCTCTATTACTCGAGAAAAGTATAATTTTAGAAGCTGTAGAAAGGTATAATCTAACATTTTTAATGTTTAATTAATTTTTAAAAAGTTGTTTTTTCATTTCAGATGGTATCTTTTGACGATTACGAAATATTGAAAATTCTTGGACGAAATTTGTCTTCAGCTTGTTATAAAGTAAGGGAAAAGAAATCATCTGAACTGAAAGTGTTTAAGGTAATGTCATGTACAGAAACAAATAATTCGAAAGAAAAATTATTAGCTAGAATATCGGACAGAATGGCATATACAGGAGATAACTTTCTGAAATTTGATGATTATATATTTGACAGTAAAAGTGGATCTTTATATCTAGTAACAGAATATTGTAAATATGGAAGTTTGCATAATATAATAAAAAAATGCATTACGAAAAGAATACATTTGAAAGAAGATTTTATATGGTATGTTCTATGTTGTCTTATACATAATATTAAATACTCCTCGACATTGAATGTAATTGATATTGATATTAAAAAAATGTTTGTTGATAGTTTATATCATCTTAAATTATATTGTTTTAATGAAAACGAATTGCAAGATGAAACATCAATGAGTAATTCTATAGCAAAGATTTTAGTTCAGTTAAGCAGTTTAAATTTGAAACCACAAATGGATAGATTTGATATTCTAAGTGTTTACAGTGATAGTTTAAGAGATATGATTACATATCTGTTGGATACTGATCTAAAAGATTCACTTGATATTATTTTATGGCACCCTATGGTGTTTTCACGGAGAAATCAAGAATTCGATTCTGGCATTTTTAATAAAATAAAGGAAAATAAAATTGAAGATACCGATTTTCAAACTAAACTAGAGAATTTAAATAACCGAGAAATTGCCTTGCAAATACGAGAGTCGAAATTAATAGAGATTGAACGTGATCTAATAAAACGTGAGAATAAGATAGCCTTGTTGGAAAAAGCTGCGAAAGAGAAACTACTTCAAGCTGATATACGTTTAAAAGAATTAATAATAAAAAGCATAACGAAAAAGGAAAAATTGAACGTGAAAACTTGGATAATTCATCGTCAGTTGATTATTGTGATTCTGTAATAATCTCTACAAGTAGTAAATTAACTCATAATCATATAAATAAAAGTAAATTTTCACGTTCTTTATCAGAAAGACGTATTAAATTTAAAGGACATTCCCCATTAAAAGCTATTCAAAATATTCCGATTTCACATCCTAAACCAAAACTTGAAGGTGAAAACAAAAATAGAGTTGATTTCGAGAAAGTTAATATACGAACAGATTGCAATAAAACCGATAGTAAAGATAAAATCCGCCGAACATCAAAAAAACGGTTTAGTTTTGTTGATATATTTACACGAAAAAATACAAATAAAACTATAGAAACTAAACACGCTATTTCGTTGAAAGATCTTGTCGATGAAGAATTTAATGTTGATTCTTTTAAGCCTATAGCATGGACTGAAGAAAATAAACGTCAAGCTTTTAATTTGTTGCGAATCATGAACAGTGAATCATCCTCGGTTGACGAAGACTGCGTTATAAAACACACTAAAATGTAATTATGTGCAATAAAATATTCAATTAATAAATCAATTTATTTACATATTTATGCTACATTAATTATAACATTTAGGGCCAAGATGGCTTTTCATTTTCTTGCAGTTCTCTTCCATATAAAGCACTTTTATCTCTAAATAATGTCATTCTTTCTGTCTCTTTAATATCGAGAAACCACCCAATTCCAAATCCTATGAAAGGGATGACAGCCCATTGAATATTTTTAGGAAAGAGATAGATCATTTTGAATCTTCTTTAAAGATCGTTTCCACTCTTGTGTGCGGCTATAATCAGCGTAAATTGTAGCTGCGACAAAGGTAGGTAACAAAACCACCACGCAATACCTTTTAAAGAGTTTTCCAATTTCCAATGGCATTAAAACTGAAAACAAAATGTGTTACATCACAAACGTCTAAGTTTGAGGTTAGGCTAATTGGATTCGATTATTAAACTTTTTTTTTGCTAATATAATTAAATGATTATCCCGTGTTAAAAAAATATTGAAATATTACCTTAAATATGTAAATAATCAATTAAACATCAAATGTATCGTATAAAATTCGATATTCTTTAGCTTAGCTCGTTTAGTGACATCTATTTTAACTACAATCATACTACAATTCTACAATTACGTATATTTTTAATTTAGCTAGTATCTCGTAGATGGCGCTAGACGACTGAAATTAAAACAAATTATTTTTTTATACATAAAAGTAGAGTAATAGTTGAATATTATATATATTGCTCTATTTCCTAAACGTAATATATATTTTTTTAATAGATAATATTTACAAATATATATGTAAGATGCAAGCAGTTGCAGCAGATTTATTAAAGCGCTTTTAAGATTACGCTGAACGCGTTTTGCTTCCCAATTGGTATGTTTACATCCCCTCCCACAACAAAAATGGAACGGTGAACGTGCTGTTTGATTTCTTTTGTAGCAGAGTAGTTTGTAACTTATTAAACCGTATGGATTTCGTTTTCATCGGCGACAGTTATGTAAATTGAAGACATAGTGTTACATTATTGTATGGATAAAACTTAGGACATCTTACTGTAAGTATCATTCATGAATTTCGTATACTTATTTGTATCAAAACTATTTCCTCTGAATAATGTAAGCCTTTAGAATTTATAAATAAAAACAGGCCTTTAACGTATGCTAATTCCATGTGGTAATTTGTTTATAGTTTGCGGTTTGTTCTGATCAGGTTTATTTTGCTAGAATTTTACCTAATTTCGTAGACTCCTTAATTGAATTAAATAGGTATACGACAATGTTTTTGTTTTTTTTTTTTTTGCAAAAATTTGACTAAATTGTATAAATTTAAAATGTAAAGTAGGCCAAGGAAATATTCTTCAATAGGTATTTCTCGAAAATCATAACGAATCAAAATATTTTTTAATAAATCGCACATTCTTTTATGTTGTTATTAAGCCTGCTTTAGTTGTTAATTCCAGGATTTAGTTATAATCGTTTAATCTGCCCGATTCTTTATATTGATAATAGCGTATATAAGACACGATACTTTTCTGTTTATGATAATCTAAGCACATACGCAATATTACTTTTGTTTTTTAAAATATTTATCTCTTCTGACAATAATAAATTATATATTCTTGGTTTTAATTTTTATAAAAAGTATTATGTTTGTCTCTTTATTACATTCTATAGTGTGAGTATCCATAATAAAGAAATAACCGCAATACACCAGATTTTTCTAGAATATTAGCCTTTAGTTTTGCATAGAATCAGCAGCTCTCTTTTAACGCAATATTTTGGTTAATTACGTCACCTCAAAGTAACAAAAAAAACCACGAGGTCAGTTATCTATAGTAAACAAAAGAGAAATACCACTATTTTATTTTGCGTTACTTTTATTAACCACTCTGGAGAATTTTATTGGCGTTGTAATTTTAACAGCTACAATCAATAATTGAATCGGTCAATGCAGAAAGTGAATATGTCCCACCTACCTAGTTTCGAGAAAAACAAGGAAAACTGAATAACTCAAAGTTGCTTTTATGTACAAGTACTGATGTTTGGGATGTGGAAGTAAACTATTTTCTAGATACGAAAAAATGCTTTGGAGCATTTAAAGTTTTCAATTTTAAGAGATAAAAAATAATGCAAGTGGTGGACATATCTAGTTTCTGCATTGATTGCAAATAAAAAGCGTAAAATATGGAATTAGCTATTTTATTTTCTAATAAAAAGGAAACAGAATGTATATTGCAAACAAAACTGAAAATTATATTTTAAAACCTACAAAACTGAAAACTTTTGAAGTAACTAATACAAAACTAATATTTTTAAATGTTTTCTACTTCCGCTTCACTATCTTCCTCATCTCCGTGTTTCGTAGGCCATTCTAAGATATCTTGGTAAAATTCTTCATAGTCTTCATCAATATACTTCATGACAGACTGGATATCCTTCAGTTTCTTTTTATTTATTGGAATTTTCCCATTATAGGCTGACTTGGTTGGGAAGGGAACTGGTGTTTTACTAAGTCGCAATCGAAATGTGTGCTCTGTTAGTCCATCAATAAAATCTCTGGCTATTATAGTACCTTGCCTGTCGGTATCAAATGCAAATTGATAAAATTTTGATATATTGAACTTTTGTTTATTTGTTCCTTTTGCACACGCAGTTTCAAGTGATGTTACCATTTTTTTCCAATTTCCTGGCCACCAAGTTTTAAAATCTTTTATATCCTCTGTTTCTACCGTTTTAATTTCAAATTTTTTTTCTTGTTTATTACTTGATTTTCTTACCATTAGGGCGTATTCTTCTGGCAGGTAAACGCGATCAGCTCTGCGTATAATTCGCTTGATTTGACCGAAATCACGGTCGCATGGTAGGAAGGAGTGACCACGAATTGGTAAAAAGTAAACTATTTTACTAAATCTACCGGAATCAGAAAGGGCTGAGAGAAAGCGTAGCAGTGTGTGATTTTTATTTTGACCGCTGCAGTTGTCGCTGAATATATAAAGTTCTTTTTCATTGCCAGAAATGTTGTTCTCAATGTAATCTTGAAGAAACGTGCAGACTTCGTCAGGAGACTTTTTGGCTTTACCTTCATGGTACATATACATTTTAGAGTTGTTGGTTTTGAGGTTGTGAATGCCAAATGTGTAGACCCATAGTTGTCTGTAATAAAATATATCTTGCACAGGAATATGTGGTAGGGGTAAATTCGACATATAATCAAAACATAAACCGACTACATCGTCCCTCTCTTTACACATCTCCTTTACTGTTTTAATTTTATTGTAAAATTTTGCACTCCTTCTTTTGTGGACCATTAATTCGGCACTGTAAGTACGTTTTGCGTTATCATTGAGCGTTTTGCTTCTTAGCTTCACACCTAGTTCTTCACAGATAGTGCACGTATCTACCTGCGGTCTTCCAAAAGAAAGGAAAAATTTTGACGAAAGTACATCAAAAAGAAGTAGTATGAAACCTTCAGTTCAGGAAACTTCTGTAAAAACATTTCACGCATTATCTTAATATTTAATCGGGGATCTAAGTATTTCTTTTCGTGACCAGAGTAATGTGAAACTTTGGTGGGGTAACTGTCTATGTGTTCATGTATTTTCATTATGACTTCTGCAGGAATAGTGTTGCCACTCCGATTTTCGCCCCGTTTATCACGAGGTGACTTTCCAGCTTGTAAAAGCCTACATATGCGATATACCCGCCCATTGGTAATGCCATGTACTGCAACAAAAGCATTTTTACAAACTTCTCGCCTTGCATTGCTCACAAACAAAAAGTATTTAAAAGAACAACTTTTTTGTTTATTGGCCACATTCTTTCGGCTTCGCTTTCTTTGCACATTGGCAACTGTTATCAATCCTTGCAAATAAATGTCTTGCTCGTTTTTATTTCTAAAAGTATTGAAATAATTTAAGCGATCCTGAAGGTATTCTGGTGTGAATCTTGAAAAACATTTCTTTTTACAGCTAAAACATAAATTAATATACACTGTAATAACTTAAAAATAAATTGAAATGTACAGCATACCGGCACGCCTGTCCTGTTTTTCTGCTTGCAACGATGTTTCCTTTCCAGTTTTTATGCTGCTTACCGGCAACCTTTGACTGTCTGATAATGGTTCTTCTATACGCTTCGACATGAGTAATACCTTTGATTCTCTTTTTAGGAACCTCAATTTCACTTTCTTCTTCGTAAATACTGCTGTCACTACTTGATCCCGACATTATAACTGAACTGAACAAAGTAAACACAACACAAAAAATTAGAACACAAGACACATTAATCACCAGCGTCTCTTAAAATCAGCTGCTTCCAGTTTCTACGCACGCGCAGTGCACCTGGGATAACATTATGCATATAGTGCAGAAAATGAACATGTCCTGGACTTATTCAGTTTCTGTTCTATACCGCCGCTCTTTCATGATTTAGAGTAACAGGACATGTTTAATTTTTGCACCTATCGATAGAGCGCCCTTTAAACATAGTAAATCCATGTAAAACACAATTTCCCTAAAAAGTGGACATATTCACTTTCTGCATTGACCGATTCAATTATGTGTAAGGTATATTGCTATTATCAAAATAATAAAGCATAAATTGGTCAGCTGTTTGTAAAATTTTTACATTTTTCAATGTTCTGTATGTCCCTGTACAATATGCAATATTATTTTTGTCATATGTTGATTGTTTATGGTGGAAATTTATATACTTAATTAAAAGAAATACTATAATTTAATAATCCGAAAATTTAATTGTCATACAAGCCGCACGCTTTTACGTTAGTTTTACGAGTGTCCTCAGTCTAATGCATATCGTTAGGTTCGTGAAATTGACACCATAAATTGATAAAAAAATGCGAAAATCTGACAGAAAGGATTGACCATTATTATTGACTACTTGCAATTTCGATTGACCGTCTTTTGCATAGCCCCCATAGATATATTTAAGGCTTCCATGGCAAATTAGTTTTGACCGTCGTTTGAGCACCTCCTACATTTCCAACGTTTTGAAAAAAAAAATTGGGGTTTTTTCCTTAAGTACAATTTTTGTTTTACATAATAAGATTTTAGAGATTTCGAAAGGTAGTCTGTTGTATCATGTCTTTAAACGACAAAAAACTTCCACCCATTGGTTAATTTTTATTCGACCTTGAAGTCAAATCCAACAGAGTTTGTAAAGTTTACAATATTTTTTATAAAGTTTGAGAGATCAAATTTTGAAAATTGTACTTGTTGTTTCGTACATCCAAACAAGCACAGCAGCTAAACGGCAACATTTTCAGTATTTGATTTAGACTGAGACTGATATATGAAACAACAAATTGCAACATTTGCAGAGTTCAACCATCACTCACATCTTTCCCAATAAGAATATGTTTAAAACAACCTCTTATTTTCTAGGTATTGTTTTTCTTATTACTGCACAAAAACTTCTTTAATCAATACTACCTCTATATTACGCCGCTGAGAACGATGATAATGACGTTGTATATCTGGTGATATTTTTAGGGGTATACGTAAACCAGAGCTCCCAAATACCCTCAAACAATTTCGCTCTTCCTGTATATTCTACTAGGGTGACAACCACCGATGGTCACAAACTGGGTCTTAATTCAGCTAATGTACTACCACATGTTCTAAACACTTTATTCGTTATTTTTCTCTTGTGCGTTACTAATTCATTAATATTCCCTTCAGCAACCGTTGATAACTTTCAACCGTCATCTTTATTTAGTGTCATCAAGTTTTTTCCAGATTCAACTAAACGACAATGTTCGAAATGTATGGACCTGTATATGCCTCAACATTTTCAAGTCGAAGAAAATTGGTTACTATTTCAGGTCTGCGAAGTTGGCACCACAAAGTGGTCAAAAATCGACAAAAATGCTAGAAAGGATTGACCATTTATTGACCACTATTGACCATCAGCGATTTCGATTGACCACCTTTTGTTTAGGCTACAGCCGCTATACCCATATTTTGGGGTCTAATGGCGAAAATGCTTAAATTAGCCAATATAGACATTTTGTTCATCGGATACGATTGACCATCGTTTGACCATGTTTGACCACCCTTCACATTTTCAAAATTTAAAAAAAAAATTTGTGTCTCTAGATCACAGAAATCTGAAAATTATCGTTTGACCACCCTCCGGTTAAATTTTATCCGATCTTAAAATTACGTATAACAGTTTCAAAGTTTTTCGTATTTTTCACAAATTTTGAGAGGTGGTCAAACGCTGAAATTATACAACAACAATCTTGGCCATCAAATAAAATTTATCAAATTTATTTAAAACATCCCTAATGGGTGTACTCGTAAAAATCGCAAATTTCTAGGGTGTTTAACCTTTCCTATTTTGCTTCAGAAATATAATTAGTTTGCAATATTTTACAATCTCTACATTATTATTAGATTGTAATATACTATTAATCATCGAATAAAACCCCATTTTCACCTTCCATTCCATAAATCTTGAATACGCGGTGTCGTAAATTTTCAGCGATTTAGCTGGAAATAATTTTAGTAATACTGGTTTCGCTGCTTCTACTAATTCCGATGGAGTAAAAGAAAATTGAATTAGAAATGTTTATTTTTGAACTTCGAATATTCAAAATAACTAATAAACAATTTGGTCAAAATATTGTTGAACGTCAAAATGATATTAAAAATGTATGAAAATATTATGTAAAATGTTTAATAAAAAATCCTTATCGATGTATGATTCTTCTACATAATATTTTGATTAAGGATAGTCGGATAGGAAGATGCAGAAGTTTTGGCGCCAGCCTTGGTTATTGATCTGTTTGCAAAGGCTCCAGTAACTTAACTCTTTATCACGTGCTGTCATTTTTATTTAGATGGATTGTCTCCAGAAGTGTTTAGCACAGAAGTATTAATTATAAATCGATCTCGTACGTTTACCTTGCAGGTTATTATACCTCATATAAAAGTCAAAACCCTATAACGGTAGATTTGTAATCTATTATCGTTGGTACAATTTGTTAGTGTTAATATAATTTAATTGTGTTTGTACATTCGATTGTAAAGGTCGATATAACGATGTAAAATATTAAACAGTTCCAATACGTATTAATTTTGAAACCATGTGAGCTATTGTTTCGAATTTCTATGAATCGTCCTTGATTAGTGGGCCGAACGGAAACCCAATAGAATGCCTCATTGACCGATTATACGCTGGAAAACGTAATAAGATTGTGTATACAATTATTTGTGAATATAAACTGGTTGTAGGCCAAGTAGGTAACTACAAAGATGTTGAGATACCGCAAGATTATTTATAAATAAAGTATTAGCGAATATTCTGTGTTATTCTTGTTTATTTTTCTTTTCTAGAACAAAGCAAGCGATGAAAATATGTTACGTCACATATTCACATCAAAATAATTCTGTACCTTGTACTGACGTATATTTTAGAATTTCACTTATCTTATTTTTATACTCTGTTATAAATTGTTAAGCTAAATCTCCGATCTAGACCTTATTGAAAATATTTATAGTCACCAAGATTTGGAACAAAAAAGTATTTATGATGTTAAAATTATATTCGAGGACAGCAAGAAAACAGATTGGCAACATCACAAATCTGCAAGACGTTATGTAATTTTTAACATTGAATTCCCTTTTGTATATTAAATTGCTAATACTTTTTTTCATTGGAAAAACAAAGAAATTTCGGTATATACATTCTATAACAATACAGTATGTTCTCGAGTATGATGAATATGTTTAATTATTTATCAATATTCTACTCAGAGATTAGAGTAAAAAGTCTGTAATTTTGTCTATTTGCGGTGTTGTTCAATACTTGAAATAGTTACCTACTGAGTTGAACACTATCGTTGGCTTCGTTTTTTTGAATCTTGTTCCAGTCTGCCAACGGAAGTTCATCGAAATGTGATTCTTGCCATCTTCCATCCAGAAAATAGTTTATTACAGTTTTTCCTTCGACAAGTTACAACACCTTATCTTAATAGCTCACACCGTCGAGAAGGCTAATTGTGGTCAAAAATTCTTTAGAATTTATTAATGAAATTCAGAATATTTAGTACCGATTCCAGACATCTTGACATACCTTAAGGACTTGTTGCTTCAGAATAGTTTGAATTAACAATGTGTCCAGGAATATATTCGCCTAACTGACATCTGTATGAAACAGAACATTTTTCAAATCAACGGGAGTTCTTATGAACAGCTGGAAGGGGGTTGGGCTGAGGTATGTGGATGACATTTGCGCTGTTTTTGATACAAAAATATGTAATATTGACGATTTTCTCAATAGATTAAATTATCGATTTGAAACCATAAAGTTCACTTCTGAAAGTGAAGAAAACGGTCAGCTACTCTTTCTAGATACTTTAGTAATTAGAAATAACAAGAGATTAGAGTTTGACGTGTATAGAAAAGAAACCAGTACACTTCGCTACATTTCTTCAGATTCCCATCATTGTGTTCAACACAAAATGGCAAGCCATAATTTTTTGGTACACAGACTCCTTGCTTTTCCTTTGAACAAGGCCAAGTGTAACGGTTTCCAGCCGCAGCATATCTATAAGTTAATTAGGAAGGTAACCCTAAAGATAAGATACAACCTTTGGAAAAATCGGGTATTTATGAAATCAATTGTGTAGATTGTAATGAAAAATATATTGGGCAAACCAGGAGAGCAGTCTCTACTAGATTTAAGAAGCGTATAGCTAATCTTAGATTTAATAGAATTGAGAAATCAAGCGTTGCCCAACACATTTTTGAAACAGATTACAACATCGATCATAGGAATGTTAAATTAATTAGACAAATAAACAATTGTAATTTTCAAAATGTTTCGAAAGTTTAGAAATATTTAAAAATGAATCATGTGTAATGATCGGTGACAACGGCCCTATTCAGCATTCGTCGTTGTTTTCGTAAATCGGAAATTAATGATTCGTATCGGATTGACTGTGCATAATATTTAGGTGACTATTTGTAGGTTTTATTTTAATTTAGTTTTATTTGCGCCTTGATAATGACAGCTTTGCCGTCGAAACGCGTCAGTGATTTTGTAAACAGTTTTTTTGGTGTTTTGTGAGTTGAAGTGTTTAGTGTTCTAATCGTGGTTTGTTCTTTTTTTTTCTAGTAATCTCTATATCACAATTTTTCTGTAGTGATCTAAAAATCTGTAAAGATCTAATAATGTTTTGATCCATTGGCTACAAACTTGATTTCAAAGCAAAAATTCCAGTTGAATATGTTACACATTTTCCATTTGCAGTGTGCAATCCCATATTTGTACAATTTTTTCAAAATTTATGCTTGTTATCCAACTTCTTCGGTTTGATTCGGAATCAACTGGCAAATCTTTTATTTCTTTGGAGCATCTGCGTTTAGCCGCCTTACAAATTTCTCAACAATTTAGATTTTGCATAATCCATCACATCACTATAAATAAATGCAGGAATTCGATGCTTTGATAGTTTACCACTTCTCCATGATTTGGTTTTAAAATTGGGCTTTTTTTCGGTGGTAAGTCTGCGCGCAAAATATGATGCACGCAGTTTTGGTCAAGTATTGGACAACCAGTTTTCAATACTTTATGACAGCGTTTCTTGCTTCTCCACAAAATTTTCGGTGGTTCGAAAATTGTTTTGCCTGTTCTTTTTAACGCTGATCCATTTATGGGAATATTGGTTTCACAACTTGCACACGCATGTAGTGTGAGTTGAGTGTGTTTTCCTTTTAAAGATAACAATTTGAAAATGTAATTTGAGATTGGAAATAATTTAAGTGTTTAGTCAAGTTCATAACTTTCTAATCATCGCAACTATTGTCTTTTCCCGATCCATAAAGTTCGGCTTTAGCTGGGTTCAAAATGTATTGTATTCCAGCTAGAGTTTTGGATTTAGATATTTTTCCTTGGATGCGATTTCACATTGTTTAGAAATAGTAAACATTTAGGATTTGACTACTTCCGTAGGCGCATTCCCTGTTTTTGGTCTAAATCCCATCTTAACACCTTTCAACATTTGTGAGATATATCTTTTGGTATAGGTTGTCCTAAAAGGTTTGGTTATCCTCCGTAGTAGCACCTCTGTTTTCTGTAACAACCGGGCTGGAAAGATGCCATCTTTTCCCGGAGTTTTATGTGGTTGGATGAGGTAATTGCCTATTTGATCCTTTGATTTGTGAATATTCTTTGTGAGAGATTCAGGCCTTTCTTGCGCGACCGACAAGCGTCCTCCTTCGGCCAGGCCGAGTCTCCAAAATTAGGACTCTTAATCTTTCTTTTGTATTGTTAGTATGGCCTCCGTCTTCTTTCTAGATAAGTCCTATGCCTTTTGAGTAATCTATTGAAAGGATTTTCTAGAGTCGCATTGTTGGGGTTATTTCTTCAATTCTACTCGCAAAAATTCACCCTGGTTTTCCTTTTAGACTTTCTAAATTTTCGCTAGCTATTTTTAGCAAGCATCTCTTGCTGGATTCTGTTCATGAATGTAGGTGTTTCCTGTATTAAATATAGCCATGCTGTTAACCAACCTTTAAAAAGAGAGTCCCATCTCTTGTTGATGTCCGTACTGCCTCCGATTGTATGATAGGTATGTGCATTGCAGCCTATCATCCCCTTCTTGTTCTTCGTTTTGCAGTGATTCAGAATTTGGATTTCTTCTACAGATATTGCTTCTCCGTCTTCAAGAAAGTAAGCCGCAGCATTAATAAATATTCTGCTAGGCACATCCAAAGCAGCTTTCGCACGATCACGATTTATTTAGGTGAAGCTTATGCTTTTCATGGCTTCTTTGGAGGTCTTTAGGGATCATTGGTCCTTACATACTTTCACGTTTCCTGGCGAGTTAAGTTTCTCCAGGTTAACTTCCCTTTGTTTAGACTTAAAGCTCTTTTTTCTTGGGGTCTGCTTGGTTTTGTTGTAGCCATGTTGTTTGAGGTTCTGCCTCTGGGAGCGGGAGAAGGGAGAGGAGGAGAGGGGAGGGAGGCTTTACTACGGTAGCGGTGTTGTCTTAAGCGTTATTTCTTTTCTTTAAGTCTTCCACCTCGCGTTTCTACGGATTGACGTAAGCATTTTCTTTTGATATTACCTTGAAGCTTATGTCTACCTTCTTTCGACTCGTATATAATAGTAACTACGTATTGTATTTTTTTTAATATCACCTTGTATATAATGTAATTACAAATGATTTAGCTATAAATAGCTTTAAGATGTCACCCCTATAGCATCTTTAACACATTGACTGCCACAATAGTTACTAAAAATCCATCTATTCTGGCCGGACCAATTTTATAATTAAATATGCTAGAAATAAGATAGTAAATTGCAAATCATGGTTCTTTTTTGTAAAAAGCTCGCGTTTTTTATTGTTTTTAGCAGAGAAGCAGCATATGATTCACGCGGCCCCACATAGATACAAACTGCCATACTGGCCGTGTGAATCATGTATTGATTCATAAGAAAACAAGTGCATTCTCGCAAAAATACAGTGTTATAGAATGATATGTTTAGTTCAGGGGTGATATCTTTTCATAAAAGTTGTTGTACGATATTTAACGCCCTCATCGTTATGACTAGAAATTTCATCGAAAAAACCGCGATATTCAAATCCTTTGTTTATATAGACTTGTATTATTTTGATTTTGGTTATCTTATTTATCTTCTGTCATCACACCAAACAAGCGCTTCTAGTAACGCTTGTTACATAACATTCTTTTTGATACAGATATAAGATTTTTATGGAGTTTGTGTTTCAATGGAAATTCAATTACTACTATTTTAGGCCATGAGAATCAACACTCGATTCACTTAAACACAGGCCATTTCCAGTTTCTGGTTCTTACAGCCATGTATTTGGGATCGCATAAGTATTTTAGTAATCTGAGAATCAAACGCTGATGCGTTTGGCATTTAAAAGTAAACCTGCTTGAGAATCAACTGTTGCTCCTCGTGGCTGTTGTGGAAATTTTGCCGTGCATCAAGTTACGCTTCTCATGGCAGTCAACGTGTTAATAACGATGTTAAAGGCGTTAATTGTAATTGCCTTTTAAAAGCGGATTAAATACGTAAAGGCTGTATTACTACGTAAATAAGTGGGGAATTTAAAATTTAAATCGACTAGTACCTCAACATATTATGTAGAACATGTATTTAAAGACAACAGAGATCAGCTGTAAACATTAAAGTGTAGCCGTGCATATAATTCTCTGCCGGTTTGTCTACTAGGAGTGTTTTATTTTTCGTTCAGTGGATTTAGTCAGCGGTTAACCAGTGCGTCGTGTATTAGTCCTTGGCGGTGCGATTGAGTAACGTTTTGCGAATAAGATTATTGACATCGAGCACGAATCACGCTAATAAACTTTTCGGTAAGGATTTATGATTTTCTTGTTTTATGTGCGTTTAATTATTGAGCGTTTTAATTTTATTAACTCCATTTATTTATTTTTTCGTTTGAAAATTTCACACTACGACCTTTATATGCTTAATCAAGTCATGTTAGTGGAATGAAAATTAATTGCTCTTTAAAAAGACGTAATGAGAGAATAACTGTTCAATCTCGGATAAATTGGTTTGTACTGAGCTATTACCACGTACCACGAGAGGACATACCAATTTTGATTGTCATATCATAAACGGGTGTTTAAAGTATGACGAACAACGATACTATGCTATTGTTTTTTATTTACGTTTTATCTGGAAAATCGTGGATTTAGTTTACGTAAACGTCACAACTTTTTTAATGCTTAATCTCGCGTTAGACGCTATAAATATTTGTTTTACATCTTCTGGTTAAAAACAGTGATTATGTTACCTCAATGATACAATTAATCAAAAAAAAAAAACAAGTAATAAAACAAGCTAAGATTGTTAAGACTAGCACAGGGTTCTTTTACGTCACGCGCATAGTATTTTTTTTCCAAATTTGCATGTGCAAGTTTTTATGTATGGTTCAAGTAAATTATAAAGATTCGATAATCTTATGTGTCAAGGTCATAAAATTTTCAAATCAATATGTACTGTACATACATACATCTACAAACAGCAGTACGTTTTAAATCCTTAAATTTTATATTCGTGTATATGTAACAGAATTAAGAAGTCTGCTTCGTTATTTACTTGCTGCATGATATAATAATTTCGTAAGGATAATCAGAAGTCAAAATAAGACCATGTGTAACATTTTTGTTGAATGAATTATTACAAATTCCATCAAACCTCCTTTCCTCGTTAGTTCCATAACTGTTCCACGGACAGGAAGCATGTTCGATTAATGGAATTAGCTTGAAGACAATTCAATCAGGATAGTTCATAGTTTATATAAACAAAAAAAAGTTTTTGTTGGCATTATATCAGAAATTATAACACGCAAGTTTGACATGATTTTAGACTAGGCAGTTTAATTGCGTTGTAGCTCATATCCAACTTCTTTAGTGAGCCAAAAGTTTCATTACTCCCGGCATTTATATTAAATCGTTTTAAATATTTTATCATGTTTAATGTGAACCCCCAAAAGCATTATTTCTCCTAGAGAATCCCAAATATTCAATATAAAATCGACGCATTTCAACAGGTTGAATGTTTAGTGTTTTGTGGGTGAAACAGTTCTTTTTTTTTTTTTTTATGTGTGGTGGGTGCTTAGTTGCAGTGACTCCGTAAGCTGTATTACTTGTCTGGCTATCACTGCAACTCTTGCAGTGTAGTTTGGTGTGTGTAAGTTGTGTCTAAATGGCTTTGTGACAGCATCATATCGCCTTTTATGATGCCGCGCTGTTAATCACTTTGCTCCCAACAGCGAATGGCAAAAGTCGATCCGGGATTAAACTCTCTGAAAAAATGTCACCGTCCCTCCAGAGAATCGAACCCCGGCACCTATCGTCCTCTCACAACAATAGTCAGCCACCTAACCACTGCGGCCATCGACCCCTTTATTGTATCATTGTAATTTTAGAGCTGCACACGTTTCTTCACAATCATGTTGTTTTTCATTAAAGTTTGTGTTTAGTTTGCATTTCCAGTAACTATTAGCTGCTCAAAACTGGCATAACGTACAGTATTCTAACGAGAAAAAAATTAATGATTTTTTTAGACATAATAATATTTATTTCAAGAAAGCAATTACAAGAAACAAAACAAATAAATGTAAAAGCCTGAAACATGTCACAAAAGAAAACAAAGCCAGACCTGCTAATTGCATAAGAATTCGTTTATCCTATATAGGTACTGGTAATATATTATAACTTACATCCAATAAAATAAAGATTTTTCTGAAAAAATTTTTTTTTCTTAGATTGTGGTAACAGGTAATTAATTATCTGTACACGTATTATAAGCATAAATGATAGTTGCTACTGAAAAATCCTGTTTATACTTGTATACAAAACAAAGAACTTCATAAATGTATATATCATAGAAAGTTAAAAGATAATTGTTTCTAAAGGTATCTCTACAAGATTCCCTATAGCTCATTTTGTACATTATTCTTATTCTGATGACGCACCCCAGTGAATAATTGCATAATGCATGCACGATAAAAAATTAGAATTATAAAATATTTTCAGTGTTTCAAAATTACAAGTCTTTCTCAATTGCATTAAGAGATAACAAGTTTTACATAATGTTTTACATGTTTTTATTAATATGTACAGACCAGTACCAGACCAGTAGTAATGATTTGTGAGGTACTATTAAAATATATAAGTTTAGTTTTATTACTATTTATAACAGGTCGATGGCCGCAGTGGTTAGGCGGCTGACTATCGTTGTGAGAAAACGATAGGTGCCGGGGTTCAATTCTCTGGAGGGACGGTGACATTTTTTCAGAGAGTTTCATCCCGGATCGACTTGCCATTCGCTGTTGGGAGCAAAGTGATTAACAGCGCGGCATCATAAAAGGCGATATGATGCTGTCACAAAGCCATTTGGACACAACTTACACACACCAAACTACACCGCAAGAGTTGCAGTGATAGCCAGACAAGTAATACAGCTTACGGAGTCACTGCAACTAAGCACCCACCACACATTAAAAAAAACCAATCTGTTGTGTAACAACCATTCGTTGATGTTTTTAAGTACAATTTTTCTTTTACTGTACACGTCTGATGAAGTTCTTGAACTTAGAATCATATTTATATCAGATACTTTCTATTTAACACTGATCAGCGAACAAAACCGGCTCTGTTGTGTATAAATCGTTCGAACAAAACCGGTTTTGTTTGCGGATCAGTGTTAAATGGAAAGTATAGTTGTAATCACGAAAGATAATCCCTGCGTCACTTACATATAACTCAATCAACGACACTCAAAGAACAATTTTCATATCCAAATATCTATTTGTATGACAAGGACAGCCTGGGTGACAGTTTGTATTTCGAAACTTTGCCTAGCACAGACGTACGGCTCGTGCAATTCACTTAAATAAGACAAAGACGAGATTAGTTCGTTGTCTGCGCTTAAGCTATATATTTCCGCTTCTTCACTTAAAAATTTGACAATGTATCTCTGTCATTTATTTTTTAACTATAATGGCAATACATAATAGAACATTACGGTAGATACAATTGCAACAACTTGTTTTAAATTTTTAGGGCCTGTCAATAAATCCCCACGCACTTAACCCAAAAATGAAAAATGTCATAGCTGCCATGCTGCCATATTCATTTTAATATTTACAGTATTTAACAAAGTACTGATTTGATTCATACAAATGTAATTGATGACGCAGGGATCATCTTTCGTGATTACAACTGTACCTATCATCTGCATATACAACAACTTCACGCGCATCTGGTAACAATGGAGGGAAGGTCGTTGACAAATTAAAAATAAAATAGGTCATAGGACTGAGCCTTGGGGCAGACCTTTCTGAAATTCTTTGTAGGGAGATTGTAGTTGTGTGTTATTAATTTGTACACTTTACTGACGATTG
The DNA here is from genome assembly GCA_023690525.1 of Holotrichia oblita. Lineage (NCBI taxonomy): Eukaryota > Metazoa > Arthropoda > Insecta > Coleoptera > Scarabaeidae > Holotrichia > Holotrichia oblita. Next base: position 50,794,055 of record CM043015.1, read on the forward strand.
AATAGGTATGACTCGAACCATTTATTTGCTAAGCCATGTATGTATTCCATAGAGTTCCAGCTTATACATACATACATATAATAAAATCCTATGATCCACAAGATCAAATGCTTTAGATAGATCTATTGACAGTCCCGTACAGTGATTACAATGATCTAGGTTAATATGAATTTCTTTCAGAAAGTTGAACAGATTTATTAGGTGTAAAACCATGTTGATTATGAAAAAGCAAATTAAATCTTTGTAAGTAAGTGACTAATTTTTGTTCATCAGTGACTCGTATATTTTGGAAAATGCAGACAGTAAACTAATAGGTCGATAATTAGATATGTCGTTTACTTCGCCTTTTTTTAAACAAAGGTTTAACTATAACTAGTTTTAATTTAGAAGGAAAGGGCAACTTTTCTTCTCAAAAGAAAAAAAATTATCTAATACATATCTTAAAATTGGTATAATATAGCATATAGTCTGCGTAAGAACAGAAGATGATATATGGTCATAGCCAGTCGAGCTTGATGAATTTATATTGATAATTGTGCTTTTAACATCATTTTCGGTGACGGGTTCTATAAAGAACGAAAGTGATACTGGTTTGCTTTACATTTTTATTATTTTACTTTTATATTTTGATATAAATCTCGAATCAAAACATATCCTACCCACCTCACAATCTGGCTTTAGAAAGCACCACGGTACAACAAGCGCACTGATTAAAGTCACCAATGACATAATCACAGCTTTAGATTCTGATAACATTACGATTCTCACTTTACTAGATTATACCAAGGCATTTGATACTATGAACCATCAAATGCTTTTAGCTAAATTGAAGTTTTTTGGATTCGACTCAGACTCTCGAGAATTACTGACTTCGTTTCTTACGTCCAGGACTCAAAAGGTTCGTATCAATAATTGCTCTTCTTCCGAAGCAGAAATCAAAGCCGGATCGCCCCAGGGTTCAGTTCTTTCCCCTCTTCTATTCATTGTGTATACTGCAGACTTTTATAATAATTTGCAACACTGTACACCTCATTTTTTTGCCGATGATAGTCAACTATATTACAGCTTCAACATAAATCAACTGCAGCTTGCTGTTACTAACATAAACAATGATTTGAATAAGCTAGTTAAAGTATCTAAAGACCATTGCCTACAGATTAACAGTTCAAAGTCATCTGTGATTGTGTTTTCCAGGCGACGACAGGGGGCCGTGGACGATGTAGATATCAGGGTTGAAAATCAAAAATTGAAAACTACTAATACAGTTTGTAATTTAGGTTTAACAATAGATAACAAACTTAGATTTAGACAGCACGTAAATAAACGTATCCAGAAATCATTTGCCACTCTAAAATATTTGTATGCTAGCAGACACTTGATGAATACTCAACTCAAAGCAACTTTGTGTGACTGCCTTGTGTTGTCCCCGTTCAATTATTGTGACATTGTCTACGGCCCGTGTCTCGACCTGGAGTATACTACCAAAATCCAAAAGGGTTCAAAATGCCTGTTTACGTTTTATATATGGGGTAAGAAGAGGAAATCACATATCACATTTATTCGATCGTATTGGTTGGCTGAAAATGGAGTATCGTAGAGAACTACATCTCTGCGTATTTGTGCATAAGGCCATCGCTGAGGGCTCGCCCAGGTATATAAACAGTCTCCTGGGTACAAGAAGGATGATTCATGATAGAGATCTGCGCCATGTAGATCAGTTAGCGGTGCAACGACATCGATACGTGTTATTTAACAGATCCTTCTCGTATTCGGCGGCTAAATATTACAATGCTCTACCACATGATTTCAAAACAGGCAGTGTCTCCGTATTTCGTCGTAAGGTAATCTCATTACTTAGGGAGAAGCAGAGATCTCACTAATTATACATAATTTTTTTTTCTCGTTACTTTGTAGTAAGTATTGATGTTTACATTGCGAGTAAGTAAGTAATCATACCGAAAGAAACGCCACATATGAATTATCCTTGGTTTTTATCATAGGTTAAGTTGAACAGCTCTGCTATTTTGATATAACTTTAATTCTGCATTTCCGTAAAGAAAACACACACAATTCTTCGTACGCAGAGTATAGACAGCTATATTGGCGAATTGGCTTGTACGGTTAGGCATCTCCCTAACCATTACCAACCCTCCTCCCTCCCCCTCCCTCTCGCCCCCATACAAAATTAATAATCACCTAGTTCTGTTAGATACTACAATATTTAAAAAACAAGAGTATAAAGGTCTCGTAAATAAAACTCAAAAATCAGTCTATAAAAACAAAATAAATATACACTGGAACCTCGTCTATATCCGCGCTCAGTTATGTCAGCTCTCACTTATATCCTTACTTATATATGTTTTCTTCATTTGAAATGATCCCTTATATAACAGAAGATACTCGCGTTACACTAACTTCTAGCACACTAATAGACAACATATTTGCGAAAAATACAAATAACATCTACTCTTCCACGACCGGTGAATCGTTAATTTCCGATCACCGATATCAAGTATTAGAAATAAAGTGCAGGGCAGTAAGTACAAAGGAATTTGTTTACAAACGCAGTTTTTCAGAGCGGGCAATATCCAATTTCCAATTACTCATTTCTAGAGAAGATTGGCGAGATGTGTGTAATGATGGGGACTTTAACAACATGTTTGACACATTCCATAGAATATTTCATCATTACTTTGATATTTCATTTCCACTGAAAAGGTATCCAGTAGAGTCACATAATGATAAGTCGTGGTATAATAACCATTTAAGACAAGCAGGTAATCATGTCAGAGAGTTATATGAACAGTGTAAATGTACAACCGACGTAAATTTATATGAAACATACAAAGTTAGTAAACAGTACTATCGGAAACTGGTTGCACGAACAAAAAAGTCTCATTATGACAACCTGATTTCAAACTCAGCAAACAAGACGAAGGCTGCATGGAACGTCATAAGAAGAGTCACAACTGCCAACAACTGTAAGCCTAGAAGTATGAATATAAACTATTCAGGCAAAATTATATCTGATCCGCAGGAGATTTGCAAATTGTTTATTGAACAAGTTCTGCATGTGCACAAACCTTGTCCAAATCATAAGGACTATCGCAAGGCATCCTGCAATTATAGTTTCTATCTTTACCCAACTGATAAACATGAGATAGCAAAAATTATCATGGAAGTAGCTTCAAAGAACTCCGCTGGGATTGACGATGTCCCGTGTTTTCTACTTAAGTTTATAGCGCAGTATATCGTTGATGTGCTAGTGGATATTATTAATCGCTGTTTGATTGAAGGTATTTTTCCGGATAGTCTGAAGAGCACTAAAACTATTCCTATATTTAAGAAAGGTAGTAGGCAAAATATTGTAAACTATAGACCGATCTCAATCCCATCTGTATTTACAAAAATATTTGAAAAAGTAATTAATACGCGACTGATCAACTATCTCACACGTTACAATTTACTATCACCCACTCATTTTGGTTTCATTTCGAATAGATCGACTTGCGATGCCATTTATAATGCCCTAAATTATGTATACGAGGAACTTGACAAAAAGAATGCTGTATCAGGTTTGTTTTTCGATCTTTCCAAGGCTTTTGACATTATAGATCACGATTTGCTGTTAACTAAATTGCAAGGACTTGGCATTCATGGAACCGCTTATAATTTATTCTCTTCATATTTGTCAAATAGGGTAACAAGAGTGGCAATTGAATTTGAATCTAACAGTGTCAGGCAGACATTTTTATCGTCACCTATTAGCATCGCGCATGGCATTCCGCAGGGTTCGATACTCGGGCCAACATTATTTTTGTTATATAGTAATGACTTGCACTGTTATTTGGATCGTGGTGTGTTGTCGCAATATGCCGACGATACAAGCTGCATTATATCTGGTCCAAGTACCGATGTAATTTCAGTCATGGCTAGTGAGATCGTTCGGGGTATGATTGAATGGTGCAATTTGAACGGATTGATTCTGAATGAGAGTAAAACTGGGTTACTACATTTTAAAACAACGACAGCTTCAATCAGTAGCCTCTATGTCCGTGGTAGTGGGAGCTCTATCCCGGAGGATGGCGCGATTAAATTTCTAGGGCTCACGGTAGATTCCACATTGAGGTTTAACGCTCAGTGCTCTATTTTGGAGGGAAAGCTGAGTACAGCACTATATGGCATGAGAAACCTACGAAACAGTGTCAGTTTGCAGTCGCTGAGGCAGTTTTATTTTGCCTATGTAGAGTCTCGCCTACGGTATGGTATCATCTTCTGGGGCTCTGCAACCGGTGCACAACGGGTGTTTCTCCTGCAGAAGAGAATTATAAGATGTATGATGGTCGTTGGGCCAACGACATCATGTCGTCCACTGTTTAGGCAGTTGGATATACTTCCGCTGATCTCTCTGTATATTTATGAGGTTCTTATGTTCTTTAGGCGTAATAAGAGTTCCTTCGACCGGAATTGCGATATATATAGTAAAATGAGTACACGGAATCGGGATAAGTTAAGTGTACCGTACCATAGAACCACACTCTTCGAGACAAATCCCAGATATATGGCTATTGTGCTATACAATAAATTACCCGCAACCTTAAAGGAAAACAGTACAATGGCTCAGTTTAGGAGAGCTTTGAAGTCTTTTTTAATAAATCGGTGTTTTTATACTATTGACGAATACATGACTTTCTAGAGCTTCCGGCTTTGACACCGGTCATCATCTTGTGATGTTGCTACCATTTTATTTTTTATATGTGTATTTTGTATATCTGATTTTATATTTTACTTAGTGTATTTTTTTGACAATGTCTATGTAGTTTGCTACCAATGACAATAAACATTATTATTATTATTATTATTACTATAGCACTCATTTATGTCCGCTCGGCATCCACCACCCGATAGTGCACGTATTTACATGAGCCAATCAGCGCGTAACACGACCTTACCTCTATAAGAGTGGCGACCCCTCTTGAGATGATATAAGTGAATGTTTAGGTTTCGCGACTGCGGATATAAGCGAGATTCCAGTGTATATGAATACAGGGTTTTTGACGTAACCCATTCGTTAGAAGTTTTCTATGTTAGCGTCATAGAGTAACTTTGAAAATACATAATGTTGTTATCTTTTATTTCCTGATTTATTTCCACTTAGAGGTCAATAAAACAATAAATAATTAAATACCAATTTATTTATTATTTATTAGATGTTGTTAGTTGGTCTGTCAAAATAAAATATTTTCACTCATGAAACACTTTCGGTTATACCGGAAGTCATGGCCACCTTTGATATTTTAAATGGAAGATAATATATTTTATTGCTTTTTTAGATTCCTTATAAAGTGAAATAATAGTTTGTGTTAAGGTTTCTTTTGTCAAAAATAGCCGTTTTTGAATTATTTTGATTTTAGTGAAATTTTTTGTTTTTAATGCACTTTTTAAAACCATATATCTACGGTGTAATTGAACCGAACTGCATCATATTTTTACTGGAGACAGCCAAAGGTGGAATTTTCTGAGTAACCCATAAAAACAATTAATTATACTCCTACAGGGTGTTTGAAATTTAATGATTATTTAAGTAATCTTCAATTAAAGAAAAGTCGTGATTTTTAAATGGAACGTCCACCACTGAAAGTAGACAAACATTTTGCATCGTACAGGTATAGGTTTCCTTATACCTATCTGTCATAGTTTTAAAGTTATTGATGATTGACGGCTGATTTTTGACATAAGATACCTTAATACAAACTATTATCTCACTTTATAAGGAATCTAAAAAAGCAATAAAATATATAATAGTCCATTTACCACCGTGTGTTAATAGGGGATACTACCTAAATCCTACTGATAAAAAAGAAATTGACAAGTATTGATAAATTAAAAATTCTTACGTCGTACCAATATACCTCATTTAGCGGAAGTAAGTCGAGCTAGAAAAGAGATAGATGTAGAGTGGGGCGGTTGTAAAATATCTACGGAATTAAGGCATTGGCAAGCGTGCTATCCCATATATGTTTTACAACCGCCTACTCTAGATCTATCTCTTTTTTTAGCTCGACTTGGTTCATCTAAATGAACGGCATAAGAGTAATCACGCTACCAAAAATGTTTGAAAAAAAGTTGATAATGCGCGACTTGTTAATTATCTTGGAGATGTGAACATTATTTCGGAACATTAGTTTAGATTTATGCGAGCTAAATAAATATGCCCAAATTGTATTGACGGCAAATTTGAGCATTTGCACAACCTCTTCCTAATTTGCGAATAATTTCCAGTTTTGTGGATAATGAAAGAGATTAAAAATAGATAATTATTACGTTAAACGTACAATTTGTTTCAAAACTGACTGGGCAAACCTCAAGCAGTTGCTAAACTCCCAAACATATAAAAAAAATTACTTTAAATTATTGACCTTGAATGTTACCACAATGTTATTAATATCATTTTTGAAATTACATAAGTTCTTAATTTTTATGTATTTATCATTTCTGAAATTACGTAAGCATTTGTTAAGGTTTTGTTCAATATGAAGTATATTCGGATCACTGAAGTTGAACGTACATATGTCCAGTAGCAATACTAAGTTGTGACAAACCTGTTGAATTTTTATTGATAGCAATGTCGTACTGATGTTGTTTTAATCGTTTGGAAGTTTGACCAACATAACATTTTTCGCAATTATTACATCTGACTCTGTAGACGACGTCACTAAGCGTTTCAATATTGGTTCTTTTTTTCAAATGGTTGAAGATGCATAACTGTTGTAAAGTATTAATATTATACGTTATAATTTTACTATTATTATCTTTTAGAATGGTCGTCAATCTATTAGTTAAGGGAATATTATTAATCAATCTATTAAACTTGGTGGATTTACCAATGGGATCATTATTAAAAACTGTAACACTATTGTTATTGTTGAAAATGAGTTTATTTATTAATTTTACGGGATAATTATTATGTTTCAATCGGTTTTTTTAACAAACTAAGATTTTTATTGCGAAAATCAGGGTGTGAGATATTTAAAATTCTATCTTTGAAGTTTTTATAATGTTAAGTTTTTGATGTAAGGGGTGATTCCCTTGCTCAATATTGGATTTTTTTTCGTATGTTGAAATAATTTGTAGAGCGTTAGAATCGTTAAATTAAAATAAATTTATATGAATTAATTAATACACAAAATTAATTATACTGAATGTGGCAATTCGTATGTAGCAATTCGTTAATGACGTAATTGAATTTCTTTTTTTCTTTGCTAGTTTCTTTGCAAGAGGCAAACTATGCGATTTCTAAATGAACAACTATTATCCATATCAAGAAAAATTTTCAAAGTTCCTCTAAGAATTAAGGATATGATTAACATGAAATTACTACATTTGAAGCAGGCATTTCTAGCCGTGCAGATATTAGATTTTAGTCATTTAGGCGTACAAAGAGCAGTTCAAAAAGCTTGGACAGCAAACGAAGCAAGTTACCAATGAATGGCATGCAATATTCAGTGCTATCGTTTATATAATGGTAACTTTCAACCATTAATCAGTTGCTTTTTAATACTTTTACAGTCATCAAAACCAAGGGTGTTTTATGATTGTTTCCCATTACATTTTAATTATATACATACGTTCAAACTTTTTTGTTTGTGTAAATAATAGTAATTATTTTGCACTTATAATGATAGTGGTTAATTTTGTTTTGCATACTCCAAAGTCTAGAAATTTTTTTAACGGTCGATGAATTGATTAACTTTCTGAGTCATTTATTAGAGAAAAGCCACCAGTTTTTTTGTTATCAGAAAAAAAGCAAACTGGGACGAATAACGTTATCTACATTGTTGCACGTATGCGTATATTTATTTTTGACGTAGAAAGCTTATTCTGAGTATAGTAAAATATACAAGCACACATAACAGCTAGAACACGTAAACTTTCGACTTTTTTTTTATCAGGTCCTGTTTATCTGAACATAGAATAAAAACTACACTGATAATAAATCAAACACTTACGACGTTATGAGTTTTGCGGGGCATAGTATTAAAATCGATTGTGATAAGAGCAAAATGAATGCAAAGAATTAATATCGGTCCATTAACATTACACACTAATTGATTAAAAAAAGGGCTTTTAGTTTCGCCTATTAGAACGATTCAAATACCGTTCTTATCTCTAGTATTCGTTTGATGATGTTGTACAAACGATGATTGTTATACATAGTTATTATTTCTGTTGCTATACATTGGATTAGAAATATTGCTGTGTAGTTCGATTATGAAACGGACCACTTTGATTACAAACGTGGACGTTTTTTTCTAATATTGACGTTTCTCTTTTGTAAAATAAAACTCTGCTTTAAGATATTTTCAAAATTTAATAAAACCTCGTTTAATTTTTTTGTATTTTTTCAATTCTCAGGGTAAACTTAGAATAATGGAAAGAATTTGTTTTAGAATCGTCTGTCTTATGGTTATATTCGCGTACAGTTAATTTACAAAACCTCTGATTTAAATCCTCAAAAATTCGAATAACTCCAACAATATACCCGGGTGCTTTGACAACTACAAATAAATGATGAACAGGATGACTTATTTGATAAACAAGGGAACTTGACAAAAAATTATCTTTATCAACTTTCACTTACATCAACATCATTATCAATGGGAATATCTCAAGAAGTCAACTAAAGTTAAAAACTTAAAAAAACTAAGTTAAAAAAGTTAATCTAAAAATTACCACGAGCATTAGTATGTTTCAGTGATTTTTAAAAAAATCGTTAACTTTAACCATATATTTTTGGGCTTTCTTTATGCCAGTTTCTACTTGAACGCTTTTTTTTCAATATATACAAGGTGTTAATTTATTAATATCTGTATATATGTTGTGAGACATTTTAATTAATTTGAGAATTTTATTAAATCAATTTCTATGTAAAAAATAAACCAAATAACATGCTTAAAATATTGAAATACGACTCGAATAGATAAATCATCAACTTACTACAAAAAATAAAAAAAATAGCCTGTAATACGCTCTCATGGTATATTGTTGGAATTCACCCTGCGGACGAATGCAATGAAAATAGATCAAGCATGAGAAGCGGATCACGTGGTTTCGACCTTCCTGGTTTCGTCAGCACTACTCCGAAGGCAAGATCTATTTCATCGACTTTCACCTCTCAACTTATTTGTATAATACTGCCGACAATGGACTAATTCCAACTTCATGCCCTCTAGTGAGCAAGGTGGGAAGTAGCACACTGCAGGCCACTACACAACACAAGTCGGTACAGTAGATACTAACAATATACCATGAGCGCCTATTACAGGCATTTTTTTTTGGTTTTTATATTGGCATTTCTCAACGTTTTCATATACTACAAAAATGAAAAAAAGGGGAATACAAGGGATACCACACCCTCTCTTTTCTTTATTAGGTTTTTGAGCTGTTTTGCTAGAAATAGTATAGAAAGTACGCTTAGATAAGAGTAAATCAGTAGATCAAGCCGGCTTCCTTAAAGTAATGTTTCCTAGAACACTAATAAACACTTCAACCCACAAAACACCAAATCCGATTTCAATCGAAAATTCATGTTGTGTATCGAATTGGCCGTACATAACTTTTAGGTTACTTGTTATTTGTAGGTTTTATTTTAATTTACTTTTATTATCGCCTTAATAATGACAGTTTTGCTGTCGTCTGTTTTTAGTAAAAAAGTTTTTTTTTGCGGGTTGAAGTTTTAGTGTCCTACTTCTGCACCAAGAGATACAGTGATGAACAATGTTTTCTAGGTTCAGCCAACTAACTCGGATCTACGAGGGGAGTCGGACAATTTTCCGAATTAATAAAGACGTAGGACATTTTTTTCCAAAATTTATTTTTATTGTTGTCCTTATAAGCGTACACATTTCTTCTAGCGATGCTCCCATTTGTTCAAATCATCCAAATAGTACTCAGCGTCGTTCTCTGCAAAATAACTGTTTACAAAGGTGATGGCCTCCTCATTTGACGAAAATATCTTTTCTCCGATTGTAATTTTTAGATTAGGGAATAAAAAAGAGTCACTTACTACATTAGGTGAATAAGGAAGGTGGTTAAGCAGTTCAAACTGTAATTCGTGGATTTTTGCCATGGCAACCGCTGAACTAGACGGCGCATTGTCTTAACGAAACAAAATTTTCTTTTTCTGCAGATGTAGCCAGTTTTTAGTAATTCCTGCCTTTAACTTGTCAGGTAGTGATGCGTAGTCTCTGACTATCCCAAAAAACAATCGCCATCACTATCCCGGCCGAAAAAACAGTTTTTGCTTATTTTGGAGCCGTTTCACCCTTAGTAGTCCACTGTTTTGATTGTATTTTTGTTTTGGGCATATAATGGTGTATCCAAGTTTCATCTACAGTAATTAATCGCCGCCAAAAAAATTTATTGCGCCTAAACTGCCCCAGGAACTGTTCATTCGAACACCTTGTTGGTCTAACGTGAACAAGCACTTAACTCGCGAACAGTTTACTAATGCCAAAATCTTGATTCAGTATATTACAAATACGTTCCCTGGACATGTTCATAACTTTAACACACTTTAACAAAGGGATTGTTGAAGTTGAAGCACTACTAGTTTGAGTGGAAGTAACATAAATATTAAATGCATTTGCCACTTTCAAAGAATTTATCTGTAGTATTCACGGTAGGCGAAGAGTTTGTAATAAACTAAACGTGCATGTCATTTATGTTATTCATTATAGTTTTAAATCTTTTTAAACTTTTATTTTTCGACGGATTTTTCTATCAACGTTATTCTGGTTGTATTTATAAACAAATACATGAAAAATACAAAATATTTATTTTCATAAATACCAAAATATTGTTGATAAAATGACAAATTGTTATTTCAATATATTATTGATAGTATGCCAAAATTTGATTGTGTATTCAATGTGTACTTAGATGAGGAAGGTATTTTTTTTTCTCAGATTTACTTATGTAAGTGGACGATAAACATATTTTTGAGTTTTATGGCTTTGAATGAACCGGATTTAACTGGTTTAAATGTGTAATTTTTCAGCTCACTTTTTAATGGTATTTTAACGAGAGGGAACTGGATTTCACTAAAGTTACTACTGATTAATACTTAGAATATAAAGAGGTGTACCTATCTAAAATAAGCTTGATAAACGAATACTTGAGCTTAATTGCGTGCAAATTTATAATAAATAATTACATTTAACTAAGTATCCGTAGTCAATGATAGTGTCTCTATAATTATGTAATTGAATTTTTGAAGAGGTTACATCACCTGGACTAGAAGTATGTATATTAGATTAGTTAGATAGAAAGATTATCTGGTAATGTTAGTAATGGCACGTTTTGATTGCTGATTACACAACTGAATCGTATAGATATAATGAATTATTCTGTTCTTTTGTGGAGTTTAATAAAACTTAAAATGTTTAAGTACGAGATAACCTGTACTTTTGGAATACAATTTTTGTAATGGCAATTAGATCGATCCTGCTACATTTCTTAAATATTGGCGAAATGTCATTTTTTCATGATTTTTTTTGGAGTAGGAAGTTGTAGGTGTTGGCGGTTGGTGGCATGGCCGACAAGTATGGAAATTGAGGTATTATAATGCTGATCTAATATGTGCCACATTTGTACACGAAATATAACCCGAAAGATATCTACTTATATAAGTTGACGATTAAATTTTTTAAGAAAAGAAAATTCAAACAAAAACATAAAAAAGAAATGCAGCTGTATAGTTGTAATAAAATTATACAGGTATATTAATATATGTAAATTGTCTCAAAAATGTTAAAACGGAATATTAAAATCGCCACCGAAGTAAATAAAGAAATACATTTCATAATAAAATGTTCTACGACAGAATTTGCACTTTTCGCCATAGCACAGTAAAAATGTGCTTATTTTCTATTATAATCAAATCATAATCTTCAACAGTGTTTGACGAAGTAAGAATTTGTACGCAATATGTACTGTCAATGATATTATGTCAATAAGCTAATAGTACAGGTTGAATGACAAGTCCGTGTGCAACGCCCCCTGGAGGAAAAAAATTGAGCTAAGGGGGAGTTCTCTTGAATAGCTGTGTTTACTTCATATGTGTTTGTAGAGGAGCGTTAATGTCTGTTTTGAATCGTAAAATTTATGCGAAAATTGATAGTTCCGAGAAAATCGTGTTAATATGCAGTTTTGCGTTAAAATAAGTGATAACCTAAGGGAAACGACACGCAAGCTGAATGCTGCATATGGCAGTGAATGCTCACATCGCAACACTATGTCCAAATGGTATCATTGTTTCAAACAAAGTGCTGCAGAAACCACCACTCACACGAAAGACGGATGTTGTCCAAATCCAGTTAATCTGAGATTGTTCATTCGATAATAATTAGAAACTATATTTTGTGCAAAATACACCCAGTTATGTCGTGAAAGAAAACAAATGTTTTTATTTTATTATCACCATTATCTTCCTAAAAGTTCTATAAATATAAAGGGTTTTCAAATAAGAATGATATGATTGGATATGATTTTGTAATGATGTAGTAACTATCGTAATAAAGTTATACCTGTCACTAGTTGTCAATTATGTTCACTAAACTCTAACAATTTATTATGGCTAAATACTTGTTCCAAAAACGTTTGGTTACTGTCCAAAAATTTTGCGAAGATTGTCGTTCTTATGTGAACACTTTTCGCGCATTTCGCCAAAACTTTGGTCTAAATTATCGCCTTTCTGTGCTTGTCATCCGTCGCATCCTTAAGAAATTTGAAAGTAATTTTACTCTTCGCGATGTAAAAACACCAATAAGACGCCGAAATGCCAGAACTGTTGAGATTCTTGTTGCTGTAAGAGCTAGTGTTGCAGAAGATCCAAAAATTCCTCGTCGTGCTCAAGAGCTAGGACTTAGAAAACCAAGAACTTCGGGAATTTTGCAAAAAGATTTAAATTTACACCCGTATAAGATTGTTTTGCCCCAAGAATTTAAGCTACTGGACCATCGTCGGCGTTGCGAATTTGCTGCTTTAGAAGGACTTGAAAGGGATCGCAATTTTGCGGAAAAAATGATCTTTTCAGATGAAGCTCATTTTTGGTTAAGTGTTAAGTTTTCGGTGTGAAAACAATCCACACGAATTTTTATGGCCAAATTTGGATGCGCTTGATTTAGAAGATATGTGGTTCCAGCCAAATGGCGCTACATATCACACTCCTCATGAAACTATCGCCATACTGCAAGAAAAGTTTGGGGAAAGGATAATTTCAAGGAATTCAACTGTTCCTTGGCCTCCAAGAAGTTGTTATTTGTCTCCTTTAGATTACTTTTTGTGGGGTTATTTAAAATCTAAGGTTTATGCAAACAGGCCACAAACACTTGATGCTTTGAGATTGAACATTGGACGCTGTATTCGTGAGATGACGCCCGATTTATTGCACAAAGTGGTTGAAAATTGGATTCGGCGGATTCACTCGTGTACACGAAGCCAAGGCGGGCATTTAAACGAAGTGCTATTAAAAACATAAACGTTATCGATTATACTATAAGATAATATAAAAAGTGTGGTTATATCCGAAATCATTTCTATTTTATTTCATTTCAAAATCATATCGTTCTTATTGGAAAACCCTGTACATACTGTCTTCTAGTGTTTGCTAAAATTTTAGTGCGCTTGTAATGTTTGCTCTTTTTTTAAATAAATTTGTTCAATTCTGTAAATTTATAACTTATACCACATCCACCTGGTCGCAAGGTCCTCATTTGGCAACGCGTTATAGCTTCCTTAGAAACCCTTTGTATGATAGAAAAATCATAGAACACTATATTTCTGCCTTCGTATTCTTCTTCCGTATCACCTTCGATGGTGGAGTGCTGCTTCTCGATATCTGTTAACCTGAATACGGCATTTTCACGGGTGCTGCAATTCAGTGTTTTTTGGATAGCCTACCTGAATCAGACCTATACAGCTTTACACATTTTTATTTCCTCCTGCTTCTTTTCATCTTGCTTTCGATTTGTTTATACAGTGTTATTTGGTTGTAGGCTTGATTTTGTGGCCCCGCGTTACTATGCAGGCGTACACTTGTTATGATATCGTGCCGGTGGTCCGATAGTACCACTATGTGGTAGCACTACTACAACACCAGAGTTGCAGGTACTGAATCCTGAGCACGGCGTTATCCACTTTATATCGAAGAACACAACAATTTTGGATCGTAGTTCACTTCATACAGCAACTTCCGACTCAGCATTGCTTTTCGAAAAGATTACTGGATCTTCATAGATGTTTTCTGAATTCCCATTTAGCATTTCTAAAGTAAAAACAGTATGTGATTCCATTGTTAAAGCAGAATTCAATTCCAATTCTTCGTTCCATTTTTTCTACTAGTAAAATATCTTTTAATCTTTCCGACCAATATGTCAACGATAAGAGTATACCTGTTCAACAGGAATTCAGCATATTTTTAAAGTATCGTATGCTATTTCAGAAATTTATAAAAATCGAAGTAAAATTTTTATGGCATAAAGTCTGTCGACTGTGTAGTATGAAAATTTGATAATTTTGTTAGAGCGAAGACGTCTTTATCTAGACAAACCGTCAAAATTAATTTTTCTATTTTGCGTTCATAAAAACGCTATAGTAACACGCTTTTGCGTATCGAAAAGTGCTTCATTGGTCGCATACAGGGAAGCTTAGCGCTGTAGCGCTTTATGGAAAAATTCCCTGAATGACAAAGTAATGACGTCATTCTTACAGCGCTTTCTTAAAGCAGTCCGCCATTATTACAGCGTATATTTTTTCCGCTACATCGCTGCAGCGTATTCTGTCCATTTTAAATAAAACTTTTTAATACATATTTTTAGGTTAACTTTCGAAAACAAAACCGGTTTGCAAATCACTACCTCACAAAAATGATGTAGCGTTCAGGGAGTGTGCAGCGATACAGCAAATCGCTTACCGTCAGCGCTTAAGCGTATTTTTTTCCCTGTATGCGACCATTGTGATACGCCTTTTTCCATTTCTATAGGTTGGCTGTATTGAATACATTATGACAGAAAGCAAAGTTGACGTTTAAGGCATGTAAATTGTAAATACTTTAATCAAAAATTCTATACAAATTTAGTTTACATTGTTATTGTTATGAAACGTGGAATTATTAATGTATACAATAATTACACTGACGGAACAAGTATCTTGAGCATGTATTGTTATGCCAGGCAAATTCTTCGTAACAAAGTTTTGCTGAGTTATGTTATTGGCTCTAATGGTAGACTCTTGTGATTGAGAATCATTCGATGATATAACTCTAGAATGACCAGATGTACTTGGCCCTGATAAGTTGTGCGCTACCGTAGATGACTTCCATCCACCATGACGTTTTATAGTCAGCAAATCACTGCCTGCGTCTGCTAAGTGTGTAGCACTAGATCGTCTGAAACAATGTCCAGCATAAAGCTCTGAATTGGGCAATTTTAGAAAATCAGCTATTAATTTAGGCATTTTGCCAATCGTATTAATTCCAATCAGGCACGATATGCAATAACCATTGCGATATGTAAGGAAGAATCTTGAATGATTAATATTTTTTGGTCGCAGGGCGACATATTTTTTAATTAAAGTAATCCATCTTTCATCCGTAATTGCAAAAACTTACGATATTATTTTTTGTTTTAGGTACTGTCACCAAAATAATATCCCTCTTAAATTCTAAATCATGTATGGACATGTTTGTTAATTCATTTCGTCTACAGGCACCTGTGTAACCCATTATTAAAACGATCTAAAATTAAATCCATTACATAAAAAATTACATTTTGCAAATAATATCGTACCTTTATTGCTAAATACAATGCGTCAGAACCTTCTTCTATAAATTTATTAATATCTTCAATGCATAAAATTTTAGATTTTTTAGCCTCGTATCCCTCAGAGAATCGTTTTAAATAGGCTTGTAATTTAATATATTTTGATATGTCTGTATTTTTATAAATGGAAAAGCAAGAACGACGCATGGAATACGTAGACCATAAGGTAGAAGATTTCTTATTTTTACCTTGTAATTCAAAATATGCCAATAAAATGTTTTCAGATATTGTGTTGACATTATTCTGTACAGCCCACAGTTCAAATTGATGGTAGCATTTTTCATATACTGCTTTTGATTTTTTCGGTAATGAAATATATTGTTTAAACAATTTAAATAGCCGAATTTGAATTTTGAATTCGTCAAATGTCAATGTGACCAACTTCATATAAAAATAAAACTCAACATTGTTAATGAGATTTTTATTAAGTATTTATTATCAATTTATAATGCAAAATAGAAAAAAATAGTATAAAGGACTCGTTTCATAAGGCTTTTTGTCGCACTCGTTCATTAGAAAACTCTCCTGCGGCTCGTTTTCTAAACTTGAACTCGTGCGACAAAATCATGCCTTATGAAACTCGTTCTTTAATATACTATTATATGTTCCTAAAATTTATTAGCGTAGATTGTAGATTGTAGATTTGAAATGAGGGTGATATTGCGCTGCGACCTATTGATCTATTGTGCCCCCTTGCGTGAGTTGTAAGCTGCTGGGGGTATGCCCGCTCCTACAGCTCCCCATCCAGTCCAAGAGCTTTGATAAACTGCATTAGCTGTGATGGTTTCAGGGAAGGTATGTCTTCTTCGTCTATAACGTCTTTACCGAGATGGCTGGCTCGGGTTTCTATGATGGCGGTGCAGTAAGATGTCAGGTGTTCCGGATTTTCATCCTCAGCCCCGCAGAACCTGCAGTCGCTATTCTGTTTTAGACCTATCCTTGCCATGTGTTCACCAAGGTGACAGTGCCCTGTAAGGAACCCTGTGAGGATGCGCAATCTATTCCTGCTAAGTTCCAGCAAAGTTTTTGCTCTATGCTTATTGTAGTTTCCAAGGAAGATCTTGGAGTGTCTCAGACCGGGAAGATTCTCCCAGAGGGATGCTCTGAGGCTCTCTTCCCGATCTTTAAGTTCTTTTTTGTAGGTGCTCGTCCCTATACCACAGAACGGTTCAGGTCCCACAAACGGAGTTGTAGCGGCCTTTCTTGCTAGTGAATTAGCTTCTTCGTTGCCTCTGATTCCAGTGTGTCCTGGTACCCAGTATAGTGCAACTCTATTATTCTTGCCCAGGTTGTTTAATCTATCAAGACATTCCCAGACTAATTTCGAGCTGACCGTGTTAGAGCTCAGCGCCATTAGGGCTGCTTGACTGTCGGAAAAAATTGCAATGCTCTGCTTCCGATAGTTCCTGTCAAGGTTCAGTTGAGCACATCTTCCAATTGCATTGATCTCCGCTTGGAAGACGCTGGGGTATGTCCCCATTGGCTCGGAATATTTGGTTCCTGGCCCAAATATGCCTGCACCTGTTCCTTTATCGGTTTTAGACCCGTCCACATACCACTTGATAGTGTTTTCCTTTAGGAGTACGTGGAGTATTCTCCTACCCACTCTCTCTTATTACTTAGCTTGGTGAGGAAATTCCTTTCAAAGCTATATTCCTTGACCATTTCATCATTTGGTAGGCTTAGAAGTGGGGAGAGCCCGGCTTGAGATGTCCATGCTCTCTGGTGCGGAGTCTCGCCCCTTCCAGTCCCCGCCCTGGTCAGTCTGTGCATAGCCGCAAGGGCCGCTCCCTCCACCACTATGTGTAAGGGGGAGAGGTCTAAAATTACCTCTAGGGCCGCAGTTGGGCATGTTCTCATGGCTCCGGTGATGCATACACATGCCAGCCGTTGCAACTTGTCAAGGGTATTCCTGATTGTAACTTTAGTGACCTTCTGGAACCAGGTTATTGCCCCGTACGTTACCATAGGTCTTACTATACTGACGTACATCCATCGTAGTATACTTGGGTTGCAGCCCCAAGTTTTACCTGCCAGGTTCCGGCATATCATTAAGGCTCTTGTTGCCTTATTCATTGTCAGTTCTATGTGTCTGTTCCACAGAAGTTTTGAATCTAGGGTTATTCCTAAGTATTTAACTTCTGATTTGCGTTCGATCACTGTTCCATCCAAGTGGATGTCTTTCATGTTCGAAATGTTTCTCTTCCTAGTGAAAGGTACAATCGTGGTTTTTGCGGAGTTGATGCTCAGCCCCACTGATCGACACCATTCACTTGTGATTTTAAGGCTTGTTTGTACCAGGTCACAAAGAATCCCCTCATACTTGCCTTTTGCTATTATTACAATGTCATCGGCATATCCTACACAATGTATGCCGAAGGCTGTCAGCCTGTTGAGCAGTTCATCTGCCACCAGGCTCCACATTAAAGGCGAACAGACGCCACCTTGAGGTGTTCCACGAGTGGTTCTGATTTTGATAGTCCGTTCACCTACCGTCATCTCAGCTGTCCTCGTGGAGAGCACTTTACTTATCCATCGTGTTACTGTTTTACTGACTCCCCTTGCTTCAAGTGCCCGTTCAATCGCGTCATGTGACGTGTTATCGAACGCACCAGAAATATCCAGGAAAGCGCAGATCGCTGTTTCTTTATCATCCAGGGTTTTCTGAATGATTCCTACTAGCTCATGCAGAGCAGTCTCTGTCGATCTGCCCGCTCTGTATGCATGCTGACTCCTGTGAAGTGGAGCTTTCTCCATTACCTCCATTCTAATATAGTTATCTACTAGTTTTTCCATCGCTTTCAATAGAAAGGATGTCAGACTAATGGGTCTGAAGGATTTGGGGTTGGTCCCATCTTCCTTCCCAATTTTTGGTATGAAGGTGACTTTAGCCCTTCTCCAGCTTTGGGGTATGTATCCCAACGCTAGACTGCTTCTCGTTATGTTCACTAAATGTTGTATTACCTCTTCCTGGCCCTCTTGCAGGAGTGCGGGGAGAATCCCGTCCACTCCCGGCGATTTGTATGGCTGGAAGGTGTTTATCGCCCACTCCATGCGCTGTCTTGTACAGATGCGCTTGGCAATTTCCCAGTCCTCCCGTTTGGGCTTCCTGGTATGTGTATTTGCCTCTTCCAGGTCTGTTTCATTGCTACCTGGGAAGTGTGTTTTAAGTAGCAGGCTGGCCCGCTCCTTTTCCTCTTCCGTATAGCTACCATCTGGTTTTCTCAGGGCCATCACAGGTCTTGTTCCGCCTTTTGCCATGGCCCTATGAAGCCTTGCTGCCACCGGAGTGGAAGTGATGTTTTCGCAAAAGTTCATAAAGCTTTGCCTTTTAGCCTTCCTTATCTCCTTGTTGTATTCAGTCAACTTCTCTCTATACCTCTGCCAGTCCCCGTCAACCTTCGCTCTATTGAACAGGTGACGGACTACAGATCTGAGGTTTGCTAGAGTTCTGTTCCACCAAGGACTGTCCTTAGTTGGCTTCCTCGCAGTTAGCGGGCAACTAGCTTCAAAAGCTTTCATTATCGCCTCGCTAAAGTGTTCTACATCTTGTTCCAGCTTCAGGTGGTGTGTAGTCCCGCCTGTATGTAGCTGGTCCAGGTTGTCCTTTAGACATGTTCTATACATATCCCAGTCTGTCTTCCTGGGGTTTCTGTCAAGGTAGGTTGAGGGGTCATGTCCCTCTAGAGTGAACTCTATAATCCTGTGGTCTGACAGGGAGGGTTCATCTGAGACCTTCCAGTTTTTGATCATACTACTCAGGCCAAAGCTGCTAAATGTTATATCTAGTACCTCTCTCCTTACCTTCGTTACGAACGTTGGTTCTTTGCCCACATTAAGGATTTGGAGATTACAGGATAATAGAAATTCTAAAAGGGACTTACCTCTTTCGTTTACGTCCGTGCTTCCCCACATAACATGGTGTGCATTGGCGTCGCAGCCTACTATCAACGGCAGGTTATTCCTGCTACAGTGCCTGACTAGCTCCCTCACTTCCGAAGGCGGTGCTGTTGTCCCGTCGGCGAAGTAAGCAGAGGCAATGACAATGGCTCGGTTTGTGCCCTCAAAGTCGAGGTGTATCAAGACTGCTGTCAAGTCCCGAGTCATAAATTCTGAAACACACATATATTTAATGTTATTTCTTATTAGGATACAGGCTCTAGGGTGTTCCTGCCTGCGATCCCATACTACCTGTGAGTTTTTACACGACAGTCCTTTGATCTGCCCTCCATTGATCCAAGGTTCCTGGATCATTGCAAGTCCCAGGTTGCACTTCGTAAACATCCTTGCAGCTACAGCCGAGGCTCCTCTCGCATGCTGCAAGTTGACTTGCATCAACCTGGTGAAGGCGGCTAGTCGATTGGAGGGTCACTTGCCTCCAGTTCTGCAGGTGACTGCGGTGTTGGAGTGACTTCTCCTTCCGGGTCAGACTCAATCTTGACGTCATCGAAATTGATGTCGTCAAGCGTACCTCGAGAGGCTGGAGAGCTTTGCTCGCTAGTCCCCCGTTGCTCCACTACGGGCTCAGAGGTGTCAGAGGTAGTCTCTTTTGTCTCTGGTGTCTCCTGGTTCTTCTTGAGTCCAGACACGGGGATTCTACCGAACCTGTAATGGATGGTACATCCCTTTGCCAGAATCGCCTCGCATGATTTGGGGTCAATCCCAATAGTGAGTACCTGGCCGTGCCCTTCTTCTTTGGCGTTTATAACCTTCCAGAGATCTACCTGGAGTTGCGGGTTCTGGACGCCAATCAGTTTGAGCAGCTTCCCTGCTTCCTGACCCTTGCTTCTTGGTAGGAATACCGTCATGACGTGGGGTTTCGGGAGGTCATCTCCTTTCCTCGTCACGAGTTTCGGTCCCTTCCACGTGGGGAGGCAGCCTACTACCTGGTCAAGCCAGTTAACCGTCTCGTCTGTCTCACAGTCCACCAACATTACTCCCTGACGGAAATGTATGCCGGCGAACTGTAGGCCTCGAACCGTGCTCTCCACCATTGCCTCCACTAGAGCTTCCTCCAGCGAAGTCAGCAGAGTAGCATCCATCCATACTTGAGGGTATTCCTCTGGTACTATTCCTACTTTCGTTATTTTTGCAGCAGTAGCATAGCTGGTGGCTCGCCCAACTGCGCTTGCTGCACCGGAGGTAGAGGGTTTGGTTTTCCTCTTTTTTTGCCCTGGCGCTTGGGCAGGTGAGATATGCTCACTGCCCCGTTTGCCTTGACTTGTCCCAGCGGTTGCTGATGGTGAGGCCTTCTGCCTTTCCTGCTTCTGTCGGTCGACTTTTGCCCTGGCTTCCTCAGGTGTCAAGCCCTGTTTAAGGAAGCGCAGGTACCATTTTTGGCCTGCTCCGCTGAGGCCCTTCCTCTTCGGATCGTCCAGGCCTCCAGGTTGTCCTAATGCAGGAAGGGATGTCATATGACGAGCCTTCCTTTCCTTGGTCCCGGTTTTACTGGTAGAGGGTTTTTCTCTATCACCAGTCCCGGTGGTCTGTGCGGTGGCATCCCGCTCTTGTTTTTTATTTTGTTTGTTGAACTTACCCATGATTAGTCCCACGAGTAGCTAGGGAAATAACAGTCCACCTCTACAGAGCCCCGCATGTAGGATGGAGGGGTAAATCCAATGGGGTTCCCCCTGGTGCCCCAAGGTTGGGGTCCTCGCAGACTAATCCTCTATTTAGCCACGCATCCCGTCGGCCGGACCCCTTTGCCTTAAGATTTAGGTTTTTTGTGAGGTTGTCTCCTCTCGATCCGGGCGGCTAAGCCAAGATCCCCCAACACCCCATGCCCGCGAGACATGTCCACGACAGCATGAGGGTGCCTGGTATGACGGACGGATGTCATGCTCCGTCCGGCGCCGTCTGTTCCTGTCGCAGATCCTAAGCCACGACACGACAGCCGGATCAGGAGATTGTTTTTCGACCTTTTCTGGTCTAGACCGCAGTGTTTTGCAATCACAGTGGCACCTCGGGTAGGATAGGGTAAAACCCTCACTGCGATCTACAGCAGGGAGAGGCTTTGCCTGGTAGGACTGAGTTGCGCTTAACCTGCTGCTGGGCTTGTTCGTTATGAACTGTGCCCTCGCCAGTGAATTCGTCAAATGTCAATGTGACCAACTTCATATAAAAATAAAACTCAACATTGTTAATGAGATTTTTATTAAGTATTTATTATCAATTTATAATGCAAAATAGAAAAAAATAGTATAAAGGACTCGTTTCATAAGGCTTTTTGTCGCACTCGTTCATTAGAAAACTCTCCTGCGGCTCGTTTTCTAAACTTGAACTCGTGCGACAAAATCATGCCTTATGAAACTCGTTCTTTAATATACTATTATATGTTCCTAAAATTTATTAGCGTTAAATAAATAACCACGTAATAAAAATTAATATTAGTTTAACACGAAAGAAAGAAATTGTGACGTTTAAACATTTTTTTTACCTGCGTAATATAATGAGTTACATAGAAACCAAATGTATTTGACCTACTTCATTCCCTATCCCGATGTCTATTTTATGCTTGGCTTTGTTTACTATTATTATACGTTACTATTTAAATCGATCCGCCTTCGTTGGGTTTAATTAAGTCTTATCGCGACAATAACAAAAAATAATTAATTAAAGAATCTCATTAATTGTTAGATACCACATACATATTTCTTCAGTAATGTGATCAGTATGATTTCTTTTTGTTTAATATTGCTTATTGGATTGTTTTTTTAATTAAACTATTTTCTCCGTTTTTTTGTTTAGGTGCCGACATGTGGTGCGATCGGAGTGCTTTCCTGGAATTACTAATATTGTAAGTAATTTGTTATTTGTATTTATAGAGCATGCTATTAGTACATTAATAACGGTGGAATTAATATTCATTACTTGATTTTACTTACGCAAGTTTCGACTTTGGAGTTGATTATTTCGGTAATGGTAATTTAAAATGGAATGTAGGACACGAGATGAGTATACAGCTGGGAATAATTAAGTGAAAGTAATAATAGTTAGCAGCTGTTACCGGGTATTTACCTTGCGTTGTAAACTTTTCAAATAATACGTCTTATGGAGGAAAGAAAAGTATTAATATCTGGTGCTTATTCTAAAGTGTCAACGGTAAATTATATTTTCAATTTTTCTATTTAAATTGGTGAAATCTGAAGAATGCCATAGCAACTAAATAGTAAACAAATCCATTTTAAAATGTGGCAATTTGAGGAAGCAACGAGAATCTAACTATGTAGGGAAATTCATGAAATTTCCAAAGACTGGGGTCTTCAGAACGAAATTGTTTTTCTTGTGATTCCGCCAGGCTTTCGAGCTTCCTACGGCACTCAAGTACCACCTTGGAATCAAACCTGACAACTTGTAATGCTCTAAGGGCAGCCTTAGCCTGTTAGAGAGAATTTCTGCTGATCCATTTAGTTTCCATTATTAAGTTAAGGTAGTTAAAAATGCCTAAATTTTAGAGATACATAATACTGAATAATTTTCTCTAAATTAATTTGTGGTTTCTCTAAAAACAACACTTATATTGCACTTTATTGCACTGATATAACCGAACCTACATAAATAGGTACTATATACATAAATATAGAATATTATTTTTACCAAGTGACAGAAAAGGACAAAAACATTAGAAAAAAGGATATCAAATTCGACATTGGCGTCTTTTATAATAAACAAAAGTTTGTTTTGGCACACGAACTTGGATAACAATACGATATTGAAGGTAGCAGGAGCGTCGATTATAGTTATTGAGGTTGTGCTACTAACTCTATTGTGTTCTTATCTCAGACTGGCTGAGTGGCTTTCAGTACAAATACTAAGTAGATATGCCAGCTGCTAAGTTGTGTTTATGGCCAATTTTGTGTTATGCTGTAAATTAAAGTTATTATGTTGATTTGTAATTCACATTGTAACATACGAGGGCGAACTGAAATGTTTCCGGAATTGACAAGAAAAACACGGTATTGGTGTGGTTTTTTATTTTTATTTTTCGATGTAATATCTTCGAAGATCAATATACTTTCCCAAACGGTGCTCTAGTCTCTTGAAGCCGTACCATTGCGTGGTTCGTCACTAGTGCTTGCGCGGCCACGTTAGAACTCGCTCACCCAGAAGCTGATGGACGAAAATGATGGAGTAGATCCGCCGTGAACCTCTAGCAAAATATTTCGAATTTCCGTGGCCGCTTTTCCAGCCATCCAGAAGTGTTTTATCACTGCACGAAAGTCGATTTAATCCATTTTTCCGAAAACGCCTGGCTTGCTACACAAAGCACACTCTTAAACAACTATTGACAGTAGACGTCTGAAATTTTAATAATTGCTATAAAAAAGGTTGCCCTTGCTGACCAACGAATCCACTTCAACATTCGTGCGCCATCTCTTGCTGATTCCGGAAACATTTCAGGTCGCCCTCGTATATTACTAAATATAACACCAAAAAGTGAAAAAGAAAAACTGTCGTGATATATATGTTATAAATTATTTTTAATAACTGTTTTTATGTTGCTGAGGTCGTAAAGATGTAATCAAGCATATGTGAAAACATCTACGTAGCACGTATACGCCTGTCTGTATATGTGTGTGATTTTTTTATGGAGGTCTATTAAAAGTGGCTCGGAAAGAGTATTTGAAAATTTAAACCACTGCCTAAACGCGATCGAATCTATCTTTTGAAAATATTTTCAAAATCATCAATCTTTTTTGAGTTAAAAAAAATCGAATCCTCGTTGTAACGAGAATTAATATATTTCGTAATTTTTTTTGTCGAATTTTGATAGAAAAGCTATACAATAACACAAATCCTTTTTTTAAATTCTTTCTATTTCATTAGCACTAGTGGAAAAAGCATTGTCGCTGTGATCCACTGGCGTAGAAACGATTAAACTCATCTCTAAAATTCTGAAATGGATGAACATCCTGTACAACAACTTCAACAAAATATTATAAAATAGGCATGAAATTATTCTTCTATTGAATAAAACAATAATTTTATCTGAAGGACAGCTCATTGTGTAAGAAACTCAAAACTTTGGTATTAAGTAGAGTTGTAGAGTTCGAAAGTTGCGGGGTGATTCCATTTATTATTTCTTCAGGGTTTGTCGACCTCGAGCATGTTAGAAATGTATTTTTAACTTACCTCGTGACGAGAATAACAGTCACAGGTCAAATGAAGGGAGTATTGATGTTGGTGTGAAATTAGGTTGGTAAAATATTGATTTGTGCTGAGAAAGAACACCATAACACGTCACAAGAATGTTTTGATATAAATACCATCAAACACATTCCTTTACGCAATACTAGTAATTTAGAAATACTTTTTAATAGACAAACAAATCGATGTCAGTCGGGCATTCCTGCATATGTTTAGAAGAGAAAGGGAGCAATCGATAACGGAAGGTAAACAAAGTACAATGACTTACAAAGGATGCATCCCAAATTCGAAGATTTTCATTGTTTTTTTTTAGATTTTAATTAGGTTTCCGTCAAATGGTCTAATTTTTTGATATGTTACTCTATACATCCTCCTGATCAAAAGACCCGATGGACAGGCCCCAGAGACTCGAAATTTTGAGCTATTGACCTACAAAGTTAATTCAGAGGTGCTATCATTCGAGTAAAGGGATCTGTGGATTAATACTAGGTTAACATGATTTATTTTGCATATAAAAAAATCATTTCAAATAGTTGCTTTTGAGCTTACTCGGATGCCACCCCCTTTCTATCCCTAAATCAACCTCTAGCGTAAGGGAGGACGAATATGTCTCATAGTCACTCTTTCTACTACCATCCCCGACAGGGTCAGAAATATTCAACATGTTAACCTAGTATTAATCCACAGATCCCATTACTCGAATGATAGCACCTCTGAATTATTACATAGGCAAGACGTTTTCAAAAATTTTTTTTGATTTTTTTTACCACAAGCACAAAAAATTTGTTGCAGGATAAGATTGACCAATGTGTGACCATCATTGACCACCAAATAATTTTTAACAAAAGTCGAAAAAAATGATAAAACTAGTTCACATCTCCAATGAAATGATATCAAACCCAGAAAATTTCACAACCTCTTGCTCCAGGCTACTTAATCATAGCAAATCACAAATCATCGTTTGACCACCGTTTATCGCATTTTTCACAAATTTTCAGAGGTGGTCAAACGCTATTCTATCAGCGATACCCCTGAATTGTTGGTGCTCAAATCAGAACATTTTGGTGGTCAGAAGATATGAAGAAACTATCAAGAAACATTCATTTAGAAATTGTTAAACTGTATGGTCTTTGTCTTGTCTCCAGTTATAAATTTTCCAGATAATAAAATAGCTCGTTTTGCAAAAACAAATATATATATATTTCGAAATTCAAAGTATCTCTGAAGAAATAGGGAGAGAAATGGAATAGTTTTAAAATAACACTGGTTTCTAACTTCAATGAAAAAGTGAGGATTTTCAGTAGGAATGATCCTCTTGAATCTGCCCTCGATACCAGAAGCTTTTCATTAGTTTATTATCTTGGTTTGTTTCTTGCAGAATGTGGATGAATTTTGGATTTTGGATATAGGGCCTGAATTTATTTTTGTTAAAAATTCTCCTCGTATACTATGTGGTTGACGTATCATTGTGATTTGCTATTTCTTGATCACTAGATCTTAAATTGTTAACAACACTCTACATGACTTCCAATTTACATTTCGTCTCTAATTACATTTCTAGTAGTGTGAGGCGTTTGGCATTCATTTTCCACATTTTTAATAGTTTTGAATTATAGTAAGATTCTTTGTTCATGATTTGACAAGAAACTAATTTATGGTTCTCTGAATAAAAATTGTGAAGGAAAATCCGTTTTGTTTTGCAATTTCAAAAAATTCAATTTTCTAATTAACTGAAAGTCACTCCATACATATAATGGGTATTCGAGCAAGCATGAATTAATAACGTAAAAGTAAAAAAGAAAATAAAAACGCCCCATTTGACCCTAATGAAATAACAATGCTATATTGTTAACGCAAACTTTCACGTTCGAATTAGACTAATTTCATTTATTTGTTTTAGGGCAGTAATCCTTCTCGCTGAATATGCGAACGCTTCAGGATTCATAGCACCGGACAAATTATTTTTCCGCAATCAAAATTTAACGTCAGTGCCTTTAGATTTAATAGCGGCGGACGAAGACGTCGAAGCTGTAACAAAAGCCTTATTTTCGCACAACAATTTTAATGTGCTGACGACTAGCGATCTGAAGCGATTAGCGCAATTTCCAAATTTAAAATATATATTTTTCGAGCATAATAGCATTGCTAGCATTGAAGGTTGCTCCTTCTCACAAGTGCCCAAGATAAAATACTTAGAGCTTAGCCATAATAACCTTAAGGAGATTTCGAACGAGGTTTACGATGATTTAGTAAAATTAAAATCTCTAAGTTTTATTAATTTGAAGAGGAATCCTATTCAAAATTATAAGAATATTGATAAATTGGTCGCTAAAGGTGTTCAGATCGATTACGATGGTGTATTGGGCAGGGAGAAAAAGATAAGGATGAGAAGTCGAAGCGTAGTATCTGATGGTACTGTTAATGATGATGAAAATCTGGATGATTCTAATAATGATGATGAACTGCAGTTAAAACAGGAAGAAGAACAGGATAATCAGTATCAAGAAAATGTCGACGAATCGGAAGAAGATGAGGAAAAGAATTCTACACGTCATCACGATAAACCTGTTAAAGCCTTCGTGGTAGATCATAAAACGGACCAAAATCCCAACGTGGGCACTCACAAAATCAGCAATAATTTCTTAGGATCAATTATATTTAATTTCCTTGCAGCATTTTTAGTTTTGGTCGCGTTGCCGATTGCCATGGTAATTTACTATTTTATGCATAGACGAGATGCGATTTCCTGACATAGATATGCCTCTATTGATTAGAGAAAAAAGATGTTAATTTCTGAGAACGTCGCATTACGTATTTTCAAGATCGATAAGTATTTTCGATGGTATAATATAAGACTGAATTACTACTTTTATATATTTTAACATATATATACGTTAGTTATTGTTAGTATGTGTTCTAGATGTTATGCTGAATTCTTGAATTCCTTTATATTTTAAGGGCTCGTCGTTTTGTTGATACAAACTCAGCAAGTACTATATGGCATATTTTCATTTAGTTAATGAAAATACAAAAAAAAACAACATGCAATTTCATCTATTAAAATGGATACTTTTCAAGATTGTTTGAGCGTATCTCTAAAATTCTGAAAAAAACACCGAAAATAAGGAATTTTTAATTTAATACATTTGGAACGTATGAATAGTAAATGAGGTTAAGTGACCAGATTTGGAAATTTTACGGATACAAATCATAAATAAATTTTTAATCGTGTTTTCAGCTTTAAGTTTTTCTTTTCCGATTTTTGGTTTTTTCTTATTCAGGCTTTGATTCTAAGCTATTTCCATTAGGAAAATTTTTGTAATAAAATTTTTCAAAACATCGGCATCGAAATTCGAAATCGAATTCTTCTGACCAGATTCTTTGTTTTCGATTTTGTTTTCGAGTCCATTTTTATTATTTATGTGTTTTTCATATTCCTTCTGCTACGGTTACGGAATTGCGACGTTCGTTGATTCAAATGTTTTCCAGAACTTAACGTGGAACTTTATTTTATTTTTTTTATAAATAAATATTCTAAAACTAATGTTGATAAAAACATTTGTGACATACTTGCATCTCAGAATTGTATTAGTACACGAGTTCAAATAATAACGTAACATCACACTTATGCAACTAGTTTTACAGGTTGGTAATACTTTGAATAAAAATCCCTAACATGAAATGAATGTTTAAAATGTTTTATAAACAAACTTTTGTAACAGTCTGTACCTTTTTGCTTTACAAATGCAATTCCTTTCCCCAAATCTATGTTTTATAACATGTCTGCGATGTCGAAATGCATCATAATCCAATTCAAAGTTCGGTAAACGCTGTGTAAATTGATTTATATAACTTTCAAGAGAATATTGCCAATTGCTCTCAGCATTCTGAATTCTACTTCTGTAATATGCCATTAAAATCATGGCATCAGGTTCTGCAGTAAATGCCATTGGTACTTATTATTAATATTTTATCCCATTCTTGTTTCTTTATTTAATATCAATATTTACCTTTGACACAATTAAATTACTTACAATAGTTGTTAAAACAACTAATTTTTTATACTATAGACGTGAAATTTTAATAAAAACGCAAAATACAAACGAAGATAAATAAATTTTATATCTAAAATAACAGTGATAGTTCTAGTTCTAGTATAAAACAAACGAAACAGCATCGTCTTTGCAATGATACCACAATAAACACGTATAGCAAATTGAGTTGCTTAAGTGTCATGTTACGTCATTATTTGAACTCACTGTACATATTCTATGGCTGTTTAAATGTTACACAATGATAATAATAATATACTACATAATTTATTACATTTGATCCTAGCTCATACTATTCCAACATTTTTTAAAGATATATAATGCAATTTTTCCCAAACGCCAATTAAATTAAACATATTTTTATTTAAAAATATGTCGTCCGGAGGTGGAGTCGAGTCCGAGGTGGTGTCGAAGCCGCCCGGTGGCGCAACGGTGTTGCGGTAGGCCGCGATAGCCACACTTGGTGGTTCGACTCCACCTCCGGACGACATATTTTTAAATAAAAATATGTTTAATTTAATTGGCGTTTGGGGAAAAAAATTGCATTATATACATGTACTTACGCCAAGAAAATAAATACACTTCGGCGTCAATTTTTTTTTAAATATACCTATTTATTCGTTTACTTCGATACTTTTGATACGCACTTATGGCCTATTTTTCCAGCTGCTGTTTTGCTGTTGGCATTGCCTTTCTTAATCGTTTAAATGTTCCTTTTTTCGTCCAAGCTTCTTTATTTTGTTTTTTCTTGGAACATTTTCGTGTTTCTAAAACTCCTTTTTATTGTAAAAATTAATGTATTATAACTGTTTATAGTTTTCTTTAGTGAATTATAATTTGTTGTTGGATAGTCTAATCTTACCACAAGTTTGACGCTTTTGAAATCTAAATAAATCATAATTATATGGTCACTTATGTATATTCGGTGTACACACATACAATGTTCTATTACGCATTAATTTGAATGTTTTCGGCGACCACATAACAGATAAAAAAAGTTGTATACATTCTTCTTCAACGAAATGTATAATATACCGATGATGCTTTTCAGGTTGTCTAGTAATACTTATAAGTCTCGGTTCATAGAATTGAAATATTCTTTTACATCAATTACTCCAACATAATGCCTAATTTTAAAATGTGTTGAACCCACTCGTCTTCTACGTTTTAAGGAAAAATTGTGCTACGTTTTTTAGATATTTGTTTGCCGCTCGAAAAAAATAATTTAATTTTTTACATGAAATCAATTTTCTGACTACATTTTCAATGTCTTGCTTGAACCAGTTATGATATACCCATTATTTTACTTCTTTCAATGTCGAAGTTCTTCACTGGACCTCTTAGTGAAGAAGTAGAACACTAAACACTTCAACCCACTAAACACCAAAAAGTTTTGTTGTCGAAACGCGTCGGTCGAGTTAGTTGACGTGTTTAGTGTTGCTTTCAATCTGCAGTGAAAATAATATGTTACCTTATTATATACAGTACCGTTCAAAAGTATTTGAGCACCTATAGATTTACAAGACATGCTACAGCTTACATCTTCTTCCACATATCTACTTCCGATGTTGGAACTGCTTTACGGACTTCCCGATCAAGTTCCTCTCACAATAACTCAATGGGGTTTAGATCGAAGCGTTGGGGAGGCTACTTCATAACTTTAATTTATCCGTCTACTTCCAAGTGTTGCAAATAGTCTTTGCACAGTTTAGATGTGTGCTTTGGGTCATTATCTTCTTCGAATACAAGATTCAAACCCAAACTTCTCGATACTGTTCTTTCTTTAATATACCCTCGATCATTACAATATCATTCACAATCCTACCACCAAAACAACTCCAGATCATCACTGAATCAACACCATGTTTGACCGTAGGGACAGTACATTATTCTTTCGCACGCTCGAACCGAAAATCTCGAATTTTAACTCATCGGTCCACAAGACTTTACTCCATTGTTCAAACGTCCAATGCTTGTGTTCACGAATCCAGTTCAAGCGTTTCCGTTTATTCTGTATTCGCAATAACGCTTTCTTCATGGTAATTCGTTCATACAAACCTGCTTCGTACAAGCGACGTTTCACTGTAGTTACGCTAAAAACTTTGTGCTTTATAACGCTTAGCTAGTCTATTTCGTCCAATTTAACGATCTCACCAAACAAAACCGCATTTAGACTACAGTTGTACTAACTTCAATTTGTCAACAACTTTTGAAGCACTTTATATAATATAAATTTGATGTAGATTGTTCTTGATATAACAATAGAATTGAAAAAGCAGCGAATTAGAAAGACACATTTAAAAGTCAGGCGAAGAGAGTTTAGAGTAATCTAAACAGAAATTCCCAAAATAAAAACTTGACGAGTTAAAATCTAGTGAAGGTATGTCATATTAATTGCTGATTTCTGTAATTTTTATTCTTAAAGGAGCAATTTGTTCTACAATGTTCTAAGTTTTAATAAACCATTCTTAATTCGTTAATTTCAACTGGCAACATTTTGTAGAACAACTTGTAATATTATTCCCCAGTTATTTCCAAATAAAGATAAGTTATTCCACAATGTTCCCATTGTTACAACGTTTTTCGTAATTTGTAAGCAAATTCCTGCCGTGATGTTTACAGGCCTTTAAGAAATAGTTTGTAAGATATTACAAAAATAGACTAACGATGCACATTCATTTAGAAACACCATTCACCATCCATTAATACAGATACACCAATCAAAGTAATACAGTAAGTATGCGTGCCAGATTTTATGCATGTTATATTCATCGCTATTTCTGGTTTATCTGTATATTCACCACTTCTTATAATAACAACAGTGATATTACCAACGTTATTATTAGTATTTTTGTGCTTTCTATAAATGGTAAATTCAATTACTTGCTAATTGAACATTACAGTCTAGATTAAATAAATTAAGGTTGTAGAATTTTATAAGTAGTAGAAAAGCTAAACAAAATTATTTAAAACAAACAAATCAGGTATTGTATCGTAAAATGATGCTTTCGTATTATTATAAGATTTGATGTTAATAGTAGTATATACCGCAATTTTTACACTTTTACAGTTATTAAATAAATATTGAAATTATTTATATTTGAACGTACCAAAATTAAAATTAATATAGTGATACATGTATGCTTTAAATATAAGCGAAAGCTCTACCGTGGATATTACGTAAAAAAATTGTCAAACATTTATACACAAAGCTTAGATAATTATTTAACCATTTTGGACGTCTCCCAGTTTATTAATATCCATGGTAGTGAATGACGTAGTTCAAATCAGATATTACGAGGATGTTGATATTAGTCAAAATTTAAAACTTATTAAGTACAAATTAATGATTCGAATTACGTCATATTTGATGCCTCCACTAATACCTAACAATTACTTAATACAGGTATTCATATATAAACTTAAACATTAGATATACATAACAAATAGGTATTAAGTAATTTAAAATTCGTCAATATTGAGAATAATGTATTTTATAGAAAATTTTTCGGAATATATACTTACCTTCAGGCTTTTCGAATGTACTCTACCGAATACAATATACCTTATATCAATATTTATTGATTAATGTATTTGCTAAGAGGCTTTAACGATAAATAAGTGAACCAAAAACAATCCAGTATAACGAAATTCTACTTTAAATTCATGTATGTTACACCGTACTGCATATTTATGGCAATTTTATTGTAAAAATACGTTTTTGTACAAAATAATAAAATAAAACTTGGTAAAAAAAATCGGCTTTTATTAATAACATTAATATTGGTTTTTAGCGGTAATTTAAAAGTTGTATAATGAGTGGCGTCGGCAAAGAAGGGCAAGTTTTAGTGCAGTGCGGAGAACAACCTACACCACATACCCCTTTGGGGGTCTATCAACCAGTTAAAGATTGACGTATATCTTCTTTGAATTAATTAATGGCAATGGTATGCCAAAATAGCATTCAAGTTAGAACTGTTTCTATTGTTGATGGTTCATGGATTATCTATTAAGAATATTCGGACATGTCACAGATTGTCATTATCATCAAGGTGTCCCAGGAATAAAAAGACGGAGTAGCAGTAATGCCAAGCTGGAATGCTAAAAAACGTAAATCCAAAATATGAAGTCTCTATTCGTACGCAAACTGCAGAAAAAATAATAAAGAATTTAAAATAATGCAATTTTTTTTTCCCAAACGCCAATTATTTAAACATATTTTTATATAAAAATATGCCGTCCCGAAGTGGAGTCGAACCACCATGTAGGGCTATCGCGGCTCTACCGCAAACCGTTGCGACCACCGCGGGCTTCGACTACACAAGTAAACTTCACAAATATATGCGAACGAGATGTTATAATGACCTAGGATAGGCAACATTTTTGACACCGAAGTGTATTATTTTTTTTTTGTCATTATAACATCTCGTTCGCATATATTTGTGAAGTTTACTTGTGTAGTCGAAGCCCCCGGTGGTCGCAACGGTTTGCGGTAGAGCCGCGATAGCCCTACATGGTCGTTCGACTCCACTTCGGGACGGCATATTTTTATATAAAAATATGTTTAAATAATTGGCGTTTGGGAAAAATTGCATTATTGTATTTACATACACCAAGAAAATAATACACTTCGGTGTCAAAAATAAAGCCTTTATTGGCCTTACATTGGGCCTGGACATCGCGGTACAAATCGAACGAATACTTGCATGCAGTCATGAATCATACCTGGTAATAAAGATCAAATCATTAATTGATTTTTTTCCAGTAGCTGTTAAAATTAATTACGAGATAAATTTTTTATTTAATTTTTAAATAACCCTAGATAAAAAAATTGTATTATAGTTTTACATACTCCAATAAAATAATATTACTATCGGTGTCAAAAATAAAGAATTTAGTTGGCCTTACGCTGGGCCTGGACGAGCGCGGTACAAATCGAACGAATACTCATGCAGGCATGAATCATACTCGATAATAAAAATCAAATCATTAATTGATTTTTTCTAGTAGCTGTTAAAATTAATTACGAGATAAATTTTTATTTAATTTTTAACAACCCTAGATAAAAAAATAAGTAAATAGTTTTACATTTACTCCAATAAACGTCACAAATATTAGTATCAGCTGATATAAACTACAAAGTTAAGTGCATTAACCCTTATTGTTTGGAAAAATTACACCTTGCAGTTGTTCTCTTTCACTGTCACCGAAAAAGTTAGGCCACCTGTGTAGAAAACAATCGATCAGCTATGTGCATTATTACTATTAGTTGACCTAGTACAGCTGGTGAAGCGTTTTATCAATAGTGTGTCCGTAATAGAATTTTCTAATATAAAAATTTCGTACGAAAATTAATAAATTTTGAATTTTATAATTTCTTCGTTATTTTGGTATATTTAGGTGTGATCCTGTTCGGACATTACATATTTACTATTCCGTCTTTTTATTGCTGGGACACCCTGTATTTATACATTTTTAAGTTATTTTCGTTTTTCTAATAGTAGAATCTATCCACTTTAGCTTTGATGCAATGTAGTCCGAGGTACGAGTCTTTTTTTTAGAGCTCTTATGTTTGCCAGTATGTTCTCTTTCCTTGAGGCTCAGCTTCGTTTTCAATCAATTAGTTTTCTCGGTAAATCAATAGATTCTTCTAGTTTTTTCCATCTAACAGTAGGATCTACCCAATATGAACGAAAATTGTTAGATTCTCTCTCTTTGTTTGTCACTCAGATTCTGTCTGGGTGGGTGCTCTAATGGCATAGTTTCACTGACACCACATACCCTCCTAGGGGTCTATCAACCAGAGGTTGACGTCCATGAGAATCTCGCAGGGTCAATCTCGATCTGACTTATATCTTCTTTGAATTAATTAATGGCAACAGAGTGTCAAAAAAACATTCATATTGTATTGTAATTGGTCTTTTTGGTTGTTTGATTTGGTATATGTCGTATAAATTGTCAGTATTCTACGTAGGTGTATCTCTGTATTTTCTTTGCTCAAGGAGGTTAACAAGTTCTACGTCTAGAACTCTTAATGCTACTAAATTATTTATTCACAGTTTCTGCAACTTATTGTGTTTTAAAACCCAGGTTGAACTTTTTACTGATTGCTTTTCTGTGTGTACAGGTACAAGGAAAGAGGTATCGACGCCGAGGACTGTTACAGAATATGATCGAGATCTACTGTTCTATAGTTCAGGAAAAAATCTTCGTCAGGCTGTACAATATCGAGCAACATCATAAATTAAATTAAATTAACATACAATAGGCTTCTTGTAAATGTTTCAATTATTTGATACTTGGTATACTGTTTATATACCATTAGTTGTAAATAAATAAATTTTATTTAAATGTTTGTGTGTATTTTTTATCGTTACAATATGATATTTCGATTATTTTTGAAATACTTAGTAAATTAGAAAGTTACATCAGCATTAGACTAAAATAATTACCCGATTCATTTGAAATGTTTGCCTCTGATGATGTATGTTCAGTAGTTGTTATGATATGCCACAAAAAATTGTTGGTGAGTGCGACTAAACATTTTAAGTCACAAACATACTTTCTTGATTTGTTGGGTAACAAATTCCGGATAACTGTTTCACTACTTCATGTAACTTAGGTGGAGTGCAAAATATATATATCTGTTGTCAAATGTCTGTGACCAACACCTGCATATAAAATTTAAATTGAATTTTTAATGAGACTTTTATTATCTATAATTAATTTATTAGTAAAATATAGGAGAAATGGTATAAAAAAAATCGTTTCATAAAGTGATTTGTCTCTCTCATGTCTCATTCTCCAATTCTCATCGATTTTAAATAAATAAAGACATTTAGGGTTAATATCCGAAGGATTTTCAACCATAATGTAACCATTTCCATGAGTTAAAATGTTGTGAGTCTCGTTTACATAGCTAACAATGTCACTCATACTCATATTGTTATACTTTTATTGGTTTTATTTAAATAATTGTATATGGCGAAGGTAATAAAAAAACGATTAAAAACAAGCATTTTTTATTTTTGAAATATTGTTTGAGAACAGCATACAGATTTCATGCACAAAATACATAGTATTTCATACAGTTTTAATAATTAAAATGAAAGACATTACCAACTTTGGGTATTGTTGAGATTCAGTTCACGATTTATTTCGAAATAGAGTACAGTTAATATTAAATAGTACAATAACAACAATACGTGTGCCAAGACTAGAAGTAATTGCTCATATAGTGGTTTTAATGTATTTAATAGTTTTTAAAGTTCTTTATTTGTTCCCTCCAAAATATTGCTGTTGTTTACGAACTCTACTATCGAATTTATTAGTTTTTCATTTCTGAGAATTAGTTAATAATAGTAGTAAACATGTCTGTGCTATCACAGTGGTACATATTAAGGTGAAACGGTACCCGTATGACCTCCATATATTTTAATAAGAATATATTATTTATATAATACAGTGTGTTCCAATGTTTCCTTTAAATGTTACTTTTAAAAGGTAAGTTGAGTTTCTCGGTGTGAAAGATTACATTATAATTATTACATATACAACAAAGGTGCAAATATACGATATTTTTAACAAGAAGTTTATTTCTAACACGAATAGTATAGTAGAAAATCAGTCTCATATACAAAGCCTTACCTATACGCAGTAAGTTTGCTTGTTTTATTATTTAGTTTTATAAATATATCATTGCCGTTATAATATACGACAATTTGTATTTCTATGATAATTCCGTAATGTTTAGGGGATTACCCCAAAAACACTGTAAACTGTGTGGTAGTACTATCGAGATGATTAAAAAGCTGCGGGAATGAAGTTTTATAATTGTTGTTTATATATTGTGAGCCCAAAAATGTATAGTAAATCTAGCAGAAATTAGATAGTTTGGAAAGTATGCCCATATTAAAGTCCTTTCATTATATTTGTTACCAGTTGCGAAATATTTCAATTTTACTACTAATGAAAATAGAACTACCAGTTAAAATTATTTAGGAATGCAATCATAACAAAGTTTCTTCAAATAACCGTTTTCCGCGCAGCACAAGATATTTAAATCTAAGTGATGTATTATTTAGGTCCATATAATGTCCTAACGCGTAAAGACATAAAGACATCTCTAGAATGTTCATTCATTACATCTATTAAACGTCTAATAAGACATTAGAGATAGAAGT
Source organism: Holotrichia oblita (assembly GCA_023690525.1). Lineage (NCBI taxonomy): Eukaryota > Metazoa > Arthropoda > Insecta > Coleoptera > Scarabaeidae > Holotrichia > Holotrichia oblita. The sequence goes on from CM043015.1 coordinate 50,831,318, forward strand.
TAAATATATGTAACAAAGGCTGTTAAAAAAATGCCACAACCTTATAGAATCATATAAATATTACATAATGCAAACACAATGTAATGGTTAATTTGTCATTAATTTGAATTTTTAGTAGTATATAAAAAACTTATATATCATATTTACGTAATACATCTTATGGGCGTCAACAGATCTTGTAAAGATTGAGAAGATAACTTTGTGTTGTGTGGGTTAATATCTTGATGCCCTGTGAGATGCTTGCCTTGACTTCTCCTTCATATCATCTGCCGTTGTCAGAGATATTCTGTCAGCTTGGTTTTTAACATCATCTTAGAAGGTGATGTTCATAGCCAAAGTAAAAAAAACAGTAACAATTGATTTGTTTAGAATATTTTGTAATTTTCTCATCGCATTAAAACCAAATTTTCGGTTTTAGAAGTAATTATAAACAAATGCTATTTTTAGTAATAAAATTGAAATATCTCACAAATTTTTCACTTCCGGTATAGGGTGTATTAAATCAAAGAAGAAGAAACAATGTTGTTATATTAAAGTAGATCAGCATGAAAGTCCGATAACTTCCATTTGAGAAGATACATAATTTTAAAAAATTATGAATAAATTCTGAAGGCTTCGGGATTTTACCGCGTCATAGTAGTGTAATTGTATATAATACAAAAATAAGTTAAACACAAACTAAAATAAAATCAATCTACAAAAAACTATCAAATCTAAAACTCAACATTTCACCACTATTTACAGCTTCTTCCGAAGTTACTTGCAAGAAGTGGAAGAAGAAGAAAAGTGGGTAGTGAATAGCAAAGGGTCACTGTAAATCGACATGTCAATCACAACAGAAGCCACCGAGAAGCCCCGGTTTGACCAAACGTCGAGTTAGTAGATTTTGTATTTTTTTGTACATTTATGTATTTTGCTTTATTTTGTATGTACTTTATTTGTATATTATATGCCTATTATGACGGGGGCAAAACCCGGAAGCCGTCAGAATAGGGACTCGGCGCGTGGAAGCTGTGTATTAATGACTTTTTGGTTTTATTTCAAGAAAACGGCCATATTGTTTTTCATCGCATTCTAATGAATCATCCTGTATATTTGATAGACATCTTTGTAATCAGGCCGCATAAAATTCATAGGTAAAAGTAAAGTATAAAAAATAGCTCAAATAAATGAACTCAAATTTGTTGTTTTTATTATTTTTTTTATTATACTTATTCATTTCACTAACATAACAGGTGGTTCAAAAAAGTCACTGTATACTAGGATAGTCCTATGAAAAAAAATTCAATACACGGGGACTGGGATGATCCGTACTGTAATATCAAAGTCCGATATACTACCACATAAATAAAAAAAAAATCATTAAACTCATAATTGGAAATGGAAAATTGTGGCTTACTATATGTATACTTAAATGCAACCATTTAAGGTAACTTCCGAATATGGCAGGTTTAAAAAGATGTGTACCGTTCTGGAAATCGTACTCTTCAGCCGCAGGTAGTAAGCTGATGGAAACCAGACGTAAAAAAACAGAGAAATGTTGAAATGTGAAAGAGACGACAAAAGTAAGAAGACAACAAATTGTAAGTTATGACTACAATATATAACTTGATCACTATATGGGTGTTCCATTTCAGCGATGATTTTAAATTACTGCTCTATTATAAGTGACAGAAACTAAGAGTTTGAATAAAATGTATTGGACATGTTATTACAAATATATATCTCTATATCTTCTTTTTAACTTGGAGAAGATTTTATCTATCTATTTTATAGATTTATTTGATGTGTGCATCAAATAGTATCCAAGAGATTATAGGCTGCTATTAAAAAGAGTGTTGTTATTTAAAGTTTCAAGTGAACAGCTGTATATGCAATTGAAGGTACTTTTGCAGCTATTGCTATATGTGCTGTCATGTGATCACTGTCACATTGTAATATTTAAAAAATCAAAAAATCAGTCAACCTCAGGTCAAAAGATTTAAAAATTAGTTGACACAAAAACGACAGAAAATCAGAAGAAGCGAATGAGAAGAAAGATTGAGTTGAGTGATAAGAACACATCGAAAAAGAAAGTCAAGAAAATGAGGAAATAAATGTTTAAATACAAATAAGATATAATAATTATTCATACAAAAATAATGAAACATAAAGAGATTGGAAGAAGATTGGAACATTGGAACGGAAGGAACACAGGAGGGAAGGACTAGGATTTCCACAAATACACATACATACGCACATAAGTACGAGGGTGTGGAAAGGTGAAGTTTTGTAAAAAGCTTTTGGTATAAATTTAGAAAATCGACGTTGTTTTGTTATGTTTTTTGTTTTAAAATTACTAAGTCAATTACGAACAGTACAGTGTTTTCAACTTACCAAAGACTATTTTCAAGAGAAAATAAAAGTTTAAAAAGAATAAAATGTATTTGTTGATATTTTTCACTATCACTTAGAATAGAGCGGCAATTTAAAACTTACACTGAAGTGGAACCTGGAACAGTTTGTACACTATACTCTGTACCACCAAGAAATGGACAAATCACAATCAAATATGTAAATATTTATCACCATTATGATCACATCACTCCATACATGTGCAATAATATAGCTGAATTTCGGTTTGTCTGTTTCTTTGTGATACAAAGTGTAGTAAATATAAGGCTTACCAATAAAAGCAGCAAAACTTAAATATACAGCGTTGGCAACACTGCCTAAATTATACGGTAGCTTAAAAAGGTACAGTATTTAACAACAAGTAGGAATTATTAAAATTTATCATCATACATGTTCTATTCGATAAACAATTCCTGCATTATGAGAAATTTATGGCCAACATAATCTACCAGCTGAACGCTCTATTGTTAAGTGAAGAACATCATTGTTGTAACACAGAATGAAAAAGTTTGCATAAAATGCAGATTATACTGATAGTTTAAATCTGCTAATTATCGTGTGCGTCGAATTTTTGTAGCTTGGGTTCTAGAGCAGTTGTAACTTGATCTCAATTTTGGTTCAAAAATCGTTTCAGATAAAGAACACTTTTGGGTTGAGTGGATACACGAACTGTTTAGTGTGGTTTCTGGGTTCCTGGAGAAATTGTTAATAGCGAGCGCTGTAAGATTATGTTATCACTATATACATATGTGGCTGCAGCTGTTAAATACTGATTTAGACAATGTTGTCTTTCAACAACAGGCAGGTCATCTCCAGATACGTAAACTCGCCGCTTAGATCTTCCGATCTGTCACCCGTGAACTGTTGCCTAGAGAGTATATCAAATCTCAGGTCTATAAGAATAAGCCACGAATGATTTGTGGCCTTAAAAAGAATATCACAAGCACAATTCAAATTTTATGGCCAGATATATAAAGACCGCAAGTGTGGTTCGGTAGCAGGGGCGTAACTACATCGACTTTACCGAAATAAAAATGGGTATTTAGAGTAACTTTATACTAGAATTAATGAAAACACAGACATAACATACTACCTTACCTTATTAGCAAACAAACACGTTGAAGCATTTTCACGAATTGTCGACATTTTAAATGCGTTCCAACCAAATTATAGGTACGCGTACTTGCAATGCATGATCATTCAACAATACCGTATGATGACTGCCTACAAACTACATATTTTACTACATAAACGCTCCCGATGTATATACTGACGCTGGAACCGAACCAATTCTTGCGGTCCTTATCCTGATATGAAAAAGTAATCAGAGATTGGGTTACAATGATCCATTTTATGTCAACAAAGCAAAGCACGCCATTTATATGATATTATATTTATTGATTGCTCTTTGAAATGAAAGAACAATTACTAAAATAATCTTTGTGTCGCATGTTAAAATTCTAACGCTGTTATTGGTAAATCCTTTATATAAAACAACAATTAACTGAAACGAAAGGTGAATTTAAATACCAATAAAGTAAAGCATCGAAGAAATAGAAATATGAAGCACAAAGAAACTAAACTAAATGAATTAATAGAAATGTATTGTAAATCCATTAAGTTACTGGAAACGGCAACAACAAACCTGGTTTGGTATTTGTTTTATACGACGTCTGACAGAAAGAACGATCGGATACAAAATGTTGGCAGAAAATCCCCAAGCAGGAAGGTGGTTATGTAACAATACGGAGCTGCTTTTCTGGTAATAGTATATATTGTATAAACAGTATAACGGGTAACAGATTTATATGCATGTATGCATATGGGATATACAGGGTGGTCCATTTAAAGTGTAACACTGTAATATCTTCGAAACAAGTGTACAATATCGACTTGTTGTATATGACACGGAACCAACAATACCAGACACGCATGTGCAGACATTTCTGAAGACATGTTACTGCGTGTGCATAGAGATCTTTCTGCGCGAATGCAAAAGTGCATTGAGGCATTTACTTTCTACTTTTACATTTAACAAACAAATAAAAAACATTTGCTGCACTGACTTTTATTATGTCCTCATTTTTTCGAAATATCTCGATCAAATCTATCTCGATTCGTAACGGGTCGATGACCGCAGTGGTTAGGCGGCTGACTATTGTTGTGAGAGGACGATAGGTGCCGGGGTTCAATTCTCTGGAGGGACGGTGACATTTTTTCAGAGAGTTTAATCCCGGATCGACTTGCCATTCGCTGTTGGGAGCAAAGTGATTAACAGCGCGGCATCATAAAAGGCGATATGATGCTGTCACAAAGCCATTTAAACACAACTTACACACACTAAACTACACCGCAAGAGTTGCAGTGATAGCCAGATAAGTAATACAGCTTACGGAGTCACTGCAACTAAGCACCCACCACATTAAAAAAAAAATATTAATTTGACGTCATATATCGTTTACTATTTTTCTATTCACTTATTCAACTTATTGCTCTTTTTGAGAATTTGATAAAAAAAATACCATATGCTATTAAAAAAACTTATTGAGTTGACCTTGCTATGACTTTTGTGTCTTTCTTTGTAGTGACAACAGTAGCGCCAACGGATGAGCCCCTTCATATAGTTAAACTTTTGTCTAATACTTTTCCTCATAACACTAATTGTTTCGAAGATATTACAGTGTTACACTTTAAATGGACCACCTTGTATAACGTTGCGATTAGAATAGAATCGAAATATACCATTTCCATAGTTTTTTTCACGATAAAAAGTGGCTAACTCAAAAGGGAAGGTTTTAATCAAATTAATGTCCTGTTTTTGAACTTACTCATAATTTGTGAAAGATTGTAAATCGAAGAATAAAGAACAACAACATATACAATATATATATAAATTTAACGGCATCTATATAATGCGCAGCTGTTATTCAAAACAATATACTCTTCATATGCATACACTATTTAAGGGACAAGCTTGTATAGTTTGTAGAGTTGTTTAACTTCTGATCAGTACTGTAATTATTAAACATTTTCATTTTGAATGAGGCAAATTATAATATGTGCATGGTATTACAAATACTACTCCATCAAAATTTAAAATAAATCTTATAACTAACCGTTTTTACATCAAGTTTCGTCCACAAATACGTTTTTCTTCGCTTTACAAAGATTTATATATCGATGTGCAGATATTTAATTTTCTTGACAATATACAGTAATACCGCGTTAAATTTATAATTTTATTATAATTGAGCATTTAATCAATATTAAAAACGTATAATGTATGCATATCCGTTTCGCATGATTCTCTAATCGTTCGAGTTTTTCTTACATTATATTTTTTTGCGTTTCTTTTTAGTATATTTTTCTAGGTACAAAATATTGCGATTATAATTTTATTTTTCTTATTTTTTAAACATAAGTACTTTTTATGATTGTTCGATGTTTAGAATATTTTTTTTAATTTCTATACTTTTTACGTTATTTCTCTCTGAAAGCTACATTTAATCCGAATGTCCGTTTCCGGTAATGACCACCTTCTTCCAAGCTCGATCATTTTCCGGAATCAGAAGTTCACCCTTACGAAATTTACTATGGCGACCTCTGACGGATGGGACGTAACTCGTATTGCTTTGTAGTCTACCGCTGCTATTGCTTTTTCGTATCTCTATTTTCGATTCTTTAACTTGTAAGAGTGGCGACGTGGCTCGCGGCGAGTCTTCACCGCTGTTGAAGCTATCTGTTGGACTGACAGTTCGATCTTTTTTCTTTAAACTTTGCTCCAGTCTTCTTAGAAACCTGCGAAATAACAATTTTCAACGGTATACGGGATTTACATTGTTTACATAGGATTGTTTCGATTACCTTATTTGGTGACTAATGGTGCGTAGCCTACTAATTTTCTTATGCCTATACAAATCTTGATCAGATCTAGGTAACATTACGCTATTGGCATCCTAAAATTAAAAAGAGACGCATTTTGAAATGTTTAAAGGTTTACAATGAAAAGCTTAGGGATATCTAAGAATTGGATTTTTAATAAAGCAAAACTACAAGTTGAATGCAGTTACGATATTTAAATATAAAGGGTGCAAGACTATGTGTGGGTTTTTACCATGAGAGGAGATTCCATTAAAAATTATGAAAGATGTTGCAAAAGAATACATTAGATTTTTTGGGTGGTCTTGGAAGATTTTGTTTTTCACTGATTAATAGATTCTCCAGTATCTGATTAAATTTGTCATAGTTGCATAAGGTTCCCAAGTGGGAACATCGTTTTATTGACTTATAAGTGGTATAAATCAGAGAAGAGAAAAAGATATAAGTATTAACGTCGGAAAAACGACAAATATTTTTTAAGGATCTTGGGAATAATTTTTTAACATTCTGTTAAATCACTACATCTTAAAATGTTTAAGTTTAATTTATCGTAAACATTTCTTCATGCCAAAAATGTAAAATAAACGTGCGTATTCTCATGTAATATTGTATCAGCAACTAATTTTTAATAATTTTCCAAGATTTTTAATGGAAATCCCATTTTGATCGAATTTCTACTTATAATAAGCGATAATGTAATACATATATGCATTATACATATGTATATACGAGGGCGATCTGATATGTTTCCGGAATCGGCAAGAGATACCGCACGAAAGTTGCAGTGGATTTATTGCTCAGCAAGGGCAACCTTTTTTCATAGCAACTGTCAAAGTTTCAGACGTCTACTGTCAATAGTTGTTGTTTAAGAGTGTCTTTTGTGTAGCAAGTCAAGCAATTTCGCAAAATGCATAAAATCGAATTTCATGCAGTGATAAAACACTTCTGGATGGCTGGGAAAACAGCCACGAAAATTCGAAATATTTTGCTAGAGGTTCATGGCGAATCTACTCCATCATTTTCGACTATCAGCTTCTGGTTGAGCGAGTTCAAACGTGGCCGTATAAGCTTAAGTGACGAATCACGCAGTGGACGCCCAAAAATCGCTATCAACGATGAAATGGTCGACAAGATTCGTGATGTCGAGTTAGCCGATCGCCGATTGAAGCTGAAAGACATAGCAGAGACAACAAGCATCTCAGAGGAACGCGTTGGCCATATCCTACACGAAATTTTGGGCATGAAAAAGCTTTCGGCGCAATGGGTGCCGCGTTTGCTCACGCCGGAGCAAAAACGAAATTGGGTGACCGTTTCGGAGGAGTGTCTGGCCAGCATTCAATGCAATCCAAGGGATTTCTTCATGTATTTTGTAACTGCGGATGAGGCTAAGATCCACCACTATGTACCGGATACCAAGGAACAGTCGCAGCAGTGGACTTTTTCGGGGCTATTCAGCTCCGAAGAAAGTAAAGACCGTTCCATCGGTCGGAATGGTCATGGCGACCATTTTTTGGGATTCCCAAGGCGTGATTCTCATCGACTGTCTGCAGAAGGGAAGGACCCGATTCGATTAAGTATTGAAGGAGAAACGGTGCTTTTCCAGCACGACAATGCACCGGCTCATTCATCCCGCATCGTCGTGTCCAAATTGAATGAGTTGCGCTACGAATTAGTCTCTCATCTCTCTATATTCACCGGACGTTGCCCCCAGCGACTTTTTCCGATCCCCAAACCTGAAAAAATTGCTGACAGGATTTGCCTCAAATGAGCAGGTCATGGCCGCTACAGATGATTATTTTTCAGACCTACATCCTATTTTTTCCGACGGCTTGAAGAGAGTGGAGCTCCGTTTGGAAAAGTGTATTGATCTTTGAGGAGACTACGTCGAAAAATAAAAATAAAAAAACCACATCAATACCGTGTTTTTCTTGTCGGTTCCGGAAACATTTCAGGTCGCCCTCATACACCATCATTACTTCCTTAATATATTAACCAAGCAAATAAGGATTTTTTTCTAAAGCAATTAACAAAAATGTTCAGGCAATACAATTGTTTTTGTGAACTTCAAATAATATGTACATACGTGCAGTAGTATTTATTAAAGAAATTAAAATAAGTTACTTACATCAGCAGTTTCTTCTCCAGACGCTTCTGGAGACTTTATTTTCTCCGAAAAACAATCCACCGACGATACCCATCTTATAGTCTCTGGACTTGGGCTGGACGACGATAACCTAACCTCTTTGGCGCTAGTTATACTATCCGAACTTGAAGAAGAACTCACTAGTTTCTGCGTACGCGTCCTACGCTTCGGACTTGTCTTTCTCGATATCTGTATCTTGGATGTTGTCTCCTTTTTAGGCAGTTCTAGATGATAGGTGCAACTGAAACCACTGGTACTTTTAGTTGGACTGGGCGTCTTCGAAGTTCGTAACGGTTTCTTCTCCCTTTTCCTACCGACCGATTTTCTGTGCTGTTGCGTAGTACAACAGATATTAACTTTATCGGAGCTTGGAAAATCATAAAGTCCGTCAGAGTCCGTAAATGGCAAAAGATCTTTGTGCCTGCCGTAGAACTGAGGGGAAAATCGACCAACACCACTAGTTCTATCACTTAAAGGGCTCTCACTACGGGAACTCACCGGGCTAACGCACTTATCTAACGATAAAGTATCACATTGCACTACTATCGATGGTAGTTGAAGAGTTTTTTTGTTACAGTTGGTAATAAACGTTCTGCGGTTTCATCGACGGTAGAACATTTCGTGGAACAATTGGCAGTAGTTATTAAAGGCAAGTCTAATTTGATCTTTTTCGTAGCATCATTTATGAAAACTTCCAGTTCTTTTGCGCTTTTTAACTCACCATCTTCAATTTTTTCATCGATGTGATCCGTTCCAATGCCTTCATCGTTAGATTCAAGAAGAGGATCGTCTGAAAGAGTTTCAGAATCTGATCTTCCTCGAGATCGATTACATTGTTCTTTGCATTTATCCCCATTCCCACAATTGCTAGTGTTGGATTCCGTTTTCAAAAAAGTGGTATGCCTCCTCAATGGAGGATGCAAATTAGTAGGACCGGAACCAGGAGGACCAGGATCTTCCATTTCTGGTGGACACAACGGATTACTTGAACCGCATCTTGATGGTCCAGGACTTGCCATCGAACTGTATCCAGACGAACTCAGATTAGATTCCGAAGCTGTATGATCACCTTTAGTTACCATCGAGAACGGACTCAAATAAGTCATTCCACTTGAAGTGACGTTTAAATGGCAAGAAGTTTTTATTGCGGGTGATATTGATTCGGTATCAGATTCTGCTTCGCTTAAATTGCAAGTAATCGTTATTAGTGGTGGAGCGCAAGGTAAGTCTAACGAAGTCGGTTTATCAAATTCCTTCAGCATCTTTCGTTCGCGAGCTGATTTGGTTCCGCTGAATTGAAAAGTATCTTCTTGTGATTTTGGCGGTGGTGAACCGGCGAATCCATAAAACGGCGGCCTCTTGTGGGTTGGCGATGGAGTTTCTATAGTTAAAGTTGGAATAACCAGTGGTATCGTTGGCCCTGGTGATTCGGATACTTCTATATTAGGTATCTGAAGAGTTTCGTTTGTTTGTCCAAGCGGTGATGGTCTCGACTGAAAAAAACAAAATCAATACACGTTAGAATCAACGAATCAACAAAGTATTACACTTTATTACCTTAATCTTAAACATAGCGGACGGAGAACCATGTTGCATAGCAGCAACCTCTTCTAGTAACAGACCATCTTCAGCCTGCGGATCTATGGCAATATCTTGGACGCCGTGCATATCATCCTCATCACCATCATCACTAATCGATATGTTGGGTAATTCGACCGATATTCTATCGTCGCTATTGTCCAGATCATCAACGGTATCGTGTAGATGACTCCTCCTCATGATAGGAGTCAGAGCCGGAGATGGCATCGGTGAAGGCAAAGGTGTGGGCATTTCTCTTATGGGTGAAAGGCACTTGTTGATTGTGCTAGGTATCTCTAGGAGTATCGTCGGTGGATGCAAGAAATTACTACCCCCGATGAAGATTTATGGGCGCTCAGCGGATCCAACACTGGCACCTCTATCGTGCTCTGAGAAGATCTATGTAGAACGGGACTCTCTGGAGGACCACTGGAGAAAGATATGGGAGTATGGATGGAAGATGTGGAGGACTCATCATCACCTGCAACATCATCCTGAGGACTAGAAGCAGTCGGTGTAGTTGAAGGCGAAATTCGTAACGAAGAAGGCATATTAGCTCCAGCAGAACTCGAAGAGAAATTTCTAAACATCGCCAAGATCGAGTCGGCGCTCGCCGGTTTCTGTCGAATTGGCAAACGCATCGGCTTCCTATTGCATATCAAATCTGAAACACTGGAACTTAGTGCCGATGGTATGGCTAAATCTGAACTTGTTAATGAGTCACTTCCTTGATTACTAGATGTGCTGTTAGGCGATCTTACATTTGCTCCTGGTGATGGTGGAGTACTACTGGGTCGTGCGAAAGCGCAGCTTAGCTTGTTCGCATGCATTATACCCAGTTCGATATCTGAACCAGAACTCATCTCTTGCGAGACCTTGCTTAATAAACGAGCGAAAGTCACTTTCTTCTCTAGCTTGGGATCGACCAGAGATAGCTGACCGGCTGAAATCTCTTTGTTAATTAGCTTAGTTTCTTTTATTTCATCTAAGTCGTCGCGTTTTTGATTATCTTTCAGTTTACGTTCGCTCATCTGTATCAGTTCACCTAAACTAACCTTGCGGGAGTTCTGTTTACTCGCCGCGGGACTCACCAATTGCTGTAAGATCTGCTTCTTTTCCGCGGCGTTTTTCTTTGTCGGAGTCGAATTATTTCGTTTCTTTTTCGGCGATGGAGTCCCTAAAGACAGACAAATCGATATTAGAATTCACTTCTTGGACGTAAGAGTCATACAAGCCGTATGGTATTGGAGTAAATACACTAGCATAGTTGGCATAATGAAAGATGGCGAAAGAAATAGGTGCGCAATAAACAATAAAACTAAAGTGAATCATTTATCATTATTGTAGTACCGTCAAACGGAGTTTCTTGGGACACGGGTGTAACTTGGGACATTTGACAACGTTGCAATGTTTTAACTGTCACAGAAAGAAAAACGTTGCCTAAAACTTGGTCCGTGTCGTATCAGATTTGTGGTTGCTTTTTAAAAGAATATTAGTGATATTGGTGTAATTTTGCTTAAAGGTAAGTTTTTAATCTTTTGTTTTTAAATATGTTGATATAGACAATAACAGGTAATGAGAAAAACTTTGCATGCTCAGAGGTTATGTTTTAAAATGTTTCCGTTACGCCTTTGGAAATAGTTAGCTTGACTATTCTTCAATATAACTTGTGTGCCTTTAAAGTTTGTTTATCCCTACCTTTTCTTGTAGTCATTAAAATAGAAAATGTAATTTGTGGGGTTAAATGAGACATGTCCCAAGTTACCCCACAAAATTGAGGAGAGTTTTCTGTATACTAATAAATTATCTAGCGATCATTGAAGTTCGCTTTTTTTTTGTTTTAGCAATGCGGCGGCATTATAAAAGGCAATTTGGTTCAAGGGCATATAAAAACTTTTCTGACGGGCGGCTTGCAAAAGCAGTATTTGAAGTAAAAGCAGGTACAGCTCTGAGGAAAGTAGCAGATAAATATGGAATATCTAAAACGACTTTAAACAGACATATAAGAAGCAAACAGACTGCAAAATATGGTAGACCAATTGTGTTCAATTCGGGACAAAAAATAAAATTGGCAGAGTGCATCGCACTCGCCGGAGAATGGGGATTTCCTCTCTCTAACTACGACTTAAGACCGATTATTAAATCTCATCTGCAACTAAAGGGTTTGCATGAAAAAGGTTTTGAAATAACTTACCAGCACCTGATTGGATAAGCAATTTTTGATTAGAAATAGACACATTCTGACCCAGAGATTGTGCCAAAATACGAGTATTAAAAGATGTAGAGCAAATGTTGATGCAGATATGATTAATAAATACTTCGACGAACTACAACAAGACAAGTAAACGTGCCTCATCATTTAGTTATAAATTATGATGAGAATTTAACAGACGATCCGGGAAGAAACATTGTAATTGTTAGAAGATGATGTCGTCACCCAGAAAAAATTGTGCATAGTTCCAAAAGTAGCACATCAGTGATGTTCGCCGGCACAGGAAGTGGCGAACTGCTTCCTCTCTATATTGTGTATAAAGCAGAACACTTTTGCAACACATGGTGCGAAAATGGTCCCAGAAAACTGTTTACAATAGATCAAAAAGGGGCTGGTTTACTGTGGACCTATTTGAAGATTGGTTTAGAAAAATAGTAATGCCGTACTTCCAGAAGTTTGATTAAGAAGTTCCAAAGCTTTTGATAGGGCATAATCTAGCAAGCCACGTCTCTCCGACAGTGATAGAGCTGTGCCAAGAAAATAATATACGTTTTGTGCTATTACCTCCAAATAGGTACAGGGATATGCTAGCCGTTAGACGTGGCTTATTTTAAGCCGCTTAAGGTCTCTTGGAGAAAAACTCTTTCAGATTGGAAAGAACGAAATAGGGGATGTATTTCTAAAGACACATTCCCAAGGCTATTAAATAATTGCCTTAAAGATACCGAATCTACAAAAAAATATATACTGGCAGGTTTCAGAGGCTCGGGAATTACACCACTTGATAGAGGTCAATAGAGTTTTAAGGAGGCTTCCTAAAAAAATAGTAGTGTTTGACGCAAATAATAACACTGATATTGGCGAAAACTGGACTAATAGTTTTCAATCATTTCTGGAAATGAATAGAAAACGTCAAACGCAACAGTTAAGAAAGAAGAAAAAGAAAATTGATGTTTTACCGGGACAAAGTGTCGTTGATTCAGGATCTCGTTCTGAATCTAATAACATATTATGCACTGAAAAAGAGCAAGACATCGAAAACTTTCATGACAAACCTGGACGAAGTGCCAAATACGGAAATGAAAATAAACGACGCCGACTTTGCTCAGGGTCCCTACTTCTTCATCAGATGTGGGAATGTCGCTACACGATTCTGAATCTGATCGTGTCGAAAAAGAAGATTTTCCTGTCACTCGAAAAAGAACTGAGGAGCCCGAATATCATGATGACAAACAGGATTATGATATTGACTCGTTTGTAAGAGCAACATTCATGTACAACCAATGAAAGAAAACACAACATATCAAATATTTTATCGGTCAGATTTTAGAAAAGCGAGTGCGGCGGAGGGCGACTCTTATGCTATAAAATTTATGAGGGATTTGTCAAAAGACAAGAATGTGTATACATTTCCCTTAGTTGACGACATTTTGGAGGTAAACAGAAATGATATCGTCAAATCGATGATACCAAGAAGTGTAGTTCGAGGCAAATATATCTTTGTAAGATAAGTCTACAGTAGATTAAGTTTAAGTTTATATCTATCTTAGAATACATACTGTAAGCAAAAACGTTAATAAACGTTTTATTTTTAAGTTAAAGCTTTGATAGGGAAAACGAGAGGTCGTATTATGATTTGAAATGTCCCATGTTACGACACAAAGCTTACAACATGTTTTTTAAGACGAAATGGGCAATGTCCCATTTTATCCCAGATCACATGGTAACATGGGACAACCACTAATTTTTTTTTAAGATTATACATTTTTTTGCAGTAAAGTCATTCATATGTCTTAGAAGGCACATTCACTCAAGTTTTCAAGAACAATTCACTTCTATTTGATTAAACCACTTTGAATAAACAGTAATTGAATGTCAAAATTGTCCCGAGAAACCCCATTTGACGGTACTACTGCCAAGTTTTTTTCTAACAAATTTCGTCTTATTTTGTTAATATTCTTGATGATATCATCGAAGTAAAATTTATTGATTTACCGACAAATTATGCAGCCCAAGATGGCACTGGAAGTGTTCTGGCATCCATTACAGGCATTTTGTACCATAGTTTACTGTGTTTTGGCAATGCTTGACGCTTCGGTTGTTACATGTGATGATTCAAATATTTATAATCGAATGTGCATAAGTTGATCGCAATTATAAGTAATATGTAATTAAATTTGCATCTAAATATGTAATATACCTATAGGCTGTTCCATTTGAAAGAAATGACTTCCTTAAGTTTGAAGTTTTTCGGTGTTGCCATTACATTTCAAACATTCTGCGAAACCTATGGTGGGTTTCGAAATGTATTTGGCACCTCTATTTGTTATTTTTAAAATATGGAAGTTTCATGTCTAACTAAGAAATGAAGAAACAGCTATTAAAAATAATTGAAGATAGCTATAGGAAAGTCTAATACAACATATTGTAAAATCAAATGCAGAATATAAGAACGCAATAATATACAGGCTGTTCATTTTTAAATTAACAAAGTTGAAGGCTACTTCTGGTTCTAGCGAAAGTTGTACGATATCGAAAATATTTTGGAACAAAAGTAAATTCATAAATATGTAGTTAGTGATTCTGGAAACTTCTAATAAACGCGTTCTGTGAGAATTCCTCATTAAAGATGTTACCGACATCGTATTAACATCAAATCTTAATATTAAAAGTCATGCAATTATCAATTAGTAACTGGTATATACGTAGCCACACAATTGCGTTCGCCAAATTTCATTATGCCAACTATAACCGCTTGTACGAGCTACAGACAGTATTTGTAATATATAGCGAAGTGTTAGGTGTGCTGTAAATTTGTGTAAATACAACAGTTAGCGTTATATACTCAGGTATACTGTGATAGTTACTACATACATAGAAAGAAAGTGTGCAACCTACCAGCCACACGCAATGTTGTGATAGAGGATGGGATGTTCTCAAGAGATACATGTTAAATGTGGGAGGAGATCCACAACAAAGAGTTTCAGACAGAGAAAAGAGAGAGAAAAAAGAGCAAAACAGAGACAAAAAGATAGAGTATAATAATAGTATAATAAAAAATAGAAGATAGTTTGTGGAAAGAAAATAGAAACACGAAAAGTAACGCAAGTAAGTATGATAGTAATTATATAGAAATTGACACATCGATTCTGGCACTCGGCCTTACGTCTGGGGGGAGGTTTTAGCAAATCGTCCAAACTAAAAGTTCGCGCGGTGGCGGGCGAGTAGCCGCTGGCGTGTGGACTGGTGAGGCTGAGGATTGATGGCTTGCGGATACCGAGGCGGCCGAAAAGCGATCTGGGAACTCCTGGACCTGGATTTGGAGCTACTGAGACTGCCGCGGACGCCGACGCTGCCAATTGTTCCCTGACGGATGCGCTGCGTAGACTTGGAACTGCAAGACAGTGGAAATTTGAAATCTATTAGTTCACTTGTACAGAGAGATTCAAAATTCGTACTAATTACATTGAGCATAAATATCATGCAATGCTTCATGAAAAATGTTTTATATTGCCATCAAGTATTTTTTATTTGGATTGTACGAATTTTGAATAAAGGTACTGTTGTCATTAGGATATCTGTCTACCTATCTAATCGTTATGACGTCATGTATTACGAAAATAGGCGATAGATTTTATAAACAATATTATTTCTTGAGGCTTTTCGGTTATAATGAAGTGATTAAGGTAGGCAGATATTTGTATTGCAGTTACCTCGAATTGTAAAATAATTTGAATACCTTGGATTAAATAGTAAATAAAAGAATATGAGAGAAGAAGAATCGTTAAAAGTGCAAAATTCAAAACAAGTTTCAACGTTTAATTGATTGTAATTATTACTGAGTTACTAGATATAAGCAATTGTATATTCAAAACAAAATAGAAGTGAAAGAATTATGCTTTAAAATATTTTGAAACAAACTCATGCAGACGGTTAGAATAAAATATTGTTTTTCTGTTTATTTTGTGTTAACCTATTTTCGTGCACACAGTCATAAATAGAGTTACCCATTTTTGTTTGCATATCACCTGCCACTAATAGTGCAACATACAAATTTAGTAAAACGGGATAAAAGGACAATAATTTTCTATGTACACACATCAACATGATCTAAGGATATATTTTATTTGTTAAAAAAAATAATTTAGTGTATCTTTTTACCCATTTTTGTATTGAAAGTTAAATGTAAAATAAGCTATGAGTGAAATTAACTTAAATTAATATTTAACACAATTTTAATAATAATTTATTAACTAGAAATTAGAAATTCTACAAAATGGAACTAAACAACAAAATTTCAAAATTAATCTTATATTGAATTAAAAAATTTGAAGATTAAGGGATTAATAAAGAGTGGGACCTCCTCTGGAGTTTAAAACCGCCCTACATCTTCTTGGCATAGACAGAACAAGATTGTCCAAGTCTTCTTGTGGAAGAAGATTCCACTGTTGTGAAAGAAGTTCTTGCAGTTGCCGTCGATTTTGTATAGCGTCCATATGTGGCAGGCATCTTCTCTGAAGCATATCCCATGTGATTGAGGTCTGCGGATTGAGCTGACCATGGCAAAACCTCAATTCTTGCTTCATTGAGCCAATCGGTAACAACTCTTGCCACATGTGGTCGTGCATTGTCATGCATCAGGGTTAAATTTCGGACCAACGCTTCTGCAAATGGCTGAACAACAGGTTCAAGAATATTCTAGATATATTGCTCAGCATTTAAGAATTGATCTCGAAAAACGAGATCAGTTTTCCTACCCCTCGCCCATATCATTACAGTACCACCTCGGTAGCTGTGCACTTCTTGGGCATGCTGTAGCCTTGCTGCATTACCAGGCTGACGCCAGACTCCTAATCCGCGAGTATCTGGTCTTAATCAGAATCGAGACTCGTCAGAAAAAAAGTATAGTCGACCATTGTTCTCGAGCCCAGTTTACTCGATGTCCTAGATTTCCTCTGGTTAATGGTGCAACCCTAAGGGGGCGTCTGGAGTGAAGATTGACTTCTCTTAAACGACGCCTGATGGTTTGGCTGTGGACTGTCACGTTATGCACTGCCTGGAGAT
Organism: Holotrichia oblita; assembly: GCA_023690525.1. Taxonomy (NCBI): domain Eukaryota; kingdom Metazoa; phylum Arthropoda; class Insecta; order Coleoptera; family Scarabaeidae; genus Holotrichia; species Holotrichia oblita. Next base: position 50,848,588 of record CM043015.1, read on the forward strand.
GCGATTTTAATTCAGTAGCAGTTAGTGAACTCTGTCGGCGAGCCTGAAGAATGATGTACCGGTCCCGAATAGCAGTGGCGGCGCGTCTTCTTCCAAGATGTTGTTCCCTGGGATTACCTGTATCTCTGTAACGTCGCCATAGTCGGCTAATTACGCTCTGTGTTGTACCTAACCGCTCCACTGCGTCAACTTGTCTTACTCCAACTTCCAGCATTCCAACTGCCCTTCATTTCGTCAGGATGCAAATGACGACGTCTATTTTGTTCATTCATGTTTGCTTTTAACGCAATTTATGCTTAAATGGTGGGAGAAGTAACACAAATTAAAATTCGAAACATTTTAAGATTTATCATTAACTGTACTTGTTTAATGGATACTTTTGACAAATAATTGTTTATAAGTTACCTAGCAACCAAACTAAACAACAAAAGACAATATTAACGGAAGTAAAATCAAGCAAATAAAATAAAAATTGATATCCTTAGATTATGTTGATGTGTGTAGATAGGAATTGCTTGTGAGTCCGTGACTTCGACTAACGTCTATAATAACATAAGGCATGAGGATATGTTCGAAGAACCCGAAATGTTAAGCGACCGGATAAGGCGCCAACAATATCTAAGTGTGGACGACAATTTAGTAGGAAGGATCATAAGAAATAGAGATGGTGGTGGTTATGTATGTGACATCTCTTGTAACAAGTCATACCAATCGCGCAAAAAATATTGAAATATGAAGGGTAATAGTTGTAAAGCGAGGTATGTTCCTAAGTATTGTCGAAACACACTTTCGTGCAGTCACAACATAAATCCACATATAGATATTATTCTCATGTAGAAAAAAAAACAGTGTCTGGAATGTGTTCATGATAACAAAAGATGAGGTAACAAGAATTTTTAATTTTTATCTAGAAAATGTATTTACGTTAGTGCGGTCTAATATTTTGTTTTTTTACTATAGTAGAAAACGAAAGAAATGACTTGCAAAAATGGACATACTGTTGCATTTGGAGCGAGGGAATGCTTGGCAGATAGAGAAGTATGTCGCTCGAAGTCACAGTAGATAAGTTTGGCGAATCTACTGATAACACCATCCAGGAGTTTGATAACTTGCATAGTCAAATAAAAAAAAGCAAAAAATGCCTGCAACAGGTGCTCGTGGCATATTGTTGGAAATCACCTTGCAAACGAGTGTAATGAAAATAGATCAAGCATTAGAAGCTGACGACGTGTTTTCGACCTCCCAGGTTTCGTCAGCGCAATTCCGAATGCAAGATCTGATTTCATCGCAGTTTGCATCTCAACCGCAATTGTATAATACCTCCGACAATGGACTAATTCAACCCCATGCCCTCTAGTGGGTTAGGTCGAAAGTAACAAGTCGGTACAGCAGATATCGATTGAGCTCGGACACAGGTATTTTTTGGTTTTTATATTGTAGCGTTTCTCCACGTTTTCATATGTTACATACATACGTCACGGTAAGCCATGGAAGCCAATGGTAAGTCATGGAATCACCATTCACCTTAGCAGATCGAGATATCTAGCAGGAACGATAATTCAGGAATTAATACAACTTTTTTGTTGTTTAATTTACAAGCACGAAATTAGCATTACCTAATAGACCAGTTAAAATGCCAAAAATAAGGTCCTCTTGTAGAAACTTCGCATTATGCTTGGTTTTCGAGAAAAACGAGAAAGTTCGGAAGGATTTGTGGCAAAAAATAGTTCAAACAGCAAAAATACGGGTAGGCCAACACTCAAGTTCTATGTCACTGGTGGAATTGTCATTTTAGGACAATTTTTCGATTATTCTCAATACTTCCTATGTAAACAACATATTCACCCTTCGCTTAAAGATGGAAAAAACGATTTTTTTTTCTGGAACTTTCAACACCTTCATCTCGAAAACGGTGCAATTTTGAATAAGGCTATTTCTGATCAATGGTCACGATTTGACACGTAGTATCTCCAGTTAAAATATTACCCATAATTAATGAAGCACCCTGTATAAAGGAGCATCAGAAGCACGAAATTTTGTAAAAGTGTTTTACGAAGCGCTAAAGGAAATACAATACTGCTGAAAAAATCCTAGGAAGCTATTTGATAAACTCTGTCATGACGATCAAAGCTATGTATATAGAAGTACCAGCATAGCGAACAAGTAATACGAGACAAGGTAATATTGGAACACATGAAGTGTTAGCTGATATTTGTGTAGCATCTGAATTAAAAAGTGTCTCTTATCTGCTACTGTTGATGTTTATGAATTATTTAAATGTAAATATGTTTACAAATAAAACCCAACTTCACTTAAATGTACTACCTTAATTGAATGGCCATTTCGTTACTTACGAACTTCAATTGTATGTCATATATTTCACTAGCTTATCAATATAAACATAATATAGCTTTCATTAATTTTTTAAGGGTTTCTTTTAAAGTAAAGTAAATTCTGGGGCTACCGCTGAACAAATCAAATGGGTATAACTCTAGTAATAAGTAAACCAATTTTCGCATGCAATAAGTTATTTTGAAGTGAAGTACAAAATTGTGCACCAGATAAAAACGAAAATTAGTTTATTGAATTGATTTCGAATACTGAATATTGGTTTACTTCTTTTATCTACGTAAATATGTCTTTCCACCTAATTTAGTACGCGACTGATATATGAAGGATGCATTTGTTAGTGTACTTTAGCTGTTGCAACAAAGATATCATAGAGATTCATTTCATCTGGCATAGAGTAGACTATATACATTCATATAGTAGGCAGTTATACAGGTTGGTCCATTTAAAGTGTAACACTGTAATATCTTCGAAACAATTAGTGTTATGAAGAAAACTGTTAGATAAAAGTTTAACTATATGAAGGGGCACATCCGATGGCGCTACGGTTGTCACTATAAAGAAAGACGCAAAGGTCATAGCAAGGTCAACTCTTTTTTTTTTCAAATAGCATATGGAATTTTTTTATCAAATTCTAAAAGAACAATAAGTTGTGAATAGAAAAATAGTAAACTACATATGACCTCAAATTAATATTAATCGAGATATTTCGAAAAAATAAGGACATAATAAAAGTCAGTGCAGCAATGTTTTTACTTTGTTTTTAAATGTAAAAGTATAAAACAAATGTTAATAGTAGCTACAAATTGTTTACATAAGGTAAATAGTGAAAGAACGCAGACGGTTATCGAATTAGATGTTCAAATTAGCGGCCACCAGCCCCAATTTGTATTTGCGCAGAAGAATCGCTACATATATTTATGTTAAGTGTACAATATCGACTTGTACTATATGAGCAAAAATTATTTAGATAAGGGATTGCCATAATTAAAAAAACCAATGTCTTTGATAGGTTCAGTTCTTTGTTAATGTTAATTAAATGTCAGTTTCGATTTGAAGTTTTATTTGACAGGAATTAAATGTCAGTTTCAATTTAAAGCTTTATTCGACATGATAGTTTCACAGTTACATAAACGATTCATCATTGAATCTTATTTTCGTACTGGAAATCTTGAAAATGGAGAATGGAGATACAGTACTGTAGCTTGCCTGGTTGAATTTCGACAACAGTTTCTTGATTTTGTGTTCGTGGAAGCTGACTTTTTCAATGTGGTCCGGAATTGTGTGCGACTGTTCAGAGAAACAGGAAGTGTAACACATAAGAGCGGTGGTGGTAGGCCAACAGTTCGTACAGAGCAAACTATTGAAAATGTTCGAGAATAATTTCTCGAACGCAGCACCAAGAACATCTTTGCGAGTCATACAGCAAGTTCCCGTATCATATGGTACATGCAGAATAATTTTAAGGAGAGACATTGCTTTATTTCCTTATAAAATGCAGGCGTATCATGAATTGTTACCGCCTGATCATAACAGGCGCATCACAGTGGGAGGAATTGCAATTCTAGCTGGACATAATTCAAATAAATCAAGTGCCACAAATCCTGTGCAGACTATGTAAACTGATAATAGATATACTGAAACTCAAGTACCACTTCATATGTTCTTAAAAGTAACAAGTATATGCTTCTTAGATAATATCGAATGTCACTGTTAGGGAACTATATGTAAACCGTTTAAGCAGTGTTGTTAAAATAGTCACGCATAATAGTGGTTTATTTATACTAGTGAAATTGTGTATTATTTTTCGAATAAATATAGGTAAGTAGTCTTTATATCCTTATATATTTCTTTAATTTAATTATATATTCATACAAAAAAGTACATGTGAAATTTCAAGAAAAAGCTTCGTAAATAATTAACTTATACAGTGCCAGAGAAAAAGTATCACAAAGTATTAACAAACTCCTGTTATTTTAAGATACCTACATATGTCTTTTTTACACAGATATAAAAATTAGGTGCCAATATTTGCCACTAGTCTCTTTTTTATAGTAAAGCTTTCAACATGTAAAGATTATTATATGTATATTATATATTGAACTTCATAATACGAGTATCATATTATTTTATTGTATATATAATTTTGTTAAAAATTGCTCATATTTTAGATTGCAATGGCGGGAATAAGAAATGCTGATCTGTTTGACTTATGGCGAAGTCAAAAGAATCGCTGCAGCCCAAGTTCTACAGAAGCGGTTAATTTATTTTTTAATTATATAAGAGATAAGTGTTTAGTTGAAGATGAAGTGCTTGAGCGAAATGTATTGGGTAAAGTCAAAGGATTCTGTACTAATTTGGAAAAAAGATGGAGAAATGCTAAACGTACATACTCATTTTTTATAAGAAAAAATTCTGGATGGCTTAGCAATATTTTTAATGTTCCGACAACACTTAAAGCTACTGAAATAGAGAAGACATCGGCAACACAATCAAGTACATCTGGACTATCACGTGGTCGACCCCAAAAAGAATTTTCACAATCTAGTGAAAAAACAAAACGCCGAAGAATCAAATTATTAAAGGAAAATTCATCGCCACAAGAACTTGTATTCGCAGCGAAATCCGTTTTGCGTGATGAAGGAAAAAGAGCAGCAGCAGACGTAGTTTCTTATGCTACTGAATATTCTCCTGAACGGCCAGTTAAGATACGCAAAGTCTACAAGGAATCCTTCAAATCAACTGGAATTGTGCCCTATACAGAGGATGAAGGATTAGCATTAATGGTCTCGACTAGGATGACAAAAGACAGCTATCACAAGATCAGATTAGGTGCTAAAATTCATAATGCACAAAATTTGTACCCGTCTTATGATAAGATAATAGAAGCAAAGAAAAGATGTTATCCTGCTGGTATAACAGTAGGTGAGTTTGGTGAGTAAACAAATGTCAATTAAAATACTTTTATTTATTTTAAAATAATGACTTTTTATTTAGGAGCGTCAATTATCTTACAAGATTTATTAAACCACACAGTCACCAGAATTTTTCAAACAATAACAATGGATGATGAACTTACATTCTCAGAAGTGGATTTTGTTTTAAAATATGGATGTGATGGTACATCAGGGCAGAAAGAGTTTATGCAAACACCGCGCAAAGAAAGTAGAAAGAAAGGCGATGATGAAGAAAATGAATTTTCCGATGCTAACTTATTTCTCTTTTCGTTAGTCCCTCTACATATAATGTCTGCCACAAAAGAAAAAACTAATATTGTGGGAAAACAAACACCCATCATCTCTTAATTTTTGTCGACCTATAAAGTTTCAGTATGTGAAGGAAACCGCACAAGTAATTAGAAGTGAAGTTGGCATTTTAAAAAAGAAATCTCCCAATTAAAACCATTTGAAATTTTGATACGTGATAGAGTCATTAAGGTAAATTTTTCTTTTCTTTTAACTATGGTAGATGGTAAGGTGATTAATGCGTTGACAGGTACGTCGAGTCAATGTTGTTATATATGTAAATGTAAACCATCGCAAATGAATGATCTTAGTAAGATAAAAGAAATTTCTTTTGATGAAACTGCCCTTCAATATGGTCTTTCAGTTTTACATGCCCGCATCAAATTTCTGGAATGTATCCTTCACATAGCATATAAATTAGATTTTCAAAAACCTACAACTCGTGGTGCAACGGAAACGCAGATTAAGCATATAGCGGAAAGAAAAGAGCATATTCAAAAAAGACTTTGGAAAGAAGTAGTTAGGTATAAAGGTGGACAGAGTTGTACAAGGTGGTGGAACATCCAACACGGGAAATGTATCCCGCAGATTTTTTGAAAACTCACAGAAAGCATCCGAAATTACAGGGGTCGACGAAGAATTAATAAAACGTTTTAATATTATTTTGTCGGTACTGGCTAGCAATCGAGAAATCAACAATAAAAAATTTGATGTATTTGCAATGGATACTGCACATTTATTTGTAAAAAAATATGGCTGGTTTCGAATGCCTGTAAGCGTACACAAAATCCTTATTCATGGAGCACAAGCAATCAAACATGTAATTCTGCCCATTGGAATTTTATCTGAGGAAGCCCAAGAAACCTGTAACAAGACCTATAAAAGGTTCCGAGAAAATCACACCAGAAAAAATTCCAGAATCAATACAACCAGTGATTTGATACATATGCTTCTGGTGTCATCGGATCCTTTAATATCATCCTTAAGAAATTCCCATCGAAAAAACACGAAACAATTACCTGAAGAAGTTCTTGAACTATTAATTAATGAGGATGAGGAAGTCGAAGAAATCGAAGATGAGTTCTCCGAAGAATTAGAAGAGAGTTATTGAAGTGTGCGTATTTTACAGTATTATTAATAAATTATCTCAAGTATCTGTATGGTAGTTCTATATGTATATAATAACAAAAGACTACTTTTCTAGGCATTTACATATTAGGTTTAGTCAAACCTCTTCTCTTGTTTGATCGTAGTTGAAATCCATACATATGTATCTATGTATATAATATTTTATTCAAATGCGCAATAATTTATTAATAATAACAATTTAATACTCTTGCTTGTATATTTTCAAGTAAACAAACCTATTTCCCATATATTTTATATATCTACTTATTACTTATTCGTATAATATAATTTTGTCCACCTAGAATTGCAATTCCTCCCACTGTGGCGCATGTTATATTGCCAGTGGTTCACCCAATATTTATTGAACCTATTAATGACCTCTTGGATTTGACATTTTTTACAGATGAGGCGTGGTTTCATTTGTCAGGATATATCAATTCACAAACCATGAAAATGTGGAGTGCTGGAAACCCTCACATATTTTGTGAGTCTTCGTTGCATCTCCAGAAAGTTGGGGTGTGGATTGGTGTTTCTCGCAGACGATTGATACCCATAATCTTTGAAGGAACCATCAATGCCCAAAGGTATTGAGACAACATCTTAGAACCCTTCATAAACCAACTCCACGAAGACGAGCTGCAACAGGGATATTTCCAACAAGATGGTGCCCGACTCCGCAATCTATTGTGATATCCTTTGCGGGACGTGGGTAGGTGTTTTTAAATTGAACACATCACTTTTATAAAATATAGAAAACCTTAAACTTTATTTAAGTTAGCAATTGAGACCCTCCGTACATGTGTCTTTTACAGAGGTTACACTTACAACTAAATACAAAAAAAATAGAAAAATACTATTACTATACGCTGCGGACATACGGACATTCGTCAGCGAAAATATGATCTAATACATCCGCAATTCATTTACCTACAAGGTGTAATAACCTGTGTGTCTTTGATATGTGATGACAACACTTATTTTACACGTGCAATGCATTTATGTAGACCAAGAAATGATACAATAAAGAAAAAAAATAGTATTACTGTTTTAACAATTTTGTAACGGAAATGATTTATACGCATCATATTACACCTTCCCGGTTAATGAAAAAAAATTTTGATTTGATTAAAATAAAAATTTTACAATTAATATTAAACTAATTCCTAATAACACTTATACATATGTTGTTATGCTATTCGGCTATAATTATGTGTGCACACTATATTAACATGTATACATATATTTGACAAATTTTTAATTAACTATAATATTTTTTAACTCTATTTTTGTGTACTAGCACAATTTTACCATTTATTTTTAATTTTATATTTGGCGCCTCATCTTTTATTACTTTATAGGGCCCTTCATATAAAGGATCTAGCTTAGTGCCAGTCTCTTTCCTTAATAATACTTTGTCGTTAAATTTATAATTAACACTACAACTTTTTTTATCAATTACTTCTTTTCTTTTGATCTTTGATTCCATTAAGTTATTTTTTATATCTTTCCATGCAGTTTGTAATCGAAATTTTAATTCGTTAATATAACTCTCAAAATTATATATTGGATCAACGTTTTCTAATATATTACTAGGCAAGATACCTTTCTTTCCAAACACTAGTTCGTATGGAGTGTATTTTGTGATGGAATGTACCGTATTGTTGAACGTGAAACACCAAAAGGTACCCACGCTGCCCACGTATCGGGATATTTAGCTGTGTGAATACGTAGGAAAGACCCTAGATTTTTATGGGTGTTTTCTAAGGAACCTAAAGTCTGATGATGATAGGCGGTTGATGTAAGTTGATTAATTCCCAGAAGTTTAGCTGATTCTTTAAATACCTTTGCTAAAAATTCGGTGCCTTGATCCGTAACAATTTCCTTCGGAATACCAAACCTTAAAAATAAAATTGTTGACAAAGGCTCTTGCTACGGTTTCAGCGTCCTTATTTTTAATAGGATAAGCTTCTACAAATTTTGTGAGATCGCATTGTAGCGTTAATATATACCTAAAATCTTCATCATCTTGATTCAGAGGTCCAACAAGATCTAAAAAATTTTTTGAAATGCAGACGACGCAGTAGTAGTAACAGTCAACGGTTCGACAGGATGTCTTGAATGTTTATATCTTTGACAGTCGTCGCATTTTGTTACGAATTTAGAAACATCATCTTTTAAATTGTCCCAGACGTAATACCGTTTAATATTGTTATACATCCTATTAGTTCCTGCGTGTCCTCCGGTTGGAAGTAAATGGAAATCATTTAATATCAATTGACGAGTTTGCTTACAGTTTATTCTCTTTACTTTATTTATTACGCATATTTTAATCCAGAAGTCTTTAAGCATACTAGGCTTTTTAGACAAGCGCGCTATTAACATTTTGTTCTCTTCACCTTTCATTATGCATAATTGTGGAATTCCATATTCTTTGCATATATCCTGTAAGTATCTCAAATCTGCTTCTAGGGCATGATCTGATAGATTTCTTACCTTAATATAAATTATTTGCGATTTTACGTCATATACTATATTTCCCGTTTTTACTATATTTGCATTATTTCTTTTATTTAAATGATTTTCATTTAACTGCCTAAGTTCTACGGAATCTATAGGTCGTTTTAGTAGTTCTACAATTCTCGGTTGGCCAGTCCGATCGTTGTTTTCATTACTAAAGTTTTCCTGTGATTCAGAATGACTATTTAAGGGGAAGGTGTAATTGATTGAAAAGAGTAGTAGCAGATTTTTTAGATATGAAATTATCTTGGATATCTTTAACTAAATCTTTAATCGAATCGTACTCCTTCTTTAATCTAATTTTCGCATTCTCAGAGAGGCGAGTTTTCAAAACATAGTTAACTAAATGTTTCTTATCATCATTTTTTAATAGGCTTTCATAAAAAAGTATCGAGTCTACTAGTTTTTTTGTCGTGTCTTCATTTCCATCCATAGATGGCAATAAAGACCCCGCTGTTTTTAAACTAAAGGATTCCATGTTTGAATGCGATTCTAGCCTATCTTTTAGAATATTATTTGTGTCATTAATAAGACTTTCTATTTGCTTAACATAAATTTTAACTTCATTAGTTAAATGTAAATTACTTATATCTAAACTAGCTTGTGTTCTTAAACTATTTGATGCCGTTACAAACTGCTTTAATTCTATAAGTTTCTTTTGTGTTAATTCTAAATTTTTCCTACGCTCTTGGTTGTCTTTAGTAATATTGGTTCTAAATACCTTTATGTCCTCGTATAATGCCTTAAAATCTTCTAACACTCCCATTTACGTATAAGTCTTCTGTTGATTAACATTGTTACTAGCTTTGAAACTTAGGTAACTGCACTAAACACTGGTCTTCGCATTCATTCCGAGGGCTATAAGTTCATGACTCTTGCTTATTTCTCTTCTTATTTGCTTCTTTGTGGAATTTCTGCAGCGTCGCCATAAAAAGTATCCTACTGCTCCTAGACCCATGACGAAAAGTAAGAGACCGATAACCTCCCATATGGTCAATTTTATTTGGTGTAACCCTGTAGTTTCACCACTGTTTCCTGTTTGAGCTATTATTATCTCCTCCTCTTTCTTCGATTGATTTGTACCCATGGTTCTACTGTTTCTTGAAATTGCTTATTTTCTTATCTTTTACCCAAAAAGAAAAATTCGTTTTTTCGGCAGGATCGCCATGTGATATCCTTTGCGGGACGTGGGTAGGTGTTTTTAAATTGAACACATCACTTTTATAAAATATAGAAAACCTTAAACTTTATTTAAGTTAGCAATTGAGACCCTCCGTACATGTGTCTTTTACAGAGGTTACACTTACAACTAAATACAAAAAAAATAGAAAAATACTATTACTATACGCTGCGGACATACGGACATTCGTCAGCGAAAATATGATCTAATACATCCGCAATTCATTTACCTACAAGGTGTAATAACCTGTGTGTCTTTGATATGTGATGACAACACTTATTTTACACGTGCAATGCATTTATGTAGACCAAGAAATGATACAATAAAGAAAAAAATAGTATTACTGTTTTAACAATTTTGTAACGGAAATGATTTATACGCATCATATTACACTATCGCTTATTTACGACAATTGTTTGGCGATCGTCTGATTAGTTTACGTTGTGAACCTGAATTCCCGCCAAGATCACCAGATTTGACTATCCTAGATTACTTCGTTTCTCCACATTTGAAAAACACCATTTTTAAAATACCAGTTCATACACTTTCTGAGTTGCGAAATCGAATAATTGAAGAATGTGCCAATATTACGTCCGAAATACTCCGGAACACATTTGAAAATATGAAAAGGCGTGTAAATTTGTGCCTGCATGAAAAAATAAACCCATAAGTAAAAACGTTACATTTAAAATAACTCTTAAACTCGACGACATAAGTATTGTTACTATTTATTTGACAAGCTGATTAACTTAGGCACATAACCTATATAATTTCAACTACTGACGATGAATTAAACACACACGGTACGTTCAAAATTCCAAAGCAACACTTTATCTAAATAATTTTCGCTCATATGGTATATGACACCGAACCAACGACACCAGAAAACATGCAGCAGGAAATAAGACATGCATGTGCAGACTTTTCTGAAGACATGTTACTGCGTGTGCGTAGAGATTTTTCTGCGCGAATGCAAAAGTGCATTGAGATTGGTGGCCGTCAATTTGAACATTTAATTCGATAGCCGTCTGCTTTCTTCAACTGTTCACCTTACGTAAATAATTTGTAGCTACTATTAACATTTATTTTCTACTTTTACATTTAAAAAACATTTGCTGTACTGACTTTTGTCCTCATTTTTTCGAAATGTCTCGATTAATATTAATTTGAGGTCATATGTCGTTTACTATTTTTCTATTCACAATTTATTGCTCTTTTAGAATTTGATCAAAAAAAATACCATTTCGAAGATACATATTACAGTGTTACACTTTAAATGCACCATCCTGTATACAGGAAGGGCCACTAAAAGAGGTAAGCGGCTGTATCTCGGAAAGTATTTGTCCTAAGTTCTGCGGGGAAAAATATTAATAGTAAAAGTGGCCAAGGGAAATTTCTGGAAATTATTTTCAAGTTGCAGATTTTACCGCTAGGGGGCATCACTGCTATATTCAAATCTGAAATTCCTACTATCTCAGAAAATCGCAGAATAAGCGGTAACTTTGATATCATCAATTGAAACCCTACTTAATACTAGATAACTTTCTTTAGTGACATTTTTTCGTATCTGTCGTAATAAGGGTGGGGGAAGATCATCTACTTGTCAATGTTTAAAGTTTAATATTTCCGTTACTATTGAACCTATCCGAGTAATCTTGGACTCGTTTGAAACGGACCGTTACTATTGTGTAAATCGGTTCGTAAGCGGATTTAAATTACACATATTTTACTGAAAACTGCATCTCGATATCTCTATTGATCCCAAGTTATCGCTAAAAAAGAGACTAGCAAGTATAAAGATAAAAGCGAGTCAGGCAATAATATCATAAAAAATAAGTTTGGCTTTGGCAAACATTGCATATCTTTAATGACAGTATTATAACGTTAAATTATGCATTTTATTGTCTTCCGTTGATGTTGATTTTGACCATTCAAAATATTTGTTACGAATGTTGAGGCCGTCGGTATGATAGATTGAGTGTTGGGAGAATGTGATTACAGTACAAGTGATACAGCTTAAGAAGTCACTGCAACGCCAGTTAAGCTATCACAGCTAAATTTGTTGTCGTTCTAATTTTCCAATGAATCCATCCCTATCAAATGTAGATGATTCTTCTGTTTTTATTACCCTCACTTTCTATTCCATGTCAGTTACTGTTCTCCCTATCCCACCCCCTTCAGCTGGTGTAATTTCTTTAATGAAGTGAATTGTGGTTGTTCAGAAAATTGACTCCTTTTGAAAAAATCATATAAAGCTTGTGCTCACATGCATTTTCTATTTGAATTTTAATCACATTGCTCGAGGAATTCTTGTTTTTATGATTCAGTGATGGAGGAATTAACATATTTTAAAGAGGATAACTGGGGCTGAGGCGGTTTTGCGTCTGTGTCTGATGATAAGTCGTTTTGTCACCAAAGCCTTGAAGAGGCGTAAGGACGACCGTCGATCTTTAAGCCTGCAAGGTCTCATTTAATCAATGGTAGAGCTATGCGAACATCTTGGTCATATTTTTGGCCAACTGCAGTACAGCCCTTTACACTGCGAGGTTGGCTTTCATATCGACAACATCTCCGGTGACAACATTGTTTCTACCTGTTGGCCTGAGCCAGCTTAAACGTAATATAACAATCAGGAAAAATGGAAAGGCCACTAGACCTGATGTAATCGCAAATACCACCGCTAAGGTGATGATGATTTAGACACTTTAGCCACGATTGTGAATGTTATGCTGAATGATACAACTTTTCCTGATGTTTGGAAACATGTAAGTGTCGTTATGTTCCAAACGCGGGATAAATATCCGAAACAGATCTTTAAGTCTTTTGTCATCTTGGCTAACCTTGAGATACCATTATCGAGGGCAAACTTCTGTCCGATAAACACTTCCAGCGATTTTAAATAAAGGAGGAAATACGAAACGCTTTGGATCAGCAGTGCCCTACTGGAGCGGTCAACCTAGAATCCAGGACCTTTTCTGTTAAGCGTTCTGACTTTGTCTTGGCACAGATTAATCTGTATTTTTAGTTAGTTAAGTTAGATTGAATACAATAATTCATCATTTCTAATTAAAATGGAATAGTAAGTAGCGAAGTTCTTCACTGGATCTCTTGGTGCAGAAGTAGAACACTAAACACTTTAACCCACTGAACACCAAACAAGTTTTAACTAAAACACCGACGTTTCAACAGCAATGCTGTCATTATCAAGGCGATAATAAAACTAAATTAAAATAAAATCTACAAAAACAGGTTACCTAAATGTTATGCAGAAATCGAATATCTTTTTGCCAAACGCAGTAAACTTGAGATTCAAGCTTACCAACTTTGAAATTTTTAACATTAGATCTTAATGATGTTGAATATCAACTATGGTGTGATTTTCAGCGGAACATGTTTATTTCAATCGATAGGAAAGTTCAGAATAAGAAATTCTCTCATGATAGGAAATTAAGAAAGTTAGGTTGTTTTTTAAAAAATAAAACATCATGTTCCGATGAATACCATTAACATAGTAGAAAATCATTCTTCGCAAACCTTTAGTGAACGGGAACTTAATCTTTTGAATAAAGGATTGAAATTTAGCCGCTGGTGTGGACTGGTGAGGCTGAGGATTGATGGCTTGCGGATACCGAGGCGGCCGAAAAGCGATCTGGGAACTCCTGGACCTGGATTTGGAGCTACTGAGACTGCCGCGGACGCCGACGCTGCCAATTGTTCCCTGACGGATGCGCTGCGTAGACTTGGAACTGCAAGACAGTGGAAATTTGAAATCTATTAGTTCACTTGTACAGAGAGATTCAAAATTCGTACTAATTACATTGAGCATAAATATCATGCAATGCTTCATGAAAAATGTTTTATATTGCCATCAAGTATTTTTTATTTGGATTGTACGAATTTTGAATAAAGGTATTGTTGTGATTAGGATATCTGTCTACCTATCTAATCGTTATGACGTCATGTATTACGAAAATAGGCGATAGATTTTATAAACAATATTATTTCTTGAGGCTTTTCGGTTATAATGAAGTGATTAAGGTAGGCAGATATTTGTATTGCAGTTACCTCGAATTGTAAAATAATTTGAATACCTTGGATTAAATAGTAAATAAAAGAATATGAGAGAAGAAGAATCGTTAAAAGTGCAAAATTCAAAACAAGTTTCAACGTTTAATTGATTGTAATTATTACTGAGTTACTAGATATAAGCAATTGTATATTCAAAACAAAATAGAAGTGAAAGAATTATGCTTTAAAATATTTTGAAACAAACTCATGCAGACGGTTAGAATAAAATATTGTTTTTCTGTTTATTTTGTGTTAACCTATTTTCGTGCACACAGTCATAAATAGAGTTACCCATTTTTGTTTGCATATCACCTGCCACTAATAGTGCAACATACAAATTTAGTAAAACGGGATAAAAGGACAATAATTTTCTATGTACACACATCAACATGATCTAAGGATATATTTTATTTGTTAAAAAAAAATAATTTAGTGTATCTTTTTACCCATTTTTGTATTGAAAGTTAGATGTAAAATAAGCTATGAGTGAAATTAACTTAAATTAATATTTAACACAATTTTAATAATAATTTATTAACTAGAAATTAGAAATTCTACAAAATGGAACTAAACAACAAAATTTCAAAATTAATCTTATATTGAATTAAAAAAATTTGAAGATTAAGGGATTAATAAAGAGTGGGACCTCCTCTGGAGTTTAAAACCGCCCTACATCTTCTTGGCATAGACAGAACAAGATTGTCCAAGTCTTCTTGTGGAAGAAGATTCCACTGTTGTGAAAGAAGTTCTTGCAGTTGCCGTCGATTTTGTATAGCGTCCATATGTGGCAGGCATCTTCTCTGAAGCATATCCCATGGGATTGAGGTCTGGGGATTGAGCTGACCATGGCAAAACCTCAATTCTTGCTTCATTGAGCCAATCGGTAACAACTCTTGCCACATGTGGTCGTGCATTGTCATGCATCAGGGTTAAATTTCGGACCAACGCTTCTGCAAATGGCTGAACAACAGGTTCAAGAATATTCTAGATATATTGCTCAGCATTTAAGAATTGATCTCGAAAAATCAGTTTTCCTACCCCTCGCCCATATCATTACAGTACCACCTCGGTAGCTGTGCACTTCTTGGGCATGCTGTAGCCTTGCTGCATTACCAGGCTGACGCCAGACTCCTAATCCGCGAGTATCTGGTCTTAATCAGAATCGAGACTCGTCAGAAAAAAGTATAGTCGACCATTGTTCTCGAGCCCAGTTTACTCGATGTCCTAGAGTTCCTCTGGTTAATGGTGCAACCCTAAGGGGGCGTCTGGAGTGAAGATTGACTTCTCTTAAACGACGCCTGATGGTTTGGCTGTGGACTGTCACGTTATGCACTGCCTGGAGATGCGATTTTAATTCAGTAGCAGTTAGTGAACTCTGTCGGCGAGCCTGAAGAATGATGTACCGGTCCCGAATAGCAGTGGCGGCGCGTCTTCTTCCAAGATGTTGTTCCCTGGGATTACCTGTATCTCTGTAACGTCGCCATAGTCGGCTAATTACGCTCTGTGTTGTACCTAACCGCTCCACTGCGTCAACTTGTCTTACTCCAACTTCCAGCATTCCAACTGCCCTTCATTTCGTCAGGATGCAAATGACGACGTCTATTTTGTTCATTCATGTTTGCTTTTAACGCAATTTATGCTTAAATGGTGGGAGAAGTAACACAAATTAAAATTCGAAACATTTTAAGATTTATCATTAACTGTACTTGTTTAATGGATACTTTTGACAAATAATTGTTTATAAGTTACCTAGCAACCAAACTAAACAACAAAAGACAATATTAACGGAAGTAAAATCAAGCAAATAAAATAAAAATTGATATCCTTAGATTATGTTGATGTGTGTAGATAGGAATTGCTTGTGAGTCCGTGACTTCGACTAACGTCTATAATAACATAAGGCATGAGGATATGTTCGAAGAACCCGAAATGTTAAGCGACCGGATAAGGCGCCAACAATATCTAAGTGTGGACGACAATTTAGTAGGAAGGATCATAAGAAATAGAGATGGTGGTGGTTATGTATGTGACATCTCTTGTAACAAGTCATACCAATCGCGCAAAAAATATTGAAATATGAAGGGTAATAGTTGTAAAGCGAGGTATGTTCCTAAGTATTGTCGAAACACACTTTCGTGCAGTCACAACATAAATCCACATATAGATATTATTCTCATGTAGAAAAAAAAAACAGTGTCTGGAATGTGTTCATGATAACAAAAGATGAGGTAACAAGAATTTTTAATTTTTATCTAGAAAATGTATTTACGTTAGTGCGGTCTAATATTTTGTTTTTTTACTATAGTAGAAAACGAAAGAAATGACTTGCAAAAATGGACATACTGTTGCATTTGGAGCGAGGGAATGCTTGGCAGATAGAGAAGTATGTCGCTCGAAGTCACAGTAGATAAGTTTGGCGAATCTACTGATAACACCATCCAGGAGTTTGATAACTTGCATAGTCAAATAAAAAAAAGCAAAAAATGCCTGCAACAGGTGCTCGTGGCATATTGTTGGAAATCACCTTGCAAACGAGTGTAATGAAAATAGATCAAGCATTAGAAGCTGACGACGTGTTTTCGACCTCCCAGGTTTCGTCAGCGCAATTCCGAATGCAAGATCTGATTTCATCGCAGTTTGCATCTCAACCGCAATTGTATAATACCTCCGACAATGGACTAATTCAACCCCATGCCCTCTAGTGGGTTAGGTCGAAAGTAACAAGTCGGTACAGCAGATATCGATTGAGCTCGGACACAGGTATTTTTTGGTTTTTATATTGTAGCGTTTCTCCACGTTTTCATATGTTACATACATACGTCACGGTAAGCCATGGAAGCCAATGGTAAGTCATGGAATCACCATTCACCTTAGCAGATCGAGATATCTAGCAGGAACGATAATTCAGGAATTAATACAACTTTTTTGTTGTTTAATTTACAAGCACGAAATTAGCATTACCTAATAGACCAGTTAAAATGCCAAAAATAAGGTCCTCTTGTAGAAACTTCGCATTATGCTTGGTTTTCGAGAAAAACGAGAAAGTTCGGAAGGATTTGTGGCAAAAAATAGTTCAAACAGCAAAAATACGGGTAGGCCAACACTCAAGTTCTATGTCACTGGTGGAATTGTCATTTTAGGACAATTTTTCGATTATTCTCAATACTTCCTATGTAAACAACATATTCACCCTTCGCTTAAAGATGGAAAAAACGATTTTTTTTTCTGGAACTTTCAACACCTTCATCTCGAAAACGGTGCAATTTTGAATAAGGCTATTTCTGATCAATGGTCACGATTTGACACGTAGTATCTCCAGTTAAAATATTACCCATAATTAATGAAGCACCCTGTATAAAGGAGCATCAGAAGCACGAAATTTTGTAAAAGTGTTTTACGAAGCGCTAAAGGAAATACAATACTGCTGAAAAAATCCTAGGAAGCTATTTGATAAACTCTGTCATGACGATCAAAGCTATGTATATAGAAGTACCAGCATAGCGAACAAGTAATACGAGACAAGGTAATATTGGAACACATGAAGTGTTAGCTGATATTTGTGTAGCATCTGAATTAAAAAGTGTCTCTTATCTGCTACTGTTGATGTTTATGAATTATTTAAATGTAAATATGTTTACAAATAAAACCCAACTTCACTTAAATGTACTACCTTAATTGAATGGCCATTTCGTTACTTACGAACTTCAATTGTATGTCATATATTTCACTAGCTTATCAATATAAACATAATATAGCTTTCATTAATTTTTTAAGGGTTTCTTTTAAAGTAAAGTAAATTCTGGGGCTACCGCTGAACAAATCAAATGGGTATAACTCTAGTAATAAGTAAACCAATTTTCGCATGCAATAAGTTATTTTGAAGTGAAGTACAAAATTGTGCACCAGATAAAAACGAAAATTAGTTTATTGAATTGATTTCGAATACTGAATATTGGTTTACTTCTTTTATCTACGTAAATATGTCTTTCCACCTAATTTAGTACGCGACTGATATATGAAGGATGCATTTGTTAGTGTACTTTAGCTGTTGCAACAAAGATATCATAGAGATTCATTTCATCTGGCATAGAGTAGACTATATACATTCATATAGTAGGCAGTTATACAGGTTGGTCCATTTAAAGTGTAACACTGTAATATCTTCGAAACAATTAGTGTTATGAAGAAAACTGTTAGATAAAAGTTTAACTATATGAAGGGGCACATCCGATGGCGCTACGGTTGTCACTATAAAGAAAGACGCAAAGGTCATAGCAAGGTCAACTCTTTTTTTTTTTCAAATAGCATATGGAATTTTTTTTATCAAATTCTAAAAGAACAATAAGTTGTGAATAGAAAAATAGTAAACTACATATGACCTCAAATTAATATTAATCGAGATATTTCGAAAAAATAAGGACATAATAAAAGTCAGTGCAGCAATGTTTTTACTTTGTTTTTAAATGTAAAAGTATAAAACAAATGTTAATAGTAGCTACAAATTGTTTACATAAGGTAAATAGTGAAAGAACGCAGACGGTTATCGAATTAGATGTTCAAATTAGCGGCCACCAGCCCCAATTTGTATTTGCGCAGAAGAATCGCTACATATATTTATGTTAAGTGTACAATATCGACTTGTACTATATGAGCAAAAATTATTTAGATAAGGGATTGCCATAATTAAAAAAACCAATGTCTTTGATAGGTTCAGTTCTTTGTTAATGTTAATTAAATGTCAGTTTCGATTTGAAGTTTTATTTGACAGGAATTAAATGTCAGTTTCAATTTAAAGCTTTATTCGACATGATAGTTTCACAGTTACATAAACGATTCATCATTGAATCTTATTTTCGTACTGGAAATCTTGAAAATGGAGAATGGAGATACAGTACTGTAGCTTGCCTGGTTGAATTTCGACAACAGTTTCTTGATTTTGTGTTCGTGGAAGCTGACTTTTTCAATGTGGTCCGGAATTGTGTGCGACTGTTCAGAGAAACAGGAAGTGTAACACATAAGAGCGGTGGTGGTAGGCCAACAGTTCGTACAGAGCAAACTATTGAAAATGTTCGAGAATAATTTCTCGAACGCAGCACCAAGAACATCTTTGCGAGTCATACAGCAAGTTCCCGTATCATATGGTACATGCAGAATAATTTTAAGGAGAGACATTGCTTTATTTCCTTATAAAATGCAGGCGTATCATGAATTGTTACCGCCTGATCATAACAGGCGCATCACAGTGGGAGGAATTGCAATTCTAGCTGACATAATTCAAATAAATCAAGTGCCACAAATCCTGTGCAGACTATGTAAACTGATAATAGATATACTGAAACTCAAGTACCACTTCATATGTTCTTAAAAGTAACAAGTATATGCTTCTTAGATAATATCGAATGTCACTGTTAGGGAACTATATGTAAACCGTTTAAGCAGTGTTGTTAAAATAGTACGCATAATAGTGGTTTATTTATACTAGTGAAATTGTGTATTATTTTTCGAATAAATATAGGTAAGTAGTCTTTATATCCTTATATATTTCTTTAATTTAATTATATATTCATACAAAAAAGTACATGTGAAATTTCAAGAAAAAGCTTCGTAAATAATTAACTTATACAGTGCCAGAGAAAAAGTATCACAAAGTATTAACAAACTCCTGTTATTTTAAGATACCTACATATGTCTTTTTTACACAGATATAAAAATTAGGTGCCAATATTTGCCACTAGTCTCTTTTTTATAGTAAAGCTTTCAACATGTAAAGATTATTATATGTATATTATATATTGAACTTCATAATACGAGTATCATATTATTTTATTGTATATATAATTTTGTTAAAAATTGCTCATATTTTAGATTGCAATGGCGGGAATAAGAAATGCTGATCTGTTTGACTTATGGCGAAGTCAAAAGAATCGCTGCAGCCCAAGTTCTACAGAAGCGGTTAATTTATTTTTTAATTATATAAGAGATAAGTGTTTAGTTGAAGATGAAGTGCTTGAGCGAAATGTATTGGGTAAAGTCAAAGGATTCTGTACTAATTTGGAAAAAAGATGGAGAAATGCTAAACGTACATACTCATTTTTTATAAGAAAAAATTCTGGATGGCTTAGCAATATTTTTAATGTTCCGACAACACTTAAAGCTACTGAAATAGAGAAGACATCGGCAACACAATCAAGTACATCTGGACTATCACGTGGTCGACCCCAAAAAGAATTTTCACAATCTAGTGAAAAAACAAAACGCCGAAGAATCAAATTATTAAAGGAAAATTCATCGCCACAAGAACTTGTATTCGCAGCGAAATCCGTTTTGCGTGATGAAGGAAAAGAGCAGCAGCAGACGTAGTTTCTTATGCTACTGAATATTCTCCTGAACGGCCAGTTAAGATACGCAAAGTCTACAAGGAATCCTTCAAATCAACTGGAATTGTGCCCTATACAGAGGATGAAGGATTAGCATTAATGGTCTCGACTAGGATGACAAAAGACAGCTATCACAAGATCAGATTAGGTGCTAAAATTCATAATGCACAAAATTTGTACCCGTCTTATGATAAGATAATAGAAGCAAAGAAAAGATGTTATCCTGCTGGTATAACAGTAGGTGAGTTTGGTGAGTAAACAAATGTCAATTAAAATACTTTTATTTATTTTAAAATAATGACTTTTTATTTAGGAGCGTCAATTATCTTACAAGATTTATTAAACCACACAGTCACCAGAATTTTTCAAACAATAACAATGGATGATGAACTTACATTCTCAGAAGTGGATTTTGTTTTAAAATATGGATGTGATGGTACATCAGGGCAGAAAGAGTTTATGCAAACACCGCGCAAAGAAAGTAGAAAGAAAGGCGATGATGAAGAAAATGAATTTTCCGATGCTAACTTATTTCTCTTTTCGTTAGTCCCTCTACATATAATGTCTGCCACAAAAGAAAAACTAATATTGTGGGAAAACAAACACCCATCATCTCTTAATTTTTGTCGACCTATAAAGTTTCAGTATGTGAAGGAAACCGCACAAGTAATTAGAAGTGAAGTTGGCATTTTAAAAAAAGAAATCTCCCAATTAAAACCATTTGAAATTTTGATACGTGATAGAGTCATTAAGGTAAATTTTTCTTTTCTTTTAACTATGGTAGATGGTAAGGTGATTAATGCGTTGACAGGTACGTCGAGTCAATGTTGTTATATATGTAAATGTAAACCATCGCAAATGAATGATCTTAGTAAGATAAAAGAAATTTCTTTTGATGAAACTGCCCTTCAATATGGTCTTTCAGTTTTACATGCCCGCATCAAATTTCTGGAATGTATCCTTCACATAGCATATAAATTAGATTTTCAAAAACCTACAACTCGTGGTGCAACGGAAACGCAGATTAAGCATATAGCGGAAAGAAAAGAGCATATTCAAAAAAGACTTTGGAAAGAAGTAGTTAGGTATAAAGGTGGACAGAGTTGTACAAGGTGGTGGAACATCCAACACGGGAAATGTATCCCGCAGATTTTTTGAAAACTCACAGAAAGCATCCGAAATTACAGGGGTCGACGAAGAATTAATAAAACGTTTTAATATTATTTTGTCGGTACTGGCTAGCAATCGAGAAATCAACAATAAAAAATTTGATGTATTTGCAATGGATACTGCACATTTATTTGTAAAAAAATATGGCTGGTTTCGAATGCCTGTAAGCGTACACAAAATCCTTATTCATGGAGCACAAGCAATCAAACATGTAATTCTGCCCATTGGAATTTTATCTGAGGAAGCCCAAGAAACCTGTAACAAGACCTATAAAAGGTTCGAGAAAATCACACCAGAAAAAATTCCAGAATCAATACAACCAGTGATTTGATACATATGCTTCTGGTGTCATCGGATCCTTTAATATCATCCTTAAGAAATTCCCATCGAAAAAACACGAAACAATTACCTGAAGAAGTTCTTGAACTATTAATTAATGAGGATGAGGAAGTCGAAGAAATCGAAGATGAGTTCTCCGAAGAATTAGAAGAGAGTTATTGAAGTGTGCGTATTTTACAGTATTATTAATAAATTATCTCAAGTATCTGTATGGTAGTTCTATATGTATATAATAACAAAAGACTACTTTTCTAGGCATTTACATATTAGGTTTAGTCAAACCTCTTCTCTTGTTTGATCGTAGTTGAAATCCATACATATGTATCTATGTATATAATATTTTATTCAAATGCGCAATAATTTATTAATAATAACAATTTAATACTCTTGCTTGTATATTTTCAAGTAAACAAACCTATTTCCCATATATTTTATATATCTACTTATTACTTATTCGTATAATATAATTTTGTCCACCTAGAATTGCAATTCCTCCCACTGTGGCGCATGTTATATTGCCAGTGGTTCACCCAATATTTATTGAACCTATTAATGACCTCTTGGATTTGACATTTTTTACAGATGAGGCGTGGTTTCATTTGTCAGGATATATCAATTCACAAACCATGAAAATGTGGAGTGCTGGAAACCCTCACATATTTTGTGAGTCTTCGTTGCATCTCCAGAAAGTTGGGGTGTGGATTGGTGTTTCTCGCAGACGATTGATACCCATAATCTTTGAAGGAACCATCAATGCCCAAAGGTATTGAGACAACATCTTAGAACCCTTCATAAACCAACTCCACGAAGACGAGCTGCAACAGGGATATTTCCAACAAGATGGTGCCCGACTCCGCAATCTATTGTGATATCCTTTGCGGGACGTGGGTAGGTGTTTTTAAATTGAACACATCACTTTTATAAAATATAGAAAACCTTAAACTTTATTTAAGTTAGCAATTGAGACCCTCCGTACATGTGTCTTTTACAGAGGTTACACTTACAACTAAATACAAAAAAAATAGAAAAATACTATTACTATACGCTGCGGACATACGGACATTCGTCAGCGAAAATATGATCTAATACATCCGCAATTCATTTACCTACAAGGTGTAATAACCTGTGTGTCTTTGATATGTGATGACAACACTTATTTTACACGTGCAATGCATTTATGTAGACCAAGAAATGATACAATAAAGAAAAAAAATAGTATTACTGTTTTAACAATTTTGTAACGGAAATGATTTATACGCATCATATTACACCTTCCCGGTTAATGAAAAAAAATTTTGATTTGATTAAAATAAAAATTTTACAATTAATATTAAACTAATTCCTAATAACACTTATACATATGTTGTTATGCTATTCGGCTATAATTATGTGTGCACACTATATTAACATGTATACATATATTTGACAAATTTTTAATTAACTATAATATTTTTTAACTCTATTTTTGTGTACTAGCACAATTTTACCATTTATTTTTAATTTTATATTTGGCGCCTCATCTTTTATTACTTTATAGGGCCCTTCATATAAAGGATCTAGCTTAGTGCCAGTCTCTTCCTTAATAATACTTTGTCGTTAAATTTATAATTAACACTACAACTTTTTTTATCAATTACTTCTTTTCTTTTGATCTTTGATTCCATTAAGTTATTTTTTATATCTTTCCATGCAGTTTGTAATCGAAATTTTAATTCGTTAATATAACTCTCAAAATTATATATTGGATCAACGTTTTCTAATATATTACTAGGCAAGATACCTTTCTTTCCAAACACTAGTTCGTATGGAGTGTATTTTGTGATGGAATGTACCGTATTGTTGAACGTGAAACACCAAAAAGGTACCCACGCTGCCCACGTATCGGGATATTTAGCTGTGTGAATACGTAGGAAAGACCCTAGATTTTTATGGGTGTTTTCTAAGGAACCTAAAGTCTGATGATGATAGGCGGTTGATGTAAGTTGATTAATTCCCAGAAGTTTAGCTGATTCTTTAAATACCTTTGCTAAAAATTCGGTGCCTTGATCCGTAACAATTTCCTTCGGAATACCAAACCTTAAAATAAAATTGTTGACAAAGGCTCTTGCTACGGTTTCAGCGTCCTTATTTTTAATAGGATAAGCTTCTACAAATTTTGTGAGATCGCATTGTAGCGTTAATATATACCTAAAATCTTCATCATCTTGATTCAGAGGTCCAACAAGATCTAAAAAATTTTTTGAAATGCAGACGACGCAGTAGTAGTAACAGTCAACGGTTCGACAGGATGTCTTGAATGTTTATATCTTTGACAGTCGTCGCATTTTGTTACGAATTTAGAAACATCATCTTTTAAATTGTCCCAGACGTAATACCGTTTAATATTGTTATACATCCTATTAGTTCCTGCGTGTCCTCCGGTTGGAAGTAAATGGAAATCATTTAATATCAATTGACGAGTTTGCTTACAGTTTATTCTCTTTACTTTATTTATTACGCATATTTTAATCCAGAAGTCTTT
Organism: Holotrichia oblita; assembly: GCA_023690525.1. NCBI lineage: Eukaryota > Metazoa > Arthropoda > Insecta > Coleoptera > Scarabaeidae > Holotrichia > Holotrichia oblita. The sequence goes on from CM043015.1 coordinate 50,873,482, forward strand.
AAGCATACTAGGCTTTTTAGACAAGCGCGCTATTAACATTTTGTTCTCTTCACCTTTCATTATGCATAATTGTGGAATTCCATATTCTTTGCATATATCCTGTAAGTATCTCAAATCTGCTTCTAGGGCATGATCTGATAGATTTCTTACCTTAATATAAATTATTTGCGATTTTACGTCATATACTATATTTCCCGTTTTTACTATATTTGCATTATTTCTTTTATTTAAATGATTTTCATTTAACTGCCTAAGTTCTACGGAATCTATAGGTCGTTTTAGTAGTTCTACAATTCTCGGTTGGCCAGTCCGATCGTTGTTTTCATTACTAAAGTTTTCCTGTGATTCAGAATGACTATTTAAGGGGAAGGTGTAATTGATTGAAAAGAGTAGTAGCAGATTTTTTAGATATGAAATTATCTTGGATATCTTTAACTAAATCTTTAATCGAATCGTACTCCTTCTTTAATCTAATTTTCGCATTCTCAGAGAGGCGAGTTTTCAAAACATAGTTAACTAAATGTTTCTTATCATCATTTTTTAATAGGCTTTCATAAAAAAGTATCGAGTCTACTAGTTTTTGTCGTGTCTTCATTTCCATCCATAGATGGCAATAAAGACCCCGCTGTTTTTAAACTAAAGGATTCCATGTTTGAATGCGATTCTAGCCTATCTTTTAGAATATTATTTGTGTCATTAATAAGACTTTCTATTTGCTTAACATAAATTTTAACTTCATTAGTTAAATGTAAATTACTTATATCTAAACTAGCTTGTGTTCTTAAACTATTTGATGCCGTTACAAACTGCTTTAATTCTATAAGTTTCTTTTGTGTTAATTCTAAATTTTTCCTACGCTCTTGGTTGTCTTTAGTAATATTGGTTCTAAATACCTTTATGTCCTCGTATAATGCCTTAAAATCTTCTAACACTCCCATTTACGTATAAGTCTTCTGTTGATTAACATTGTTACTAGCTTTGAAACTTAGGTAACTGCACTAAACACTGGTCTTCGCATTCATTCCGAGGGCTATAAGTTCATGACTCTTGCTTATTTCTCTTCTTATTTGCTTCTTTGTGGAATTTCTGCAGCGTCGCCATAAAAAGTATCCTACTGCTCCTAGACCCATGACGAAAAGTAAGAGACCGATAACCTCCCATATGGTCAATTTTATTTGGTGTAACCCTGTAGTTTCACCACTGTTTCCTGTTTGAGCTATTATTATCTCCTCCTCTTTCTTCGATTGATTTGTACCCATGGTTCTACTGTTTCTTGAAATTGCTTATTTTCTTATCTTTTACCCAAAAAGAAAAATTCGTTTTTTCGGCAGGATCGCCATGTGATATCCTTTGCGGGACGTGGGTAGGTGTTTTTAAATTGAACACATCACTTTTATAAAATATAGAAAACCTTAAACTTTATTTAAGTTAGCAATTGAGACCCTCCGTACATGTGTCTTTTACAGAGGTTACACTTACAACTAAATACAAAAAAAATAGAAAAATACTATTACTATACGCTGCGGACATACGGACATTCGTCAGCGAAAATATGATCTAATACATCCGCAATTCATTTACCTACAAGGTGTAATAACCTGTGTGTCTTTGATATGTGATGACAACACTTATTTTACACGTGCAATGCATTTATGTAGACCAAGAAATGATACAATAAAGAAAAAAATAGTATTACTGTTTTAACAATTTTGTAACGGAAATGATTTATACGCATCATATTACACTATCGCTTATTTACGACAATTGTTTGGCGATCGTCTGATTAGTTTACGTTGTGAACCTGAATTCCCGCCAAGATCACCAGATTTGACTATCCTAGATTACTTCGTTTCTCCACATTTGAAAAACACCATTTTTAAAATACCAGTTCATACACTTTCTGAGTTGCGAAATCGAATAATTGAAGAATGTGCCAATATTACGTCCGAAATACTCCGGAACACATTTGAAAATATGAAAAGGCGTGTAAATTTGTGCCTGCATGAAAAAATAAACCCATAAGTAAAAACGTTACATTTAAAATAACTCTTAAACTCGACGACATAAGTATTGTTACTATTTATTTGACAAGCTGATTAACTTAGGCACATAACCTATATAATTTCAACTACTGACGATGAATTAAACACACACGGTACGTTCAAAATTCCAAAGCAACACTTTATCTAAATAATTTTCGCTCATATGGTATATGACACGGAACCAACGACACCAGAAAACATGCAGCAGGAAATAAGACATGCATGTGCAGACTTTTCTGAAGACATGTTACTGCGTGTGCGTAGAGATTTTTCTGCGCGAATGCAAAAGTGCATTGAGATTGGTGGCCGTCAATTTGAACATTTAATTCGATAGCCGTCTGCTTTCTTCAACTGTTCACCTTACGTAAATAATTTGTAGCTACTATTAACATTTATTTTCTACTTTTACATTTAAAAAACATTTGCTGTACTGACTTTTGTCCTCATTTTTTCGAAATGTCTCGATTAATATTAATTTGAGGTCATATGTCGTTTACTATTTTTCTATTCACAATTTATTGCTCTTTTAGAATTTGATCAAAAAAAATACCATTTCGAAGATACATATTACAGTGTTACACTTTAAATGCACCATCCTGTATACAGGAAGGGCCACTAAAAGAGGTAAGCGGCTGTATCTCGGAAAGTATTTGTCCTAAGTTCTGCGGGGAAAAATATTAATAGTAAAAGTGGCCAAGGGAAATTTCTGGAAATTATTTTCAAGTTGCAGATTTTACCGCTAGGGGGCATCACTGCTATATTCAAATCTGAAATTCCTACTATCTCAGAAAATCGCAGAATAAGCGGTAACTTTGATATCATCAATTGAAACCCTACTTAATACTAGATAACTTTCTTTAGTGACATTTTTTCGTATCTGTCGTAATAAGGGTGGGGGAAGATCATCTACTTGTCAATGTTTAAAGTTTAATATTTCCGTTACTATTGAACCTATCCGAGTAATCTTGGACTCGTTTGAAACGGACCGTTACTATTGTGTAAATCGGTTCGTAAGCGGATTTAAATTACACATATTTTACTGAAAACTGCATCTCGATATCTCTATTGATCCCAAGTTATCGCTAAAAAAGAGACTAGCAAGTATAAAGATAAAAGCGAGTCAGGCAATAATATCATAAAAAATAAGTTTGGCTTTGGCAAACATTGCATATCTTTAATGACAGTATTATAACGTTAAATTATGCATTTTATTGTCTTCCGTTGATGTTGATTTTGACCATTCAAAATATTTGTTACGAATGTTGAGGCCGTCGGTATGATAGATTGAGTGTTGGGAGAATGTGATTACAGTACAAGTGATACAGCTTAAGAAGTCACTGCAACGCCAGTTAAGCTATCACAGCTAAATTTGTTGTCGTTCTAATTTTCCAATGAATCCATCCCTATCAAATGTAGATGATTCTTCTGTTTTTATTACCCTCACTTTCTATTCCATGTCAGTTACTGTTCTCCCTATCCCACCCCCTTCAGCTGGTGTAATTTCTTTAATGAAGTGAATTGTGGTTGTTCAGAAAATTGACTCCTTTTGAAAAAATCATATAAAGCTTGTGCTCACATGCATTTTCTATTTGAATTTTAATCACATTGCTCGAGGAATTCTTGTTTTTATGATTCAGTGATGGAGGAATTAACATATTTTAAAGAGGATAACTGGGGCTGAGGCGGTTTTGCGTCTGTGTCTGATGATAAGTCGTTTTGTCACCAAAGCCTTGAAGAGGCGTAAGGACGACCGTCGATCTTTAAGCCTGCAAGGTCTCATTTAATCAATGGTAGAGCTATGCGAACATCTTGGTCATATTTTTGGCCAACTGCAGTACAGCCCTTTACACTGCGAGGTTGGCTTTCATATCGACAACATCTCCGGTGACAACATTGTTTCTACCTGTTGGCCTGAGCCAGCTTAAACGTAATATAACAATCAGGAAAAATGGAAAGGCCACTAGACCTGATGTAATCGCAAATACCACCGCTAAGGTGATGATGATTTAGACACTTTAGCCACGATTGTGAATGTTATGCTGAATGATACAACTTTTCCTGATGTTTGGAAACATGTAAGTGTCGTTATGTTCCAAACGCGGGATAAATATCCGAAACAGATCTTTAAGTCTTTTGTCATCTTGGCTAACCTTTGAGATACCATTATCGAGGGCAAACTTCTGTCCGATAAACACTTCCAGCGATTTTAAATAAAGGAGGAAATACGAAACGCTTTGGATCAGCAGTGCCCTACTGGAGCGGTCAACCTAGAATCCAGGACCTTTTCTGTTAAGCGTTCTGACTTTGTCTTGGCACAGATTAATCTGTATTTTTAGTTAGTTAAGTTAGATTGAATACAATAATTCATCATTTCTAATTAAAATGGAATAGTAAGTAGCGAAGTTCTTCACTGGATCTCTTGGTGCAGAAGTAGAACACTAAACACTTTAACCCACTGAACACCAAACAAGTTTTAACTAAAACACCGACGCGTTTCAACAGCAATGCTGTCATTATCAAGGCGATAATAAAACTAAATTAAAATAAAATCTACAAAAACAGGTTACCTAAATGTTATGCAGAAATCGAATATCTTTTTGCCAAACGCAGTAAACTTGAGATTCAAGCTTACCAACTTTGGAAATTTTTAACATTAGATCTTAATGATGTTGAATATCAACTATGGTGTGATTTTCAGCGGAACATGTTTATTTCAATCGATAGGAAAGTTCAGAATAAGAAATTCTCTCATGATAGGAAATTAAGAAAGTTAGGTTGTTTTTTAAAAAATAAACATCATGTTCCGATGAATACCATTAACATAGTAGAAAATCATTCTTCGCAAACCTTTAGTGAACGGGAACTTAATCTTTTGAATAAAGGATTGAAATTTGGTTTGCAGACTCCTGAATCGAATGTTGAGTGGGTTATTGCCGGGATAGAATCCTCTATCCAGCGGTTTCCTGAGCCCACAAAGCAGTTTGTTAGGGAGGCCTGCAAACATACTATTTCAAAAAATTTGAAATCCTATAAATCACCTCAGAAATCCGAAAACAAAAGATTGTTTTTATTTGAAAGCTGACAAAGGGAACAAGGTTGTTATTTTAGATAAAGAGGACTACTATGATCGGGTTAATGACCTGTTGAGTAGTGGCCCTTATCGGTCAATTTCAAAAAATCCTTTACCGAAAATGATTAGAGACGTCAACAACGTGTTTAAAACTTGTAACAACTTTGTTACTGCCGACGTTAGACGTAAGCTACATGTTTCCAATTCTGTTATCCCTAAATTATATTGTTTACCTAAAATCCACAAACCTGGCAAGTCGGTAAGGCCAATTGTTTCGGCAATTGACGCACCGACTTATAAGGTTTCCAAATGGCTGACCATTGAATTTAATAATTTGCCAATACAGCAACCTAGTTTTGCAGTAAAAAATTCGTTAGAATTTATTAAAGAAATTCAAAATATTCAGTTGCTGGAGGGTGAAGTATTGATTTCATTTGATGTTAGTTCTCTCTTTCCTAGTGTACCGATTCCAGACACCTTGACATACCTCGAGGACTTGTTGCTTCAAAATAGTTTGAGTCAACAATGTGTCCGGGAATATATTCGCTTAACTGACATCTGTATGAAACAGAACATTTTTCAATTCAACGGGGGTTTTTATGAACAGCTGGAAGGAACGGCAATGGGTAACTCCTTGTCGCCCTTTTTGGCTAACCTTTTTATGAGCCGTTTTGAAAAGGACTTAGAATCTGAGAGCGAATACTTTCCTAGGGTTTGGTTGAGGTATGTGGATGATATTTTCGCTATATTTGACACTAAAAAATGTAATATTGACGATTTTCTCAATAGATTAAATAATCGGTTCGAAACCATAAAGTTCACTTGTGAAAGAGAAGAAAACGGTCAGCTACCCTTTCTAGATACTTTAGTAATTAGAAATAACAATAGATTAGAGTTTGACGTGTATAGAAAGGAAACCAGTACACTTCGCTACATTCCTTCAGACTACCATCATTGTGTTCAACACAAAATGGCAAGCCTGAATTTTTTGGTCCACAGACTTCTCACTTTTCCCTTGAACAAGGCGAGGTATGAGAAAGAGCTTAAAATTATAAAAGATGCGGCCAAGTGTAATGGTTTCCAGCCTCAGCATATCTATAAGTTAATTAGGAAGTTTAATTATAAGAAAACTGTGAAAGAATCTACGACTTTTCGAGAGGATGTTAAAGCTTCACCCGTTGTGACCCTCCCTTACGCTCCCTTTATCACTAAAGGTTTGAGTAAAATCTTCAAAGAGCTAGATCTCAGAATAGTTTACAGTTCTGGGACTAGTTTACGATGTCTCATCGGTAACCCTAAAGATAAAATACAACCTCTAGAAAAGTCAGGTATTTACGAAATCAATTGTAAAGATTGTAATCAAAAATATATTGGGCAAACCAGGAGAGCAGTCTCAACTAGATTCAAAGAGCATATGGCTCATCTTAGATTTAATAGAATTGAGAAATCGAGCGTTGCCCAACACATTTTTGAAACAGATCACAACATCGATCATACGAATGTTAAATTAATTAGACAAATAAACAATTGTAAGTTTCTAAATGTTTTCGAAAGTTTAGAAATATATAAAAATAAGTCATGTGTAATGAATTGTGACAATGGCCCTATACCGTATTCGTCATTGTTTTCGTTAATCGGAAATTAATGATGCGTATCGGATTGACCGTGCATAACATTTAGGTTACCTGTTTTTGTAGATTTTATTTTAATTTAGTTTTATTATCGCCTTGATAATGACAGCATTGCTGTTGAAACGCGTCGGTGTTTTAGTTAAAACTTGTTTGGTGTTCAGTGGGTTAAAATGTTTAGTGTTATAGTAAGTAGCGTCAAAATTCTATTGTTAGTGTAATACATTAACGAATAAAGTTTTCATGGCGTCTGGCATATATTTTACATAATGACATTATACGTTATAATGCAAAAAAATTAAGTTAATCTATATGCTTTCCAATACATATTTGAATATTAGAATATACAGAGAATTAAGCGTAAACGGAAAAGACAGGAGTTTCAATCAAATCGATTATCTACATACATATATTCTAATCATTTGTCTCTCCATTTGTCCTAACATCTATTGAAATCTATTCTTTTTTACAACAGCATCATATCCATTCCCGCTCTTCTCTACGTTGCCGGTAATCAAATACTTTAATATTTGGTTTGGAAATCGCTCGCTTCGGAAAGTAATTAACTTAAAACTTTGTTATAAAACTGTAGACATTGACTAATTTTAATTGAAGAAATTAAAAACTTTTAGGTAATCATAAAAGAAGGAAGCAATTTTTCCATTATTGAAAATATAAGTGGAAAGAAATACTTATATAGCTACTCTAGAAGATTCTAACTAATATTCACTACGAATATAAAAAGAGTCAACATAGGATTACTTTTACTCGTACTTCTATTACGATCTTCATCTTCCGCCAGTAGTTTTTCAATTTTCTCCGGAAAATGTCGCTTAGCACACCACACAAGCCCAATTACACCCATTACAATCGTCACCGTCATCAAACCCAACCAGAACGGTTCGTGTAGCATCCTTTCGCTCAACGGCTTGTACGGAATATGCATCATACGTTCCTCGCATCTCGGACCTTTCCACCACGCATGACATTGACATTGAAAGGTATCGCCTTTTTCGGTACAGGTGCCCCTGTTCTCGCAAGGATTACCTTGGCAAGGTTTACGTCTCTGTTCGCAGGTGGGACCCGTGTAACCGTTTTTACAGTGGCACTTGAAGGACGTTTCTGTTAGTTCGCAGCTTCCGAATTTACAAGGTTCCAAATCACATTGTGTTAAGGCACAAAATAAGCCTGTAAAAAAAGACATCTTTATATTATGTGTAAATCTAACTGTAGAGGTAAAGTTTTACGATTAATTATCCGAAAGCTGACGGGTACACATAATTTATTATTAAAGGTATAATCATTAATTAAATCTACTATACTGTAATTAGTTTCAGTTACATGACAGAGGTAAAAAGAGAATAAGAGAAATGTTTGTTTGGGTTTATCGGAAAGTTTTAATGAGAATTAAATGTATTATTGTTTATATATATTTAAATATAGCTTCTTGAAAGGTTGCTTTAGCGATGTTGTTTTATGAAATACAGTTTAATTAATGAGATTGCATTGATTAAAGTTTCTGGCAGCTATCAAGAATATAATTTACAATCACCTAATATGTTTGTTACAGAATTTCTCAGATACCCTTAGATTACACAAACTTTGTACATATGTAATGTAATAAACAGGTTGATATATTATCCTTCTCTATATTTGATTTATTTGTAATTAGATGGAGATACCTACTCGATATTTGTTTTTACAAAAAAGGGAACCTTTACTCTAGCGTGATGGCCTATAAACTGCTTGAAAACTTTGCATTGGACAATTTTATTGGAGACAAGGTGATCCCCTCTGCACTGTGTTGTTTATTATAAGCTTTTTTTGTGAGATGAATGTATACGGTGCAGATAGAAAAAAATGAAAGTTGACGGTTACTTCCTATTTAAAAGGAATTATCTTCTGCGAGAGTTAAAATTTTTATCTACTCAAATAACAACTGCTATCACGTAATACATTTTTGAAAAAGGTTTTCGAGTTATCGTAGCATTTATCAATAGTAATGAATTTCTGAGTTGTCTCTGTTAATTCATTTTTCTCATAGGTGAAATGGGTTTCAAAACGAGTTACCGATTTATTAGAGGATATTTTGCTAAACAAGAGAAGGAAAGTGATATGGCAGTAAGATAGTGTACTTTAAAATAATTTTGGCATTATAAGGCAATTCTTAAAAAGTTAGTTATTTACATACCAAGTACAAAAAGATTGTATTACATGCTTGGTGACACTGAGAGAGGACGGTTTCTATGGCCGTCGCGATCACTAGATCTATAATGTGTTATTTTTTTTTAACGGAGAAAGGCATATAGAAACATTATACATTAGAAATGACAAGAGTAATATGCACGTATGAAATTCTGAGAAGGTTTGACACTTGTGTATAGTGGCGGGAATTTTGAGAAAACATTTGTAGAACACTGTTCCTGTTGTTTTACTATTGTGTTTCTTAAACTTATTTTAAATATCCCCTCGCTATATGTACAGGGTGAGTTCTTTTGAATGTTTAGCACTGGGATCTCAGAAACTACTGGAGATAGAAAAAACGCTTAAACGGGGAAAGATGTGCAGTATTACGAGTTTGATTTAAAACTGCTTTTGTTTCTCCGATAACTTTTATGGCTTATTAGATATTCAAAGAAAACTAAATTTTACGATTTTCTTTAAACATCGTTAATAGTAACTCTAGAGAAAAAGTGTTCAGACAAAAGTTTTAGATAATTTTACCCCAAATAAAACTATGTAGCTAATTTTTTTTGTTCGTTGCCCGTTATCGAGTTATGACACAAACTTGTGTTTTTTTTTAATAGAAAGAATAGTTGGTTTTGACATCTTTAGAAAGCTTATTTTTTGCTGATTACAATGATATAAGATTTGATATGGTTATTTAAAAAAATAAAGAGGATATAGACATTTTTATGATTGTTCACTAAGATAAAAACTTAAAAAAATGTTTGATGTTTTGTAATTCAAAAAATGAAAAATCTGAGTTACAATAGTGTTCGTTGGAGCAGTCGAGATAAATATACTAACATTGCTTTCACGTTGAGTCACATAAGTGACAGCTGTTAATTTTTACTTTTAAGTCATAATTCTTAATTGTCAATGTTTGACAATTAACTATTAATTAATTTAATTGTAACTTAAGCGGTGCAAACGGCCGTTAATCATAAGTTTGCATTGGCTATGGAATTTTCGACAAAAGCCGTCGCTACCTACCTTTAAGAGATTATCCATCTACATCGACCCGACAAATTTCAACAGAAATGGGTACCTTTCAACGCACTATTGTCAGACTGTTGAAGAAGCATAAATTTCGTCCCCACAAATTATCAGTATCACAAACTTTACATGAAGATGATATCATCAGACGAATAGCTTTTTGTAGATACTTTAAAGTTCAGTATCAAACCGATCTACACTTTTCAATGAAAATATTATGGACTGATGAATCTGTGGAATGTTTAATAGGCACAATGAGCACATATGGTCTCAAACAAATTCACTTCACGTTGAACATAGGAGACCACAAATTAAGTTTGGATTTAATGTTTGGTGCGGTGTTATAGGATCAACTGTTCTTCCTCCTTTTATTTTTGATAGATCACTAACTGGCAATCGTTATCTTAATTTTGTACAACAAGATTTCGAGGAAATCTTAGATAATTTAAATTTAAGAACCCGAGCAATGCTGCAATGGTTTCAGCATGACGGAGCGCCTCTGCACAATCAACTGAATGTTAGAAATGATTTAAATTTGAACTTCCCTAATCAACGGATAGTACGAAATGCACCCTTTGAATGGCCGGTTAGATCTCCTGATTTATCAGTTTTGGATTTTTTCTTGTGAGGTGTACTAAAGGACACAGTATACAAAAGAACATATGAAACAATCGACGATTTAAGAGAAGGTGTCTTAGTTGCTTTTAATAACATCGATAGGCGTAAGGTCCGCAATGCGAGAAATTCTGTTGTGAAGAGATGTAATTTGTGTATTAATAATAATGGAGGTACCTTTGAACATTAATAATGTTGTGTGCCCTTAATAAAAGTTCTTATCTTTTATTACTACATAAGATTTCAAAATAAATTTTCGTTGGGTTTGTATTTTATCAGTTAAAAATGCAATTGTTTTCCATAAAAACCATAAAAATGTCTATATCCTCTTTATTTCTTAAAATAACCATATCAAACTTTATATCATTGTAATCAGCAAAAAATAAGCTTTTTAATGATGTCAAAATCAACTATGGTTTCCATTAAAAAAACACAAGTTTGTGTCATAACTCGATAATGGTGAACGAAAAAAAAAATGAGCTACATAGCTTAAGGATGCTAAGCATGTTTAAAGAAAATCGTGAAATTTAGTTTTCTTTGAATATCTAATGAGCCATGAAAGTTATCGGAGAAATAAAAGCAGTTTTAAATCAAACTCGTAAAACTCCGCATCTTTCCCCATTTAAGCGTTTTTCTATCTCCAGTAGTTTCTGAGATCCCAATGGTAAACATTCAAAAAAACCCTGTATATAAATCAAATATTTAATTATCTCAAATTATTGAGGTTACATCTTAAATGTGTTAAGCACACGGTTGAATTAAAAAAAAAGTTAATGTGAGCTCTTATTCGATTTTCTATTGCACGAGGGAAACAAACAGCGCAAGCGCAATATTACCATTATATGCATGTCTAGACAGGTTGAAGCGTGATAGTACAGTTTGGAGCGTTGTTATGTATAAGACTCAATTTAGTAGATAACGGGAAGCAAAGATACATGGCATGTGTAATCGTAGAGTATTCCAAGTGTGAAGTGCGTGCGGTTATCAGAGAGGGAAATTTATGGCAAATTAGAGGGCGTCTATGGCTTGAATATCTTAAGCTGAAAGGGAGTCAGATTTGTGTGCAAAAAATTTAAAGATGAATAAACTTGATCTATGATTAGGAGAAGAACAGAGGCAGACCAAGGACCTCACACATGGATGAAAACTGCTGAATAGTTCAAGATTTGGTTAGGAACAGGAAGGGGATTCTTTAATTGCAAGCATCATTACCGGAGATTAAACCTGGGTTTATGAGTTCACTCCAGAGCCGAGACACAACAGTTATAATGTGGAAACATCCCAGATCCCCAGTTCACAAAAAAAAACTATACGTTAGATAAAGAAAATAGTACCGACAGAACTTTTTCGAATATGAAATCTTGATCCATTTACAGATATAATTTTCAAAGAGCAACTTCTGACAGTAAAAAGTATACAGTACGATCGACCGTCCTAGGGTCAGTCGATGTCATCCGAACGGGTATGGAAAACACCACCACAGACAGGTACAGTTTCTTACTGTCAATTTGACAGTATCGCTTCTTGGTATGCATATACTATTTATTTTTGTTCTCCTTTTCTTTTTAATAATGAATATGTTCTTCCTTGAAGAAAAGAAATTCGTAGTGAAATATCATCATCGTCGTCAGTCTGTCAGACAAATTACCTGTTCTTTCCAAGCAAAATTTCAAAAAGTATTGGTTATGAAACTGTACTCCGCATAATTAAGAATTTTGAAAAGCATTGTTGTTTGTATCCAGATCGTCATAAAAAGACCCTAATACCACAAAATGAGCAAAGCGCTATTTTAATTTGTGCCGCAGTAGAAGAAACCTCGCGCACATCTAGCAGAGAAATTGGAGAGCAGCTGAATGTTTCGCACGATACGGTCTTGAAAGTTTTAAAGAAAAATAATTATCGACCCTACAAGTTAAATAAAGCAAATGAAATATTTCCTAATGATAAACATGACAGATTCGATTTTTGTGAAGCACTTAACGGACGTTGCATCAATGACGAAAACTTTGCCAAAAGCATTTTATTCACTGATGAGTCCTCTTTCGTGTTGCATGGACGTCACAATCCCTCTGTTACACGCAATTGGTCTAAAGATAATCAACACGTAATTTATAACGCTCGCACTCAATATTCCTAAAAGATGAATGTGTGGGGATGTCTTTTAGGGGACCACATCATTATTGGTCCTTTTTTTATTGAAGGCAATTTAAACGCCGAAAAATATTTACAGCTTATACAATATACTGTGTTACCGTAGATAGGAACCTTCAAAACGTCGCAATGCGCAATGTTTGGTTTCAACAAGACGGCTGTCCGGCTCATAACGCAGTTATCGTACGAAGATACTTAGAGGAAGTCTTTGATAATCGGCTGATCACCGACCATTCAGTGGCCTCCTAGGTCCCTGGATTTGAAAATAATAGAGCTACGTAGAGTTACGTGAAAAGGTAATAGATTGCATGTAACATATCAGTCGAAACATTGGCCAATGTCCGTAGAAATTTTGTTGATAGGTTAGGGTATTGTGCATTTCAGCTTGGAGATCGTTTTGAGAATTTATTGTTTTAAGTTTCCCTTTATCCTGATTTTCCATAGAACTTTGTTTTTTATGTTTTAAACAATAAATCTGACTTTTTTTAAATTAGTTTATATTATTTGTGGAAGGACTTTTCTTTTTGAAATGAATATATTTAGTAGTATTTTCCTACTGTTAAAAGCAGCTTGAGAGTGGTTTATTGCATACGCTTTCGGATGACATCCACTGACCCTAGGACGGTCGATCGTACTGTATATGTATGTACATTTTAATTCAGAACATCATTATAATAAAATAAACACCTTTAGGAATATTATAAGTGCATCTAATCATGTACACAATTTTTTTATTGTTAGAGTGTGTAGTGTTTTATTGTCATTTGTCCTGCGGACTCGTAATGTTTTCAAGCAGCTCATGTGGTTTAAAAATTAATCGACAGCTGGTACTACTGTTAAAAAGACTGAAAAAATTAGTTTAAATCTTTCAAGAACAGCAATAATAGCCTTTAATGTCGTCAAATTGATTTTACTTTTTTTCTTCTACTTATGCAGATATAAATTTGAGAGGAGCACCTCCAAAAACGATTCTGATTTACCACCTTGTTATCTTACCTGTAAAATGTTTCTGGCACTGACACGTCCTCCTACTCCCGACAGAAATACACCTCCCACCTCTTTGGCAAGGATTAGGCTGGCAGGATTCTACGGCATCGTTTCTCCGCATCAACAATTTAGCGAAATAATTAAGATCTATGTGGACTTTAAGCGTAGCGTTTAACAAGATACCATTAGATCCGCTATTTTGCCGTAGATGCAGGGTATTTAGGTAAGACATAACGAATATCTCGGAATGTTCGTCGGTACGATCGTAACAAAGTAACCAGCGAGTACCGTTTGTGTCTGCGTAATTATCGTAAACTTCGATGGAATTATCTTCAAGACAACCTGTGCTATTGAGCTTTACATTGTACACTTCGACCGAGATTACATGTCCAACAGGTGCGATGAAATGTTGAATAAAAGAGGAGTTTTTCGGTGGACTATCGGGGAAATTCAAATGCAGTACGCTACCGGAAGTTGTGTTTTGTACGTTTAAAATTCTTTCCTCTTCGATCGAAGCTAAAGTTTTGTAAATCGCTTTAAATCCCCTTCCGGTTGGCCTATTTCTAGTCCTCAATTTTAAAATTAATTTTTCAGAGTACGATAAAAAAGCGCCTTCAGTTAGAAAATCAGGATTAGTGTAAGGGTATATTAAAGGTGAGTTGTACCCTAATTTAACATTAATCACAGCTTCCTCTAGTAACAATTCTCCTTTATTCGTGTAGCTGTTGGAGGATAAGTTGAAATCTATAAACTCCAACCAAATACGTTTACCAGGGGGTGCCAAAACAATAAAAGTACAATCTAAATTAGCTAGGAGGAAATTTGGATAGTTTGGACTTTGTATTATCCCTTCCTTTGCAGTTAGAGTTAATTCTGGGCAACCAGTGATATCTACCGAATACCAATGCAAGTAAAATCCTCCTCTTGCTATTGAATAATCCGAATGAAATCGTAATTCAGCTTCATTGGTCTGAGATACAAAATCGAACCTATTCATATTAGAATCGTGAGATCCACAATATTTAACGGCATCATTGTACCGGTCGATTTGATTGTTAATACTTTTAACCTCAATGTAATCGTATAAACATTCCAACTGAGGTTCAACGTCGATCTTTTCAAAATGTATTATTACCCTGCTTCTTTCTGATCCGGCGATTTTGATAGTAAAATCTAGGTTATTATAGTAATTTCCCGGATAATTCGGTGAAGTTAACTGCCCTTCAGATCCATTAACGGTTTTATTAAAATTGATCCCGGGCTCGAAACTTTGTCTGCGCCTTTTGCAGACGAATCCGCCAACTGTAGAACATTTCTGCGGTCTCCAATAAAATCCGCTTTGTATCATCGGGTTAGTAGACGGTACCCATTGTGTTGAAAGGCAAAACGGCTCTTCGGTATCGATGATGTTGTTCTCAGTGTACTTTTCGCCCGGTACCCAATTGGTAAAGAGCATTTCGTGCCCATCTGTCCAACTAAACGTTCCGGTTTGATCAGTCTTTGCTCCTAACCAGTAGCTAATCGTTGTTCTGTACTCTGAAGCTTCTCTAATATTGCTAGTGATGAAATGGTCTTCGTCTACGGTTAGGATCGAAGCTAATTGAGCGCCGACGTTGGAACATATTTCTTCTGATGTGCTCCACATCACTTCTGGGTAGCTGACGAATAGGTAGCAGCTGCTGTTGAAGATCTTGAATCTGTCGTCGGCGCACTGCATTACTGAAATGCAAAATAGGTTATGTTATAAAGAATTACAAAATATGTTGACATTTATTAAGTCAAATCACAATATTACAGTAATAGAATATTTGAGATACTTTAGTTAGTAATTTAGAACTAGGGGATAATATGCCAAAATTGCAATAAAAAAATCTTTCAGTTATAATAATTTACTTCATGCCTGAATTTTATTAAATTAAGCTCAGCTCTAAACTGATTTGTTAGAGCTTGACAGAAATATATATTGATCATTTTTATACTTATATTCAATTTAATTGTTTTAATATTGCTCTAGAATGTAAACATAATTCCATATATACAGGGTGTGACAATAGTGCAATATTCTTCCATATCTGCCTTACTGTAGAAAATAAAGTAAATATTTAGATATTGAAGTTAGCTTTATCAAACCTATAATCCAAAATTATTTCGTAGTATACAGGGTGTTGAATTTGCCTGTAACCACCACTAACACCTATAATGACAATAAGCAGATCTAGAGTTAAATATGTTACACAGTGTCTTTTTGAAACAATTGAACATTTTTCTTTAACAGTATAGTTAACGAGGAAAATTATCTGGCTTTCCTAAGGAATGAATTAGAAGATTTCCTAGACACACCTTCTCGTAATATGATAAGGCATTTGTGACTACCGTAAGATGGAGCAATGAATAATTTCACTAGGAATGTATGAAATAATTTAAATAATGCATTTCATGATAAATAGATTTTCCACAGAAAGTCCACGCATGGTGTATGGTTTTTCATTTGGGAATACATAAAAGAGCAAGTTTACCGAACAGTTCCAATAACACAAGAGAATAAGCAGCAGCATATATAGCAAGCTTTTTAAAGTATTGATGACACTATGCCGCACAAGATTTCTCGATCATTTATGAAAGGAATACAAGCTTGCATCAAAGAAACTGGTGGTTATATTGAAGATGCTTTGTGAAATATTTTATTTGTTAGTTACTTACTTGCAATCTTCTTTTTCATTAGCTACAGCGTATTTTTAATCTTATTGTAGATAAAAATAAATATATTTATGTGACGATTTACCAAAGTCTAGGTAATATCCGTACATATTTCAATTATTTTGATAAGTACGTGTATCAGTCAGTACAGCATGTGAGTGTGGAACAATTAAATTCTATTTGTAATTTGTTTTAATTTGTAACATGCACAGAAACGGGAAATAATTGTAAATATTTCGAAAACCACCAAGTTTTACTGCATGCATGCTTGATTCAAACTAATCGATAATCAAATTTTACTTTCAACTAACCTATAAAAATACAGTGGTTCAATTTGAAAAAAGAAGGTTTTCGCAATTGAATTGTTTTTCTAATTTACATCTGACGGCATAAATTTTATTTTGATTTCTCTTTTCCTTTTTCTGATATCACCACAACTTTTGGTTTTTATATGGAACACCGAAGTATATATTTATTGAAAAATGAAATGAGATCTGAAAAGCAATCTAAAAGTATTTTTGGGAAGGTATTCACAAGTAGGCATAGAAAAAGAAAAAGCTTGACGTTTCATCGGAGAAATAGAGACAACTGCAAATGTTAAAAAAAGCTAAGTCCTTCGAATCTTTACGAAACTTAATTTTCGAGCATATCAAATTAGAATTAATCGCTATCTATACCCAACAAATTTTAACAGAAGATTAAAATTCTGTAATTGGTTTGTAAGTAGGTGTAATTAGTATCCAGTTTTTGCAAGGCATGTTATTTGGACCAATGAATCTTATATAAATAACGATGGTGGTTTTAATTGCAATAGCCGTCATTGAATCTATAAAGATCCCCATTATACCGTCGCAAGATTGAAGCAAGGACAATTTGGTTTCAGCGTTCGGTGTGGTCTAATTGATTATCAATTAATAAGACCTTACCTCTTCAATGGAAATCTAAATGCTGTATCATACACGTACATAAATATACTAAATAATAATTTAAAACTATACTTGGACAGTGTACCTCTTGGTATTCGTCGGTCAATATAAGAATAACAATACGAAATAATGATTATTGATTACCGAATGGATAAAATGATTGCAAAACTGTAGAATCAACAATATATAAAACGTCAAACTACTTCTTTTTCCATGCCTACTTTATGTAAAATTCTATAAATATTCAATTAACGATATTTAAATACTCCTATAAAAATATTATATGTATTGTATATTTTTGGAATCATTTATCACTTCTCTTGTAATTTTTGAGCAAATATATAGGATGTTTCATATAAAAAACAGTTGTGGTTATATGAATGTAACTCAATAAAGTGCCTGAAAGATGTCCAAACCGTTTTTCTATCGCACCTAAGAAAAGCGAGATATAGAGTTGAAAGGGTTTTGCTAAAAATTAAATAACACCCTGTAGTTTGAAAACGGTAAGAGACAGCGGAATTCGGCTTGCACTATTATTATTTTTAGGAGAAAAACTGCTCTGGAACTGTGCAACAGTTGTTTTTCTATTCCCTGCAGGTTCTTTGGAAGCCTCGAAAGTATACCAAAATGCGTCACTCTGTAAATACCTAAGAAATTCACCAGCACCTGCATGCTCAATTTATAACTACTTCCATTGGTAAAACCAACATTACTTCTGGATATGTTTCTCTTGTAATAAATATAATTTCAGTGCAGTTAAGTGAATTCATAAATTCAAAGAAAAATGCAACTAACGATGGGGATTTTATTGTCTTCAATGGTATTCTGGTGGTCTCTACTGCTGGTCTATATCTCTGAATTATATGTCAGAAACCATGGCTGATAAACTTGTAATTTTTTCGAAAGCCACGAGAATGAAATTGGTCGACTCCACTTGGTTATAGAACCCGTAAAGAGGCTCTTGCTTTAAAATTGATAAAACGTAATATTGCCATAATAAAACGTGTTTTATTAAGAAAAAAACGTACTTTCATTAGGAACCAATCTACATTAATTAAAAAACAGACACTAGAGAAACTGGTCAGAACATTTAAGACACATTCGAGAAAAAATAAGCAAAACCGGGCATAAACTTTGGATATGCATCAAGGGCGTTACACAAAACTTTTTGGGCAATCATAAAGAAAACAATTATGAAGACAAGATGCTTTTTCGAATGATTTTTCTGTTATATTACAATATGTATATTTTCCTTACAGAAAACCAATGATATAAACAGTTATTGTAACTAGCTATAGAAGCCATGAATAAGCCATAAATTTATTAATTTAAGAAAGTTCGTAAATCAAGTAGTAAAAGTGTGACATAAACTTTCGATAGTCTGTAGGAACTTGGTAGTTTTCGCATGTATGTATATATATATATGTAAAGGGTTTTCCAATAAGGATGATATGATTTTGTAATGATGTAGTAACCATGGTAATAAAGTTACACCTGTCACTTGTTATTTATGTTCACTAAACTCTAACAATTTATTATGGCTAAATACTCGCTCCAAGAATGTTTGGTTATTGTCCAAAAATTTTACGAAAATTGTCGTTTTGATGTGCACACTTTTCGCGCACTTCACGAAAACGGTGGTCTAACTAATCGCCCTTCAGTGCTAGTCATTCATCGCATCGTTAAGAAATTTGAAAGTAATTTTACTCTTCACGATGTAAAAACACCAACATGACAGAACTATTGAGATTATTGCTGCTGTAAGAGCTAGTGTTGCAGAAGATCCAAATTTATCAATTCCTCGTCGTGCTCAAGAGTTAGGACTTAAAATACCAACATTTTGCAAAAAGATTTGAATTTATTCCCGTATAAGATTGTTTTGACTCAAGAACTTAAGCCCCTGCATCATCGTCGGCGCCGCGAATTTGCTGTTTAGAGTTTAGAACGACTTGAAAGAGATTGCAATTTTGCGGAAAAAATTATCTTTTCAGATGAACCTCATTTTTCGTTAAGTGGTTACGTAAATAAGCATAATTGCCGTTTTTTGGTGTGAAAACAATCCACAACAAATTCACGAGAAGCCTTTGCCTCCTCTGAAGGTGAACTGTATGGTGTGGTTTATGGTATGGTGGTATCGTTGGACCATTTTTTTTCCAAAATGAGGTTGGGGATTCAGTTACAGTGAATGGTGAACGATACCGACAGATGTTGACAAATTTTTTACGGCCAAATTTGAATGCGCGTGATTTGGAAAGTATGTGGTTCCAGCAAGACGGCGCTACATGTCACACTGCTCATGAAACTATCGCCATACTGCAAGAAAAATTTGGAGAAAAGATAATTTCAAGGAATTCAACGGTTCCCTGGCCCCCAAGAAGCTGTGATTTGTCTTCTTTAGATTACTCTTTGTGGGGTTATTTGAAATTTAAGGTTTATGCAAACAGGCCGCAAACACTTGATGCTGCGAAATTGAACATTGAACGCTGCATTCGTGAGATTACGCCCGATTTATTGAACAAAGTCGTTGAAAATTGGATTCATTGAATTCACTCGTGCACACGAAGCCGAGGTGGACATTAAACGAAGTGCTATGCAAAACATAAATGTTATCGATTATACTATAAGATAATATAAAAAGTATGGTTATATTTGAAATCATTTCTATTTTATTTCATTTTAAAATCATATCGCTCTTATTGGAAAATCCTGTATATACAACTGTGTAAGCATTGTGTGCTTCTCCCTCGGTTGAGACTTCTCCCTTTATTTATTTAGTCTTATTTACATTTATCACAGAAACTCATATTTTTGTTTTTTCGTACACGCCGTTGGTTTTATTTTCTTTTCCATTTTTCTACTTAAGAAGTACTGAATATAAAATAGAATAAGTACGAGATACTTGGTGCTAAAACATGGTTTATGTATAGACAGCAGTCGCCTCTAACATACATATTATTTCGTGAATCCGTTAAATTTGTGCTTACCACGACATAAACTTCGTAGTCAACTATTAGACTCTCAAGTTACTAAAATTTACCTGTAAACACATATGATAAGTCGTTAAACGATGACTAAACGATCTTATTAAATAGTAATTTTATATTACAACATAAATAAGTGCTGCACGATAAGACGGATTAATAGACTTTACCAGTAATTTAATAATATTCATCTGACAAGTACTTGATTTCAGTTTCGCAAAAAAAAACCGACTTGATATCCTTTGATCTGTAGTCTTTGATGCTGTAAAGTCCCATTAGGGGGTAGATGAAAATTCACTTTAAACAAGGCATAGCAGCAGCGACTACGGTTTCTTTAAACGAAAGCATGTTTAGAACTGCGCACACGTAATTTCTATTAGTACTGAATGTTTTACAGCTTATGCAAAGGAAGGAAAACGAGATTTATCTTCCGTTTTTATCGATTAATTTCGTATCTCTCAAATATTAATACCTATTCGATATATTACAGATAATTAGATGATCTCTTAGCAGATCTTTTAATGTACGCAGTAAATTTTTTCGAGTAAAAATTTTACTTTAGTACTTATTTTACAAAATTATTTACACTGTACAGGCTGTCCCATTTTGGGCACTTTGCCGGGGTATCTCAGTTATTAATAACGATAGAGGGTTGCGGTTTTCGTAATACTGTTCTACTTTTTTGTGAAACGAAAGATGCCGCAAACAGAATTTTGCTATCCCCCTTAGTTTTTGAGATATAGGGTGAAATTGAAAATTTTCAATTCACAAACATCTCTCGTATCTCAGTTGCCATGGAAGTTAGTGAAAAAGTAAAATTGGAATATCAACCAGTTTTTTACGAAGAATCCAGTGGCGTAGTTAGTCTCTTTCGAATTGTAATAATTTTCAA
Source organism: Holotrichia oblita (assembly GCA_023690525.1). Taxonomy (NCBI): domain Eukaryota; kingdom Metazoa; phylum Arthropoda; class Insecta; order Coleoptera; family Scarabaeidae; genus Holotrichia; species Holotrichia oblita. Next base: position 50,894,690 of record CM043015.1, read on the forward strand.
GTTATGGACCATACTTATGATTATTTAGATGGAAACACCCTGTATATTATTTTTTATTTCGATTAAGCATAATTTGGGGATGTCAAAAATATATAGTTGTGTATATTTATTTACACAAACAAGTTAAGAATTTGATATTTAACACATGTGCGTTTGTGAACAGTAGGCCATTGCCGCGTTACTAAGCAAACAAGCGAATGTTTAAATTTTGACAGATTTCTTGTTGCGAATTACTCTTGTTACGTAGGTATTTTTGTCGTAGTACTTTTTGTTTGTTTATCCATAATGACCATTTATGAAAACTATGAAAAATACGATATGCTTAAATGTTTTATACAATGCGACGAAAATCCCCAAGAAGCTTCGGAGTTATACTCCATTAGGTAAAGTATTTAAAGTGCTAGCATTAGCGCAATTTCTGATTCTCATATTTAAGGATTGTGTTTGCTTATATTAGATATCCTGAGAGAAGGCAGCCTTTTCTAGACATTTTCGCTTTGAAAAAAAATCTAGTTCAACATGGTTGAACTAGATTCTAGCCGCGTCTCAAAACATATATCAAACAAGGCAAGGAAAATAAAGCAATAGATGTGTTATCTTACGCAGAAGCCACGAATTCGACTTCTTGTATAAAAATTGAAGAAGAGGTTGGTGTAACAAAATCTGACGCGCAAAGAATTTTAAGAAAATTTAAATATCATCCCTATAAATTTAAAGTAGTTCAACATTTGCACCCCGGAGATGCCGAGCGTCGAGTAATGTTCTGTCAATGGTATCTGCAACAAATCAGAACCAATGAATCTTTTGGAAGGTCTGGTCTGACGAATGTTATTTTTCAAGTGCTGGAATTTTTAATCGTCACAATACGAGGCACTGGTCAATAGAAAATCATCACTTGATATTTGAAAAAGCACAACAAGGACGCTTCGGTGTTGGTGTATCATGTTTTATTTTGGGTGGACGCATAGTGTATAGAATGTATGAAGGGAGGCTCACGGCACGTAGGTATCTAGAGATTCTTGAGGAAGTTATACCCGAATTGCTGGAAAATGTTCCATTGGCCCATTATAATTCAATTTATCTCCAACAAGACGGAGCGCCCAGCCACAATGCTGGCTTATTAAGGCCATTTCTTGAAAATAACTTTCCTTAAAGATGGATAGGTATGAACGGACCTGTGAGATGGCCTCCACGATCTCCCGATCTTTCCATATTAGATTTCTTTTTGTGGGGTTTCATGAACTTCGTGAGGCAATTGCTTTGGTCTATCAAGCTCTACATAGAAAGCCCATCACTATTTTAAATGCAATTAAAAGAATGCCTAAAATATGCCAGAACTGCATTCGTCAAAATGGAGGTCATTTCCAGCACCTAATTTAAACCCTTGTCTTTGTAGTTTACGAATTGTTTATACTTGTTATTGTTAGCTATTACATTTACAAATACAGCAATATAAAAATATCAAATTCTTAACTTGTTTGTGTAAATAAATATACACAACTATATATTTTTGACATCCCCAAATTATGCTTAATCGAAATAAAAAATAATATACAGGGTGTTCCATCTAAATAATCATAAGTATGGTCCATAACTTGAAAATTATTACACTTAGAAAAAGACTAACTACGCCACTGGATTCTTCGTAAAATACTGGTTGATATTCCATTTTTACTTTTTCACTAACTTCCATGGCAACTGAGATACGAGAGATGTTTGTGAATTGAAAATTTGCAATTTCACCCTATATCTCAAAAACTAAGAGGGATAGCAAAATTCTGTTTGCGGCATCTTTCGTTTCACAAAAAAGTAGAACAGTATCACGAAAACCGCAACCCTCTATCGTTATTAATAACTGAGATACCCTGGAAAAGTGCCCAAAATGGGACAGCCTGTACAAGGTGATTCATTGTGGTATATTTTCGAGGGTTACCTGGAACCTGTAGGAGAACCGATTTTCGAATAAAGTAAATACAACTTAATTAAGTGTTTTAATTTGAGAAATGAAGATGGAAATTTAACAAAGGATCATTATTTTGAGTTGTTACTGTTATATTGACCGATGAGTAGCAAGATGTATAAGTTTGAACATCTTCTATTGATTAGTGGCAAGAAAGCGTTTGACAACCAGGTTCTAAAGCAAAAATCAATTTCTTTTGTATAAAATGTAATACTTATTTATGTCTTGTCAGAATTAAAAATAACTAAACTTTATATTTTCTCAATAAACAAACTTTTTTTCTACAGAAATAAGAAATTAATTCAGAGAACTGTTCAACAAAGGTTCGGTATTTACTTTGAAGAAAAATAATTAGTTGCCGAGAGGGTTGAGTCGTTAGTAAGGCAAGATTAGTGAAGATTAATCTTTAATAAATATTAGCTTTTTTCTCTTCTTTTTGCGATAGTATTAAAAGAAGTAATAACAATTTAGTACATTACCATTTTCGGTGGAAACTCGAATTTTAAAACCGCCATAATGATGAGAGTAATCCGAACTAAAGCGCAACTTCAACTTGGATCCCTTACTGACGTAACGTAGAAGTTTCAGTTTGGAACTCCAATCGCCGCATAATCTCTTACTGCTTTGCGAGTTATTCGGGTAGCTTAAGTTCGATATACCCTCCCAGATCTCTAGGTAGTCATAGCTGCATCTGAAATTAATATTTACATGAAGTGGAATGAATATAAATGAACATACAGTCTGATTAGATCTACCTATGTTTATACAATATTAGTGTAAACACAAAGGTAATATTCGGTATGATTTAAATTATTGTAGAAAATTATGTCAATGTTTAAAGTTAATAAACTTAGCTTGGTAAGATAATATTATGGTTACCTGCTGAATGCATTATCGACGTATATATCTCATAGCGCACGTTGGTAACAATCATGATGAACTACATTGCAAACTATATTAAGGTTAATGGCAATATTGCATTATAGGTAACACGTGCATCACGATGTAACTCAATGCAACGCACTGGGGCGTGAAAAAATTACTGCATCATAGCCATATTGATTAATTAAACCATGCAAATGTAACTACGTTTCGCGTTGCTACTATGATACGTCGAGTAATTCAAATACTGTACTTTTTGTTGTTAATTTTAAAGAGGCATAGTGCTAAAATAAACCTAAACGTATATAACTAAACATCATCTTACGACGGTTCATTTTCCAACACCAATTCCTCAAAGTCGAGAACGATTCTATATCCGGAAGGTGCCGTGATGTCTGTATCGCAATCCGCATTGTCCGGATACTGACGTGGAAAACCGGGACTGGAGACGACTGCACGCTGTTGCTGACTCGACAGCGTCACCGACTTATTGCAATCAGGTGGCCAGCTTTCCTCGAGCGACTCTGAAAAATAGAGAAAAACGGAAAAGTATTCGCGTTTGTCGACGTAAGCATTCGAAGCGCGTGTATCGAGATATTCAACGGGATTCACCGGATACGCTGAGAATTTCTCGATTTATGATTTATAATGGAGAAGTAGGTATAACTCATATACGGAAGATATATTTTGTTATTGACTATTTCCATCCGCTGTAAATATATATAGGTACAATATATTATAAAGATATTTCTCATTATCGTCGTTAGGTTTTATATACTTATGCATTGTCTATTACTTAATGTTGTATGTATACACAGTGGGGCACCACATTCGCCTCGGTTGATATACGAAAAACATACTTTTAAAATGGTCTTGCTGAAGTAAGTCTATTACACGGGAGCCTAAATGAAAATCACATCACATCAGACAAAAAAATAAATGATAAATATCTAGTACACGCAGAGAAATATTATCTTGAGTTAAAACAGACTGTTTCAGTTCAAAACAATCCCGTATTTGTATATCCGCAAAACTATAGAGTGTTATCACAAATATCTTTTGACGCAAAACAATATTGTTTTATGTAAGAATATAATAGATTTGTAAGACTTCCGTATGTCGACCACTCAATTGACAATTTAACGGAAACTACAGGTTTTACTCCAAAACGGAGTCCAAAACGGCCCCCTTTTCTTGCGGAGATTACTCTAAGATACCTAAAAATCGTTCTAAAAAGTGTTATTTCTAGGTTATGTCACGTTTTACTAGTGTTTTGACATTTCTGCGAGGATTTTCAGTTGATATCCAGTCAGAATTACGAAATATCGAGCGGCAATTTAAAAAAAGTCCAGGAATATAAAAATAATAATCATTTTTTTATTTTGCAGTATCTCTTAATACAATTAATAAGTAATATATATTTCTGTGACTAAAAAACGTATCTACTTTTGTCTTTTATTAAATTTACACAGTGAAATTTGATGTTAATGCATGAAATTTATTTTTAAAATAATTATTTACGTATCATACATCATCACATTAAGAAGAAAATTATGAATATTTAGATACTATTTTGACTAAATTTGAAGATATTTTTAATCTATTAAATGTTATTAATTGCAATTAGCCCTTTTCCTTTGCAAAAAAAGTGTAGCACGGTGCAGCACTGAACTACACTTTACAACAGATTCTCGTTCCTTTGCACGGTGTAAACAAAACCAGTGCTGCACCAGGATTGTTTATCTGCACCAGGGTAATAGCCAGGTAAGTATTTCTTATCTATGGTAATAGCTGGTGTAAATTACACTATTTTAAATGTCAAGCATATGTCAAAGTGATTAATGAAGGTATTTTTGTTCATGCCGTTTACTTTATACTACGAACGTTATTTATTGGAATTTGTGCAGTATATATTGATCAAAAAACGTAAAATATTTACAAAACGCATGTAAAGAGAAGACAAAAAAGGTTATGTATTGACTATAAAGTAAAAAATTGTTCTTATCTTTTAGTTAATTTCAGCCGGCATTAGGAACTTTTGACGGTTCACAAAGAATTTTCTTTTAAAAAAGCCATTGAATAAGGTAATAAAGTACGATTTGTAAATAAATTAGTGAAAAATATTTTCGAATTACCTAATCCATATTGAAATTTTCATGCTTTAACGCATAATTTATAATAATGGGAATTGACAGTTGTTTTTATAAATATATGCAAAGAGAGCCAAAAGAGTTTATCTTAACTAAATTTGTAAGTATGCTTGTACCTACGTAATAGCTATCATTATAGAAAGTAGAAAGGATTAGTAAAAGTGCTACTCGTTTCTTGTCAAGTCAGGTTATGATCGTTATGATAAGTTGAGGTTATGTCATAAATCCATCTACGCTCAATTCGTTCCTTTGTATTATCGCCTTCGTTACAACACTGTAAAAATTGTAGTGTAAATTGCACTACACTAAAAAGCAAAGGAAAAGGTCTATTAAAACTAAGCTAATTGTTTAGATATACGTTCCTATTTTATATAATGTATTTGCATTGAATTTAATAAAATACAAGAGATGTTTTTTAGTTACTGAAACTTATCAATTAATTGTATTAAAAGATACTAATGACAATTTTTTTATTCTCGAACGACGTTTCAAAATTGCCGCTCGATATTTCGTAATTCTGACTGGATATCAACTCAAAATCGTCGCAGAAATGTCAAAACACTAGCGAAACATAACCTATAAATAACACTTTAGAACGATTTTTAGGTATCTTAGACTGATCTCCGCAAGAAACGGGGGCCCGTTTTGGAATCAGTAAAACCTGTACTTTCCGTTAAATTGCTTATAAATTGCCAATTCAGTGGTTGACATTCGGAAGTTTAGCCAATGGATTTACTTCAAGTACAACGTTTGCTTGAAATTATTCCTCCAATTCCCATGAAGCTAAAATACACTTCATATAATGCATTATTAAATATGTACTTTTATTACTGCAAATATCCACGCCTTAACTACCTATAAAAAACTTATATGTATCTAATTCTTGCAAAATGGTGCACGCAGATAAAAATGCACGTATAAACACTTCATATACAAATATAATCTCGAACGCAGCTGCTCGAAATTTGCAATTCAGCTATTTTACAAATAGGGAAGTTATTCAGATCAAATATGTACTTTACAACAAATTAGTCTAGATTGTATTAAACGCATTTACATATTCCAAGAAAATGTGTTTGAATCAAAACAGAAATATTCTAGCATTAAAAATATTTGGGTAAAACAGTATATTTTCTTAATTCAAGAACATTTTTCTCTGTGTGTAAGGTTAAATCATCACAAGGACGGAAAAAGTGACGTAAAACTTACCTTTGTCACTTGAAAACCGTAACAGTTACAATAGTGCTTTATCGGATCATTTTATAGAAAATTTCATCCTTCATAAGAAAGATTTTACATTTTTTTAATAGTTTACTTTGTTAGACGAAAATTTTAGACACTTGCGAGAACAGCCTTGTCTAATAATAACTATTATAACAGTGTAGTAGCAGACACGTCGTCCGCGTACAAGCTAATCTGTCTTTTGAGTGCCCTAGGAAAAGTCTACGAACGTATGGTGTAGGAGAGTCTATGAACAGAGCTGGCAAGAACAAATGGCGTATCTGCCCCGAGTGAAATAAGATATAGAAAATGCTTTAACACTGCGTCTTCGAACTAAATGATCAGTGAAATGAAGAACAACAAGATGTCTCAGATTTTTGTGAACACATCGAAAGACCACCAACGTGTTGTAGTGCTCAAGAAAAAAACAAATTGAAGGTGTCGATTAAATGATATCGAAGGCTTTCACGGTCTGAGTCTCTGTTAGAAGAAGTCACTTATATTAGTGGCGAAACGTCGAGTTTGAGTAAGTTTTATATATATTTTTTGTATTTTTCATTTTCATTTTTGTTTTATTTTATTTTGTATTGTATATACATATGTACTTTACTATGACGCGGTCAAAACCCGGAAGACCTCATAACGAAGGTGTCGGTGTTCCACAGGGTAGGTTTTGGGGCCAACATTATCGAACATTCTGTACAACGGAGAGTTGAAGCTTAAACTATTGGAGGGGACAATGATACTTGCAAACGCTGACGACTTGGTTCTTGTTATGGAGCCGGAGGACGTCAGAGATCTAGTGTTTAAGACGAATCAATTCTTCGAAGTTATCGCAGGATATATGGATATGAAACAACTAAAAATAACCCCCCGCAAGTTAGAAACTATGATACTTAAATCTCTCCGCAAGAGGGAAGGCGTTGCTTCTAAAATAATAGGAAGCACTATAGTCCCCAATTGATTGTTGTGATTGAATATCTAAGTTTACTAAATGTCTCAAGAATATATGTATATAACTATCAAACGGGTCGATGGCCGCAGTGGTTAGGCGGCTGACTATTGTTGTGAGAGGACGATAGGTGCCGGGGTTCAATTCTCTGGAGGGACGGTGACATTTTTTCAGAGAGTTTAATCCCGGATCGACTTGCCATTCGCTGTTGGGAGCAAAGTGATTAACAGCGCGGCATCATAAAAGGCGATATGATGTTGTCACAAAGCCATTTAAACACAACTTACACACACTAAACTACACCGCAAGAGTTGCAGTGATAGCCAGACAAGTAATACAGCTTACGGAGTCACTGCAACTAAGCACCCACCACACATTAAAAAAAAAAAAAAAAAAAAAAACTAAAGTTATTATTGACGTTGAATATATTTCGTATGTACTCGTGAGTTCTATATAATCTAATAAAATGTAACAAGATTTCGTTATTGTATACGATTTTATACTGAACTAACGCGACGGAAACTTCAATGGTTGCCATTTTCACTAAGTCACTTCTAACGCAGTCACTCGACGAGGACACGCTGCATAAGCTGTATTCTGACAGCTAAAACCTGTGTAAAACCACCAAATTGTGATAATTATGACAGTTTGACAGGTTTTACCTGTCAAAATACAGCGTATCCAGCTAATACCTTCTGGGCTTCGGTTAGTTATGTGGAATCCATCTGGAACACATCTTTTTTTAGAAATAGCTGTTCATGTAAAATCGAATGTATTGCAGTCTGCAAAATGCTAAAAGATGCTTCTATCTTATTGTAAGTCACATGTCATGTCATCATTTTCCGCACAGCATCGATGTTTTCTGGAATCACAATAGTTTTGGTCAACTTTACGTGATTCATCGCTCACTGAGACACAGCTACGACGAAATTCTGCAAACCAATTGTAAACTGTTTCCTCTGCTGGTACTTCATTACCAAAAGTTGACGGAAACGATATAATGCATTTTTGTGGAGTTAGATCTTTTTTATAATTGTAAAAAATTATCTAATGAACACCTCTACAAGTAATCTCCATTAATTTACAAACTCACCGTCTTAAAACTGGCACTGTTAACAAACTATACTGACTCGATTTCTAAGCTATCGCGGATTTCTCATTGACGAATGTCAAACTTTAAGAACATGGTGATTACATATGTCAACGGGTTCACGGGTCGATGGCCGCAGTGGTTAGGCGGCTGACTATCGTTGTGAAAGGACCACGGAGTAAAGAATAGTAGGGAGGGAATCATATGGTCGGTGAAGTGATGCCACTCAACTACGCATGCGTGACCACGTCGCCATATTGGTCAGCCCAAGCAATCGTGTTTACCTTTGTCTTTACATGTGTTTTTTAGTGGTGTTTTCTGATTTTTGGTGTTTGTCGCAAATTATTGGATGATTATATTATTTATGCAGCTTGGATTGTGTGGATAGTATAAAGTTGCCGTCCCGAGTTGGCGTATACAAGCGTATATTAGATAACAGATTACGACGAATCTGTCGTCGTATAACTTGATATTTTAGTAGCTTTCGTTACGTTTTCGACAGGAATAATGGTTTGTTGTGCTGCTTATGGATGTTCAAATCGAACAGATAGAAAAAAGTAATTTATGTAACATACCTGGCCCTAAAATTACGTTTCACCTGTAAGTGCATTCATTGTATATGAATTTTGTTCATGTTTATAAACTGTTTGTTTAGTTTTCCAAAAAAACAATGACATGAAACACATTATCCTACTAATAAAACCAATTGCCAAAAAATATATAGGCATTAGATTTCATTATATCGCAAAAACCTGTATAGATAAATCGACATCAAAACTTCAATTATTTAATAAAATTACATTGTTTAGCGGTAATTAGTTTAGAAGGTATTTATAAAATGTATATTTCAGTTGAGTAGCAAATGAAAATATAGTTTTCCACATCAAAATACGCTGTTTGCTTCCTTGAATTCACTTTTACATATTTCTGCATATCCTTCCTGTATAAAAGTGGGGCGTGCTTTGTATGGTTGCCTATCATACAGTTGTGCGTCTCCCTTCCGTCTTGCGGCTTCAATTTACCTCGTCTACAAGCACGGTTGGATTCCCTCCCTACTATTCTTTACTCCGTGGAGAGGACGATAGATGCCGTGGTTCAATTCTCTGGAGGGACGGTGACATTTTTTCAGAGAGTTTAATCCCGGATCGACTTGCCATTCACTGTTGGGAGCAAAGTGATTAACAGCGCGGCATCATAAAAGGCGATATGATGCAGTCACAAAGCCATTTGAACACAACTTACACACACCAAACTACACCGCAAGAGTTGCAGTGATAGCCAGACAAGTAATACAGCTTACGGAGTCACTGCAACTAAGCACCCACCACACATTAAAAAAAAAGCACTATCTAGTGGCCCATTGTAAAAATATAAAACGTCTCCCTCGTAGTAGTTACTTTTATGAAAGTTTTGAACTTAAATTTTTCTTTTTTGTACTTCCTTTTAATATTTTTTGTTTTCAAACGACAAAATACCATTAAATATTAAATAGATCTTAATTCAAAAAGACAAAACAAAACGTCATTAAAAGAACAACACTGGTAGAAGGTATAAGCATACCAAGAACGATAGAATAGACACGATAATACACCGGATAACTTTTGTTTAAAACTTTTTTACTTTTTTTAAGTGAAATGTTCAGCCATTATTTTATATTTTTGTCATGATTTTATACGAGAAACATATTGTTGCGGGATTCATTTCCATTTGCATAACATTTTATACTTCAATAAAATGTATGAAGATAATTGGGTTTTCCTTTTTTCATTATCGTATTATTTCGTTATATTCCTTTTTCCACTGAATCTACATCAAAATGTAATTCATCACTTTATGATTATTCTTCACATGAAACAAGTATATTAATTGTACCAACGCAACTACATGCAACGTAGGACAATTATCGTGTTTGCGGTCGGCCAACGTACGGCCAAACAATAACAACCTTAAATTGCAAATTAGTATGCAGTCTCGTCCAATGGTGAGTAAAGTGTGTAAAGTTTTTCTTATAATTTAAATTAAATGCAAAATTGCGCAAAACGCACTGTTGGTTGTTACAAATATATATACAGGGTGTCTCAGCGAGACCGTTCATTAGAAGTTTAGTTCTGGCCAAAATATAAATTTGAAAATTCAGAATTATGTATAGTCAATTATGTTCTCTCAAATTAAAATATTATTAGATTTCTGGCGCTTAATTAATAATTATCCGTTAAATGCCTTTATATTATTACCATAAAGAGCTAAAATAGATAATAATAACGAAAACAATATTTATAGAAATCAAGAAATTCTTAATGTATTTAAAAACAAATGGGTGTAAAAAACAAGAAAGAAATTATTAGAAATAATTATTCAAAATGGTGGCCGTTCGCATTCAAGCAGAGTGTTAAACCTAAAGTAACACCTTGAAGTGTTGCTCTTTGTCGGCGATGTCTGGTAGACCAGATCTTTGATGCATGCCCTTAAGAACAAGTCCACAGGTGTCATATCTGGAAATCTTACAGGTCAATTCCTAACCGCCTTACCTGCTTGTCTTCGAACATTAAGGTGTAAATATTGTTTTCGTAATTGTTATCCATTTATTATTGTTTATTATTATTTATTTTTGTTTATTAACGATCTGATATATTCGCTTAAATGCTCTGTTCTCGCTTATGTTGATGACCTTAAAATCTGCAACAGAATCAATGAATTGGATGACTTAACTTTCTTCAATCGATTCTAAATATTGTTTATGAATGGTGCAGAAACAATAAACTAATTTTAAATGTTTTCAAGCGGATGCTTTCAGTACCTCGTACACCATCGATGAACATCTTTTAGTTCAGAAAAAAATATCTAGAGAACTTGGTGTGGTTTTCGATGCAAAACTTAGTTTTAATGATCATGTTCTACATATCAGTCAATCAGCGCTTAGATCTTTAGGATTCATATTTAGAATGTGGAGAGATTTTGACAACCTTACTGCAATCAAATCGTTATATTTTGCATTTGTGGTTGGTAAACTAGAATATGGGTCTTCTATATGGTATCCGATCTATGATGTTCATAATAATACCGTCGAACGAATCCAACAAAAGTTCTTAAAGTATTTGAGCTTTAAAACAGATGGAGTTTATCCTGACCGCAACATAGAATATCAACATCTTCTAATGAGACACATGCTTGAAGCTTTATCTCCTAGAAGAAATAGAACTAGTGCAATGTTGATTAGAAACATACCTAATTCATAATGTAGTAGATTGCTCCTATCTTTTGGCCAAAATTAACTTCTTGGTGCCACGGCTGGTGTCCAGAGCTCCTCAGTTTTTTAGTATACCAACTTTCAAGAGCAATAATAATATTTACAACATAAAATTAATTAATAATATTTAGAGCTACGTAATTATTCCTATTTGCATATTTATATTTCTATATTATCCATGTATGTATTATATGTTTTTATTTTGTCCTGTATTGGATTTTTTCTGTTGGGCAAATATATAATATTATTATTGTTATTAATATTATTTTAACTCTTATGATGATAATTATTAACTCATAAAGCATCAAACAACTATGTATGAATTTGGCGCTTGACTTTGACAATAAATCTTTGAGAACGCTTATTTTCCATGGCACACTGGGTATCGATGAAGAGAGAATGAGAAAATCTAATTATCTCCTAAACTATCAACTTTAGGTATAGGATATGTGGGACATTAAAGATGTAAAATTGGACGCCGAAGACAACTAAGTAATAAAATATAGGGAGTGCCATTTTAAAACATTAAGTTATGGTGCTTCAAAATTTCGAAGACTTAACGTGCCATTGTAATGTAACCATGCACTGTAGACAGCCGTTCTCGGCGCCAAAACATACTCTCACATGTTCTTTAAGCACATTATGAATTCTAAATTGATATCCGAAAAATCGAGTGTTGATAGAATCTGATTTTTTGAATAAATGTCCGCTATAGCAAATTTTTTTAAGAAAAAGTCGAATAATTACGAAACGTCCGAACCAAATTGAAAAAAGGTATTTATAAAGCTTAAAAATAGGTAAATCCCAATATGTAAAAACATACAGGGTGTTCTATTAAAAATAACAAAGTAGATGGCGACTTCCGGAAGCGCTAGAAATCTAATAATATTTTAATTTAAGAGAACATAATTGACTATACAGGCTGTCCCAGCTGACGCGGTTTATTTGATAATTTGTTTATTTTACAGTATAGAGAAAAAAGTTTCAAATATAAATTGTCCCAATTTATAAGATGCAAAGCTAGAAAATCAGGGTGTAACAGTGGGAACGCCGTGGCCTCTGGTAATCAAACGGTAACAATTTTTGGAAAGTTCTATACTGGAACATATGTAAGCGGATTAGATCTACAATTTAAGAATAATAGGCAATATACAGGGTGTTTCAAAACTTAGCAATGTACCAAAGTTATGTTTTTCTTAATGGAACACCGTGTATTTTATGGCATTTTTGAGTTGTGCACTGAAATATAGATCAACTTTATTCAAGGTTTCCTATGTCTAATTTTTTGTAGTTTACGAGATATTTCAAGTTTTTTGAAAATGCAATGTTGCACGAAAAGTTTAGTATATCGAAAATGACTTAATTTAGAGAAATGGAACGAAAAGCGGAAATAGTAGATCCTTTGACTGATCGAATGCCATATTCAAAGTTGTCGAGTATTCTACAGGTCGTTCAAGTACCGAGGCCAAACTTTGTGAACTTCTTTCGTGCATAACTTTATTATTTTAAATGGAACACCCTGTATGTATTTACATTATTAGATAGAACATTTTATTGTCTAAAAACCAGTATGAGGAATCCCTATGACTATCTGTACTAGTTTTCAAGTTATTTGCTGTTTTTAGATAATTTAAGTGAACTAAATTTGTTCTTTGTAAGTGAACAGTCAGTATATCTTTACATCGATGGATAGAAATATTATTATTTGAAGAAGTTGATTTTATATTGTTACAATTTAGGTATTTGAAAACATAAATTCCAAGTAATAAAAATAAAGAAAACAAAACAGCAGTAAATATTGTTGTAGTTGGATTAAGAAAAAAGATTTCGTATAAAATAAATGAAAAAACATAACAAAATAAACGAAAAAGTGCTAGCGTTTAACATAATTGCCATTTTCTTTAGTACAGAAAATAACCCTCTGTTCAAATGCTGTTCTAACTTTCCTCAGCATATCCGGTGTTACTGAACCGAAGGCGTCTCTGATTCTCGTTTTCATATCCTCTGCAGTGGGCAAGATATTGTAAACGATCCCTTTTACATACCCCCATAGGAAAAGGTGCATACATGTTCAGTGGCCAATTGCACGGACCATCTCTTCCGATCCACCTATTAGGAAATTTCCTGTGAAGGTAGTTTTTGACGGAGAATGGACAGGAGCGCCGTCTAGTTGAAGCCACATCCGGTTTCTAATATGCAAGGGAATATTTTCCAAAAGGGTCCAAAAGTCCCTTTTTAAGAATCTTAGAAATTCGTCTCCGTTTAGGTGCCCATTGAAGAACTATAGTCCAATTACATAATCGCCTGTAATGCCTCCAAACACGTTCAAACTCCAGCGATGCTGCCGCTCCAAGGCACAAGAAAGGTGGTGATTTTCGGTATCATAATAATGAAAATTGTGACGGTTTCATTCATTCTCCTTTTATCTGGATGTTTGCGATTTGGATACTTCTGTGAATACACCCGAAACGCAAAGAAGCAATTTTCCTCACTCACCAATAACTAAAATCACATTAGTTCTTTCTTGCAACGACTACGCCTTTATGATGTTAACAGAGTACACGTCAAATTGACACTTTCTCTATGAGGATCCAACCTCCTAGGTTAAATAATAACAATTTTCGTAAGTTATCTAAAAAAAAAACGCAAATAACTTAAAGACTAGTACAGATACTCATAGAGATTCCTGATACTGGTTTTTAGACAATAAAATGTTCTACCTGATAACATAAATACATATAGGGTGTTCCATTTAAAATAATAAAGCTATGCACGAAAGAAGTTCACAAAGTTTGCCCTCGGTACATAAACGACCTGTAGAATACTCGACAACTTTGAATATGGCATTCAATCAGCCAAAGGATCTACTATTTACGCTTTTCCTTCCATTTCTCTGAATTAAGTCATTTTCGAGATACTAAACTTTTCGTGCAACATTGCATTTTCAAAAAACTTGAAATATCTCGTAAACTACAAAAATTATACATAGGAAACCTTGAATAAAGTTGATCTAGATTTTAGTGTACAACTCAAAAATGACATAAAATACAGGATGTTCCATTAGAAAAAACATAACTTTGGTACATTGCTAAGTTTTGAAACACCCTGTATATTGCCTATTATTTTTAAATTGTAGATCTAATCCACCTACATATATTCCAGTATGTAACTTTTTCAAAATTGTTACCATTTGACTACCAGAGACCACGGCGTTCCCAATGTTACACCCTGTATATAGACTAAGCGTATGCAACTTTATTATTTTAAATGGATCACCCTATATATTATATATTTTGTTAGATTCTACATGATATTTTAAGTAACTTTTATTAAGACCTTCCTAGTCCTATGTGCTTTCGTTTTCGCAAATGCAGCACTCTCGTTAAGGAGCTGTAGGATCAAAACTAAAAAAGGTAGAAAATTTTGGTTTGCGCAAATTGATACGTATCTGTTCGCAGAGTTGGATGTAGAATTAAATTCTCTTTCTTTTGATATCAGAATGTACTAATTTATCTTCAACCGTTTTAGAGAAAAAATGTATATTTCTTCTGCTACTGTCGAAACAGACCACTTCAATTTGCATAAAGTAGGTTATGTAACAATAATATTATGACAGATATATTTAATAATCATTTGTATCATTTATAGTTATACACAAGTAATAAGCTTAATTTAAATTTGTATTGTAAACAATTTTAGCAGAACAGGACCTTTCAACAAATATCAACATAAAAACGCAAGAAAAAGAGTTTTAAAAAGACAAGGAAATGCGTGAACTAGGAAATATAAATGTAGTGTTATTAAATTCATTAATTTATTTTTCGAAATTAATGTTTTTCGTTTTGGTCGAAACAATTACGAGTACGTTTTTTAAATGATTGTTCAACATTTCTCAGCATGATTGGGCTGATTTCTTGAAACGCCAAGATAATTCGCCGACACATATATCTTCTCAGCTGAATTTTGTCACAAAACAGAAAGTAATTACATTTTTTATAAAAGGATTGGGAACAAATGTAATCATCCTTAGAAATTGCTTTATAATCCAAATTTAAATTAAGGTTATTACTTGTGTACAATTATAAGTGGTACAAATGGTTATTAAATATATCTGTCATAATATTATTGTTACGTAGTCTACTTTGTGCAAATTGAAGTGGTCTGTTTCGACAGTAGCAGAAGAAATATACATTTTTCTCTAAAACGGTTGAAGAGAAATGGACACATTCTGATATCAAAAGAAAGAGAATTTAATTTTACATCCAATAATAAATTAATTAATAAATAATATAAATAAATAATTAATAAATAAATTAATTAATAAAAGTTACTTAAAATATCATGTAGAATCTAAAAATATATATATGTAGGGTGATCCATTTAAAATAATAAAGTTGCATTCGCTTTTTCTATAATTGGGACAGCCTGTATATTTTAAAATATTTTCTGGCTATGTCTCGTCTAAAAGGGGACAACTTTTATTTGAAACTTTTTTCTCTATACTGTAAAATAAATAATCAAAGAAACCGCGTCAGCTGGGGCAGCCTGTATATAATTCTGAAATGTTAAACGATCTTGCTGAGACACCTGTATATATTAATATTTCCATTATTTCGGTGAATAATATATAATTTTTTTGTAAATGGTTTATTTGATCTATAAAAAGAATAACTCAAGACTTTTAAAGATATTTAGACATTCTTTTGTTTCATAAAGTGCAAACAAAATTCGTTTTCTTGAAATGTTGCATGTCATTCTACTCAATAGCTTATCTGTTCTCACAAGATTTTGTTGGAAAAACACTTTATTCTGGCATAAATAAACTTTTTATTTAACCTTTTGCCATTAAGAATGAAATGTTTTGATGTAAGCCACGTTTTTATATCGCTTGTGCTTTTAACTATTATCATAATATACTTTTTGCGTGTTTAGAATCCCACTGTAATATTTGCACGTCATGTTTACATTCTATCACCCCATATTTAAGTTACTATTATTTGTATTTACGTGTATACATATACTCATGACTGTACTAATTTAATTCTCGCTGCAATAAAGCAGCTTCATAATTTAATTAATCTTGACTGAATAGAATGTGTATATTCTGCTGAGAAGGCTAAGGATGACTAAAACTAATGACACGGGATGTTCAATTTGTGAAACGTTAATGGCATAGACGGGATAAAACAATATTGTGGAGGAGGGTCTGAAATGTCAGACTTCGTTGCGCCTGGTATTATCTTACTACAACACAACTACAACTGGAATATTAGTTACCAACGTATAGTGCGTAGTTATCGCAGCATTAGACCCCCGAGAGCGGAATATATTTCTTGCTAATGTTAGGGATGTACGGATTTCCTCGTGTTTAAATTTAACATCCGTCCGAGATATTTTTCACTGTAACTGTAGCTGATTTCATTTAATTCATAATCAATAAGAATACGTTTCTATATTTTTTCTTTTTTCGTGTCTAATATTTTGTCAAACCATCAATTAATTATTGGAAAAGGATAGAAAGTCTTGTGTTTTACATTACATTTAATTTTTCCGCTTAAATAAGAAAACAATGTTCTCCCGGATCATTGCTATACGTCCCACAGTTACAGTTTGATATGCTGGATTACACGTGCACCCTTTCGGTAATTTAACGTTTTAATTATCAATCAG
This sequence comes from Holotrichia oblita, assembly GCA_023690525.1. Classification (NCBI taxonomy): domain Eukaryota; kingdom Metazoa; phylum Arthropoda; class Insecta; order Coleoptera; family Scarabaeidae; genus Holotrichia; species Holotrichia oblita. Next base: position 50,911,862 of record CM043015.1, read on the forward strand.
TTTACTGAATTTTCCTCTTGGATTACAAGCTCTCGTTTCTGGCAACGTTCCAAACAAGTGATCGAACTGGAAACGCACACTTCGTGTTTTACATAAAAAAGCGTATCCCTAGCCGTAAGCATGGATGAGGTTCAGGCATCTACATTCGAAATCCATTTCAAAAACGAGCTTTTAATAGTGTTAGTTCTGTTCGATATTCGCTTTGACGTACAGTAATGTTAAAATGAACTGCAACACTTTAAATGTTTCATTTTTTAATGGCAATTTTGGAAATCAAAATAATGTTCTGCAGCGTTGAGGAATTCTATTACATTCAGTAGAAAAAAAACTACTTCTTGCTACACCAACTAATATTTAGCGTAAATAATTTAAGGTAATATTAAAACTGATGCTTTCCACAATTGGTAACTGAACACATAACCAACTCTGATTAGCGAAGTGCTTTATGAACATTGTTCTTATGATATTTGACTTTTTATACCGCTCTGTACTAGCCTGCTATGTTTACAGATAAAAAACCATTACGATGACTCTAATTCATTTATATAACAAAATAATTATGAAATGATACATTGTTGTAACAGGAAAATAAACTTATAGCTATTACTAAGACGGAAAGTTGTGCCACAACTCCAAGTCTGCTAAAAAAACTCTTTCGCAACTGTCTTACAACTGTTTCTTTCCAATTCCTATCCAAAGTCAATGATAAAGAAGTTAAACGATGTTGACAAATTTTTAGTAGATTTTTTCTGATTAACAGTACTGTGAAATGAAATCCGAACCAACTGGTACTCGAATTAAACCGAAAAATTGTTTTTAATACCTGAATTTTTATAGCAGAGTAGATGTAAAGGAAACCCCTTCCAGAATGTAACTAGAGACATATCACTAAAACTCTTAGTTGCTTATCTGTCATCGAATATGTCGTAGTGCTATGTAAAAGTGGCGAAACTTTCGAAACTTACTAGTGAACAAAAAGCCGATATTTTTGCTCTAAGGAACGATAGTTTATTGATGCGTGCGATAGCAAGTCGAGTGCGGCAAGTGATTGTGATTTGTTTAAAAAATTATAAAGAAACAAGATGTACTGCTCGAAAAAAAGGTAGCGGCAAGAAACGTGCCACTACTGGTAGGGATGACCGGTTACTAGAACGTATGAGTTTAAGTAACAGACAGGCAACCTCGACAGAGTTATCTGGGGAGTGGTCTCAAATAACAGGCAAGCAAGTTTGCACCAGTACTGTTCGCAGAAGATTAATTTCTGTGGGACTTAACGCCCGACGTCCTAGGAAAATACCGTTGTTGACGAAGAAAATGAAATCTGGCCAGGCTGAAATGGGCACGAGAACATGCAAATCTTCGGACGAATCCAAATTTAATTTACATGGAACAGATGGAATTCAATTTGTAAGACGAAAAGAAGAATACAAAAAAGAATGGCTTAAACTTACGACCAAGTTTCCAACCAGTCTTAAGGTTTGGATTTGCGTTACTGCTAACACAGTCGGTCCTTTATAGAAAGTAGAGAAGGTTAGACAGTACAGTCAAAGGTGAGGAATACGTAGAAAATTTGCTGCAAAAATTATTTTCCATCATTAAATTGAAATTCCGCGTCACAAACGCTTGCATTTTCCAAGACGAGCCTGCACCACGTCATCCTGTATTATCTTTAATCGGTGTCGTTTCTTGTTACATTATAATTTATATTTTTTTATTTGTTTCGTTCAGGTAAAAGAGTTTATTGAAAAACTGGATAGTTCCTCTTGAATGGCCAGGCAATAGTCCCGATTTAAACCCGATAAAGAATTGTTGGTTCATTCCTTCTGAAAAATAATTCAAAAAAATTCCAAAAATAAGCAAGAATTATTATTAAATTAATTCATTAAACCAAATTTGGAAAGCAGAAATACAACCGGATTATTTGACCACTTTAATTCATTCCATGCTGGCTAGAATAAATACTGCTACAAAAGCAAGGGGTGGAAACACTAAATATTGATTAAACGTAGTAAGTTCTCTGCCAATTAATAGAACAATTTGATTTAGCTTTTTCCAACCTTTTTGTTTTATTTTAAATATTTTTGTAATTTCCATATTTGTGTAAATTGGTGTGTTTTCTAGATATTTCACAAAAAAAAAGTGTTTGTTAAACAATATAATTTGGTATATTATTTGATGTATAAAACATGTCGTAAAGAAATTTTAAATAAATTAAAATTTAATTATCTATAAAATTAATAATGAGATATTTATTCAAATTTCGTAGGTGTTCGGATTTCATTTCACAGCACTGTATCTGTATCTATTATCGCTCCCAGGATCTAGACATTAAAAATTACAGGAAAAGAAACTCACCTTGTATAAACAAAGGCAACAATGTTTCAAATGATACAAGGCAAAATGATTCTAATTTCAGCCGCAATCAAATATCAGTCACCATTCTAAAAACTTCGGTATAAATATGCTACCTTTCAGTTTTATTGCTATCAGTTATATCTGGTAGTGAGGTATGTAGGTTGGACTAGACGTCATCATGTGCCCGTGAATATGTCCTTATACAAAGTATGCTCGGCGGACGTAAATTGAGCGCACGGTCATAGTATACCATTATTACAGTGGTAAGTTGAGTGCAAGACCTTTTTCTACCTGTAAAAGTCTATGTAAATTGAGCCCAAACAATGGTGATTTGATATACAGGCTGGGGCAACAAATTCGCCTCGGTTGATATACAAAAAAACGATAACACATATTTAAAATCTTTTTATTGCAGCATGTGTAGGTCCATTAGGAGCATGTTTATAATTATTTTGAAATATTTTGTGTTTGTAACTCCTTTAACTTTGTTCCAAAAGTTACACATCAAAACGTTATCAAAATTTAAATGGAACACCATGTATATTATTGGATATTTCGGTGACGCAGACTAAATAAGAAATCGACAAGTTACTATTGATATTCCCTTCACCTAAGTTCAATATTTTCTGGGATATTTAACAATCTTTGAAAATGTAGATCAATATTTAGAACGAGTACCTGGCAGTTCCCAAATTAAAATTACGAATTTCAAGTTGTATTATTTCGTTAGCACAACCATTACATCTAATGCTAAAATAAAGATGTTTTCTAAAAAAATATACAGGGTGATTAAAATCTGAATAATAACTGTGGGTACCATTAATGCTCAATAACTTGCTTATTTTAAATGAAACCCTGTATCTAATTAAAATCAAATGACGGATTTTAATTTTATTTAGCAATGTTATTAACGTTTGTTTTAGCTATCTCTTATAGTTTTTTTTTGTAAAAGTCAATTTAGTGTTTTAATTGGGGATTATAATTAATTATGTATTTTCAAGAGTTGTTACTTATTATTAAAGATGTGATTTATTTCCACTGAGTTCAATAAAACAAATAAAATAATTAAATATCAATTTATTCCATAACATATAATAATATGTTTTCGTTAACTTTTTTAGTGGAAGAAATTGATTTAATATGGTCATGATATGTGTTAAATGTGTGAAGAACATGTTCAATTTTATCATTTGGTATGCAAAAAGAATTAATAAAATATATAACACAGGTACAAAATCAAATAATTATCATATACCACACTATAACCATTTTATAAACAATTTAATCGACACAACTAAAACATGGATTTCCAAAAATCAGGATGGTGCCATAGCTCATACAGCAAATGAAACAATAAGGTTTCTCGAAGAATTTATTAATAAGCAAATCTTTCACCTGATCTTACACCTTTATTTCCGGATACTTAAACATGATAATCAAAGTAATGTCGTTTATAAATTGAAGAACTGCAAAGATTGTAATGCAAATGTTATATCGGACAAACCAAACAATATTTAAAGAAACGAATTTATAATCATCAATAAATGGTTAACATTTTCAACACCTTTGAAACTAAATATCTTTATCTAAGCACTTAATAAAGATTATTTTCGACATAATTTATTGATTTTCAAAAACACTAAAATTTTAAAAAAGGAAAATAATTATAAAAATTTTTAATTTACAATGAAATGATATACATTAAAAATTCCTAAATTTAGAACGGTATTGATAATTTAATCGTTATTTACTATATTAGATGACCTTGAATTTTACGCTTCAATCTTTGTTGCTCGCACTGTATATATAATGTTGTATGAAATTTTTTTAAGCTCGAGATCAAATGAAAATTTTCTAAATTTTTGAATCAGAAGTTTAGATCTATGACAAAAAAAATATGATAACGAATATTTAAATCATTTCAGCATTTCTAAAGTTGTATTAAATCATTATTCCTTCACTATTACTTTTGAATATAATACAAAATAATATATATATCAATGAATCCGAAGTTTTTGATAATTTTGTTGATGGCAAATATTTTTAGTAATTTGACAAAATTAAATTATTAATTTTTTCCACTGATTAGTATTATTTAAAAAAACATATTATTATATGTTATGGAAAAATTGAAATTTAATTATTTATTGTTTCATTGGAACACTCTATATTTGAAATAAATAGAAATTAAAAGATTTGTGATTAAAAGCTTCAAAACACTATTGTCCTTAAATGAATAATAAAGTAGTTATGTTGAAATTTAGTCGATGTCAAGGAAACATTATTAATTTTGTCTTCTTTATTTTTGAAAACATGTTATATTTGTAGTATTTGGTGAGCATAACGTTTTCATAAAATTGGAAACAGCTAAACTAAAAATTCACGAATACATGTTTTATTACAAAATTTGTTAAATTTTCATCATACACTTAATACAAAATAAAACAAAATACTAATGATTCAAATATCACTCATTTTCAATAATAAATAAATTTTCTTGGTTGAAATGTTTTTCTTATTGTTGGTTACATCCATTGCGGTAATCGTTTCAGGTAGGTTCTTTTCGAGTTCACATCGAATGATTTTTTAAGGTTTTTCGGAAATGTTTTTGTGCCTTACGTTTACATCCACTGGATATAATTTTCCTGTTTAATTTACTTACCTCACTTCTGGTTACAAGGTTTTCAATACCAAGTGTAAAGATTTGGTAGATTTTTTAGTGAGCGCCAAAAAATTTCCCCACTTTTTAAAATTTTCTGTCGAGAAAACGAAAATTTCTCCACTACTAACAAATTTTTTCCGTGAATACTTAGCACTAAATGGGTTTCCATAATTAGTCAAATTCAACAACGTCCGGTCACAACAAAATATTACTATTGCATTTGTCACTTTATTTTCATATTTATATTGTACCCTTGCCCACCCCGGTCTTCCCCACCATTTTAATTATAGTGGTTGAAGGGATTATATCTTACTTATTATAGAATCTGTGTTATTACATTATAATATTATCCTTTTACGACCATTGGGATGATGTGTTGCCCACTTTGTCTAGCGAATTACGGAGTGTCATTAGATATCAGGTAGAAGACCATTATCAGTACCCACTTTGGTATTCCTTCATTGTAAATAATAGTAATCTCTTCCATCAAACTTGGATCGAAAATCAGATAAGATTTTGCTAGCTGAGGTGTTTGAGCAATGTTTTCAATTATTTTATTGCGGTTAATATTTGTTGCTGCTGCACTGGGAAATCAGCTCATAATTTCCGGGGAGTTATTTGTTACCATTTGCATCCAATAGAAGTTTCTTTTCAACTAGTTTTAAGAGCTATAATAACCATTGAAGTTTTACTACGTTTTTGTATATAAAGGATAAATATAGACGCAGGGAAGATGCAGAATCTGAACTAAGACTTAGTTTTAAACATTTTCAATTTCCTTGTTTCGTTAAACACGCAGAAATTTAGTTATTCATTGATATTAAACGTAACTACAATATAAAACAAACATTTAGAAAGCTCTACAGAAACATAATTTTTATTTTCATTCGATACTTTACATTGCAAGAAAATTCAGTTCCCAAACACTAGTTCATTATTATTCCAAATAAGATTAGTAGGATCAATATTAATTTTCCAAAGTTACTTCCACAGCTACTAGAAATTCGGCAAGTAGCGTTTATTTCTCCAACGCCATTTGTAAGATTAGTTAATAAAACAAATTCTAACAAGCGCTTCGTTAACAACACTTGTCATCGTCGTCCGCCTACCCTTGTCTCGAACAGGCATAAATTTTCGCTACCATTTCAAGAGAACGCACTCGAAATTTTCCTTTAAAACTGCTCAAAGCAGTATTAATTGCGAAGACAAAGCAAACGTAAATTTATGACATAACTTAATATGGTAATCATTTTAAACATTGCAAAATTAAATCTAGAAGTTCTGTGTTAGTGTCTACTTTCTACAAATATATTCGCGTCTGAAATTTCTATATTCGTTTAGAATTAATTTAAGTGCTTGTAGCGTTTGAAGCAGATGTAAGGGGAGAGCCGGGCAAAACGGGATACAAGGTTTGGAGCGGCCCGGAAAGAAAAATTGGAGGTCTACAATATTGAGCATTAAATGAAACTTTCATTACAGTTTTAACTAGGTATTTATTAATAATGTTATCACTAACTAAAACGTATACATGACATATGAAATGAACAGAAAATAAAAATATGTTGCTTATCCCGTTTTGCCGGCCAAAATGGGGTAGTGTAACTAGTCAAGACGAAAAAAATTACTGGCAGCGCTCTCAAATAAATAATGCTTCGTCCTCATCGTCTGCACCTGCACATGAATTATGTGCCCATTTTAAACATCTGGAACAACGAATCCATCCCTCCATTGAAGTTGAATACAAATCTGCGCAGTACAAACACTCAGTGTCACTATCACTTTCCGAATCAGATTCTTGTTTTTTAGCTTTGTTCAAGTTAGGTGGTTTTGATTGCTTCATTCGGGTTTGATCATCTGTTGTCTTTCTTTTTATTGATTTTTGTCTAGTCTGCTTAGCTTTTTCTTGAGCTATTTTTAACTCTGTCTTGTAGGGAGAGGATGTTAATATAGCTGTTTTTCCCCTTTTTCTTATGATTCTTTTCTTGATTTGCTTAGCTTGAGGGATGGGCAAGACAGCTTTGAGGCTTGCCAACTGAAAATTGCTGTCGTTCTCCTTGGAGGTTCCAGGTTGTGGGATATTTGGTTTATGATCAAGGTTTTTTGGGTCAGGAGGCATATTAGTAGGTTCTGTTGCTACTATATCAGTTGTAGCTGAAGGCAAGTAATCTGAGTCAGAGAAAATATCAATGTTCACAGGCTACACCCCAGTTTTTTTAAACCCATTTATGGCAGTAAGCTGCTCTTAAGTAGCCAGCACTGAATAAAGATGTAATTTGGCGAATTGTTACCACACGACCAGGATTTGTTCTAAGCCGTTTTGTAACTTCAACCTCATAATATACACTTAGAGGTTTCATGAATGCGACATCCAGTGCCTGGAGACGGTGGGTGCAATGGGGTGGAAAGCATACGGGTATCACCCCATTATCTCTAGCATAATGTATCACTTCTAAGTTTTTGCCGTGCGCTAACAACAGTAAAACCGCTGAATCTTTTGAACTTATGGAATATTCGATAAACTTCTTAAACCAAGCCAAAAACAAGTCCATATCTATCCAGCCACTGTCACTTAATTAAACACATCCACCTGGAACCAAACCATCTAAATAAGCCTGCTGCAGGCGTTTGCGCGGGAATATCAGCATAGGGGGCATGTATTCACCAGAAGCTGAAAAGCAAATTTCCGCAGTGATGGTTTCACCCCGTTCGACTGAGATAAGGACACCAACCCGTCGTTTTCCTTTGGCCGCTATAATTTTTGAAGATCCTTTTGGATTTATCGTAATGCCGGTTTCATCTACATTGTAGATCTTGTCTGCTGTAAGTTTATACTTATCAACACTTTCGTTTAACAATATGAAGAATTGTGAAACAGCCACTTTGTTAAAACCCATAGCACGTGACCCGGCGTTGCCTCTGGTTTTATTATAAACAAGTCCTTATTCCTGTTTAAAAATCCCTTTATCCGTCCTTTTTCAGATATTTTATCGTGTTTGTTGAAGGGGTGTTCATACCCATTTAAATTGGCTAATTGAAAATCGCGCTTCAAATTCTTTTAGGTAATTGGCAAGTTCTCTTTCTTGATGGATACTAAACACTGGCTTTTTGCTACCCAAACTTTTTGAAATAACGTTACTTCGGTTATCTCGTTGCTTCTTTACATAACGTTCTAAAGTACTCTGCGGAACAGCAAATGCAACAGACGCTCTGTGATAGCCTTGCTGTCGCACTACTCTAGTTTATACCGGAAGTCGCCATTTACTTCAGCTTATTTTAAATAGAACACCCGGTATATTATTTCATTTTTGGATTCATAAGAAAATTTCATAGTGGGTTTCATCAGGTTTCCCTATACCTATTTTCAATTTTTTCTTAGATATCTTGATTTTTTACAGAATGAAAATTTTGACATATGTAGCCCTGTTTTGAGCATTGCGCCCTTTAACCAATGGTTTGGTATGCTTTCGATTGGTGGAATAGCACTTTAGGCGATAGAAGCAATTAACAAACATGAATGATACTTTCATATGCCATATTGACAACTGATTTATAGCATACAGGGTATCCAAAATTTAATGATCAATTACATCATTTTAAAAGTTGAAAAAGTTCGTTTTTTCAAATGGGACTGTATTTTATTGGATGGTCGGATGCAGAATTTGATTCTGCATCGATTTTCTATAACATTCCTTATACCTATTTCCAGTGGTTTTCTTGCTTGTTAATCCATATTTTTTATCAAAAGGTGATCGAACTCCAAAAGTTCTACCTAGTAAGCCTTGATTTTGACAAGAATTGAAACAATGTTGATTTAATTAAAGCAGTTCATATAATGGAGAAATGGAGAATTGAAGAATATTCTAATAATGATTTGTTAAATTTGTTTTACACCGCGGTGAATGTGGACGAATTGTTCGACGAACTAGACTATTTAATGATCGATATCCTACCAACCTACCAACAATGACTCCCGGAAAATTTGCAAGAATCGAAACTCGCTTTATAGCAACTGGAAACGTAAGGGCAACTCAAAATAACCTAAAGCCTAAACTGATAATGAAGAAAACGTGGTGAATGTGTTGGCGTTTTTTCAAGCTTATCCATATTTTTTATCAAAAGGAGTTCAATTTCGACAGCAGCGCTGGATTTGGGTATTTCAAAAACATCAATCCACGGAATATTAAAAAAACATGGAATGCATCCTTTTTGTGAGATAAATGTTCACGGATTACGTCTTGGGCAAGACGTGTCAACTTTTGCAAAATTATGATTTTGAAAATGACCGAAGATCCGGGATTTCTTCATCAGATTATGTGGACTGATGAATCGAAATTCAGCAGGCAAGGAATTACAAATCGCCAAAATACTCACTACTGGGCACATGTTATTAGGGAACATAATCACCAAGACCGCTTTAGTTTCAATGTTTTATGTTTAATTATGGACAACAGAGTGGCTTATCGATAAAAATTTAATCCATTCGATCCATTTATCACCAAGTCCATTATTTAGATGATTTCGGACATTCCTAGAGAAATGGCACGGTGCCCCATCTTGTTGCAACCACAAATTCCTTATCATATTAAGAGGAACAGTGTCTAGAAGATCTTCTAATTCATTCTTTAGGAACGCTAGATAATTTTCCCCGCTGGCTGTACCATTAAAGAAATATGGACCAAGGTAACCGCCTATTATTCCTCTCTATACATTCAAAGACCAACGATGTTGGTAATCCACGGTTATAAGTAAAATGAAGATTTTCGCGGTCATAATATAAAAAAATTATGTCTATTAACGTACCCGCTTTTATAGAAAGTCGTAGTGAATAAAATAAAGTTATGAAATCGTGGTTCTTTCGGTTCTTTATTTAACATCCACCGGTAAAAGTTGAGACGTCTTGAAATTTGTGTTGACGTAATATCCGTGAAGTCGACATATGGTTTATTCCTAATTGTGATCCAAATTTTCTCATACTAGTATGGGGATCCTCGATTGACATAGCAAGTACTGCAAATTCATTAGTTTCATTTGTAACTGGTTTGGTACGTTAATATTCTACATTTGTCCAGTTGCTTTAAGTCCATCCAGAAGTCTTTCAAAGACTAAAGGTTCTGGATCTCACCTTATATCAATTACGTTAACGTACCTTAATATTTTAAATCTAAATACAAATTTAAAACGCACGTAGATTTCCAAAAATGTCAGCACAGCAGACAAATAGTAAAGAAAGTTGAAATTTCATATTTTTATTTAATGTTTGGCCTTTAAACTTTCTTTTAAAGAACACGCCTACATAACAACACACAGAAATGAGAAGTCTACATCTGTTTATTGTCATCATAGGAGATGCTTCTCATTATGTTTTTTTTTTTATGTGTGGTGGGTGCTTAGTTAAGTTTCATAATGTTACATTTTTCCGTTACCGTAATAATGGCATTTTTCTGAAGAGAGCAAAATGTCAAACTTTTCAAATAAATGCCAATATCCTGTAAACTAATGAAAATAATTGAGTATGATCCTGTATAAAGTTGCCTTAAAATTCCTTAGGCAATTCAAAAATGTGATCGTATATAGGGTGTTCCATTTAAAAATGTAAAGATACTGATGGTTACGGGCAAACTAAACACCCTGTATGTCGTAGAATAATTTGACGAAATTTCGTAAAACTAAACAACTTTTTGTATTTAAATATTTGATTTGGAAGAATATTGCACTATTGTTATACCCTCTATATATGTAGACAAACACTAATGGTATAATAATAATAAAATACTAAGAAAAAATCAGTATTTTGTTAAGTACAATTTATTGATTTTACTAGCCCCAAGCTTATTTGTTTTTATGGTTTGCACTTTTCGCAATTATAACATGAATTAATGTATTATCTTTTATTTACTTTAGATAAATGAAGAATCTGCCTTTTTATGCTGTGGTCAATGTCTCCATTCAGTGACGTATTAACAAGGTTCGATAGAGCATTTCAGTTTACTCAGACAATTTTTAGACAAAATGGATAGCGAAGTTATAATCAGGCGATCTCAGCAAAATGCCACACTCTGTATTTATTGTGTAAGTTCTATAATTTTATATTCATTAATATTTTATCCCACCAACACAACTGCTATACAACTAAAAAGGCAAACTCTGCTTTGCCCTTATCAGAGATATACAAACACCAGATTCTTTTACACCTAATTGTATTTTTAATTCACCTAAATTTTAACATTTTTAAACTGGGAGGATTAAAATTACAATTATCTCATTCTATCCAAGTAAAGAAAGCAACAATTTAAAATGGTGGTATATTGACTGTCTACCTTATGTAATGGGGAAAATTTACATTGTTTAAAAATTGCTATGCAAATTTAGCAACCAAGACTATGTGATATCCGTCAGGGGACATTAGTAGCTATCAAGCGTTTACTCTTGAATTCCTACACTTTAAACAGAGATAGAAGTTAACTTCCTTCGCGTTTAATATTAGGCTCATTTTGAAAGTGACGCGCTCGCTTTACATTTGTCGTGGGTTTGCGCAATCGTTTGCATAATCTAGGAACATTTTAGAATGTCCTCTGCTGTTTGAATTCGTTAAAATGCACAGCTTTTTAAAATACAGTTTACGTAAAGAAACTAAAACGTTGACTTGATAGCTGCAGTCTAAAATTTAAACGACTTTCTATTGGATCTATGTATTCTATAATTATAGAACGTGAGTTTCGCAAGCGGGTGGTTGAAGTTGTGAGAATGGTAGTTAATTTAGTTATTCGCCGTTATAAATAGCTGGCATGCTTGTGTTATGCTGTGCGAATTTGAATATAAGCCTAGAATAAGTTGAAAGAGAAACTTGAGGGAGAAGGAATTTATATATCGTGGATGATGAAGGAAATGTCAATGAGGTATGCTTTCGTTGTTGTTAGCATATTTGAGACGGTTATCATACTATCATAGATCTGTGTCTCAAGCATTTTAGATAGGTACGCACGTAATGCAGACAGTTATAGTAGATTTTATCTTTATGTATAATATTATAGTCAGCTATATGACATCATTATGAAGGCCTACAAAATGAAAGTCGTTTGAAATTGTTTACGATTTAATAACCGCTTATTACCATGTGTTTTATTGGACATGGTAGAATATTTTGGGATTAGTATTACTGCTCCGGAATTTTAGGAACGAACTACTTTTGGTACTGCGTTTGGATGCTTATTTATAGTTAACATCCCACAGAAGACCTTATTAGTTCACATTACTTACTTACTACATTTCACCTAGTTTCCTCCAAAACTTAGAGAGTACATTAGTAAAATGGAAATGAATCGTAGTAAATTGTCTTACAAGAAAATAATGCACTGAAGAAGTTAAACCTGCTCTTGCGACAGCTTCTTCAGTTTATCACGATGGAATAGATAACTTGCAAAATAACGATTACACAAATTATCTTATTATTATTTTGGATTTATAAATTTATTTTTAACATTTTTGCTCGACAAATAAGCAAATGTTATTATTATTATTAATCGTAATAGCGGAGGGTTTCGTTCCTATACAGGGCAGATTTTGGCAACGTGGAAGTTATGTCTCTGTCTAGTCGCGTTCCCTTGAATCAATCAAGTTGAACTGCGATGTAAGCAGTTGCGAGGCAGTTTTTATGGATGGTTCCCTAGATCGAAGCCTATTTCTTTCAAGGACGATTGTATGTTAACGAATAGGGAGATCAGGATTATCTAGTCTTTGTTTAAATTCTCGACAAAGAGCAGCCTTTCGTCGAAAGGCGGAAGGCCGGATGTGGTTTACTATGGGCAGCCAATATAGACCCGCTTAGTTTATATTGGATGTTGTTTCTAGTACGTATCTTATCAGATATATTCTCCAAATGTTGCTTGTAGGACAGCATTAGATTCAATGTGACCCTTAGGTATTTTGGATGTTTGTTGTGATGAAGCAATCTACAGTTCAGCTGGTTCCAGTTTCTTTAAAGGTTCGATGTCCCACTGCAAATGTTATACTAGGCTATCTACAAATCCTACAAGAACGAGGAGAGTAATAGCAAATGACTTTGACAAATCTTCAAGAGTGGGAGAACAAAAAAACTCTAATTGAAGAGTATAACTCCTAAAGGATCTAATCCCAATTGTGTACTTTTGTGAAAAACGAACAAAAAAGTTCAGGAATTATAGTACCAAATTCATCGCTTCAATTTAGTTTTATTTGAACTCCATTACATTGTACAATGTATTTTGTGTAGTTTAAACTAAAGTAGTATTGTATTAAAGTCACAAAATTAAAAAATAAACATTAATTTTCTAAGAAGCGGCATAAGGCCAAATTATACTCACCTTAAAAGGGTCTAGCTACGCATATTTCCTTCATTTATTTGTTGCTGTCACCAGCTTCTTTTTTGCAGAAGGACCAAATGCTTCAGTGGTATATAGTCCATCATGTCTTCTAAATTTTTTATCTTTTCCTTGGAAATTCTGCTTCGGCACTCTAACTGAGGCATATCGATATCCTTGGTTTGAGTAATAGTGGCCCCCTTTTTCAATACATTACAAATTTTCCAGTCGTCCAGTTCATTGAAAGTTGTTTTTGTGTATAATTTTGTCGGATTGTGTTTTACAATATGTAACCAACAACATACTGAAGAGATATTAAGTTTACTAGTGTTTAACATTGAATCACTGGCATTGTTAAAATCTTTGAAAACATTTGGTTCCAGGGGCTTTTGATGACATGCACTTTTTATAGTAGTCTCTATATCGGATGGCACAAAGCTTTTGGTAACTCGCATCCTTCTTCAATTTGCGCAAAATCGCGGTCGTAAGGTAAGTATGAGTGACCGCTAACTAAGAATTTCCGGTCAATTTGCTCAAACACACCTGCAGTGACAAGACGAATAAGCAAAAAGAGTAACATGCGTTTTTTGTTTTGTCCGATACAGTTATCAGACCATATGATCAGGTTTTTCTTTACTGTAATATCTTGCATGGTCACAACTTTAAGCAGTGTGGAAGCAACTTCATTACCGCCTGTACCTGTTATGGCTTCATTCCACAGACCCATGATTGCATTACCAGTATCGGATATGTGTAGCAGGCTATTTGTCGGCTATAAAACATGTCGTTATGAGTTAGTGTAGGTACAAACAAGACCTGTTCTAAATCAATGGATAATGTTGTGGCGTCACTGTTTGGCCTTTGGAATTTTGTTATATTATATTTTATCTTCACGCATTTCAGCCCTAACCCGTTCTGCTTTACGCTGATGTAACTCCAGATCCAGTAGAGTTTTTTCTGAAAATATCTTCTTCGCTTTCTGTCCTTTAAAACACTTCCTATGTTTCTCTTTCGTCTTTATCTAACACCATTATCATCATTATTAGCCATTATGTTGATTACTATTTCTTTTCTACGCATAAGATTCTAAGAATTCTCAAATGACACCCCAGAATGAGACTTACAAGCAAAGGCACCCAACTGTCCCTCGCCGATTTTGATAAAATTTGGCAGGAATATAGAACATCGAAAAATATTTGACACGTATTTTTTTTAGGGCCCCGTTTTTGGTTTTAGGGGGTGTAACGGGAGCTCAAAGTTACCCTCAAAAACACATTTTTTTTTAATATTTCAGAAACGAGAAGAGATATCGAGATGTGGTAAAGACTAGATCGTTCCTTGCTGCGGGCCCTACATTTTAGGTAGAAAATAGAACAGTGGCGTACCGATGGGCTCGTTAGGGGGTCAAAAAAATACAATTTTTCTCGCCCCTGCTCCTGCATATTATGAATTGATCTTTTCTATTTTTATCTTTAAACTACATGAAAAAATAAAAGTTACCTGTTTTTGGAATTTTTTCTAAATGTTCATTATAGAGAATTTAGCGTCATTTTTATATATGCTTACCGAACACTATCCCTTCTTATATTTTTGAAATTCAATTTAATGCTTCATCAAATTCAAGAGGTATTTAAGCTAACAATTACAATTGTTTATTATATATTAGAATAAACATGTAATCTGATACAATAGAAAGAGTACCACCATTCAAAAATGTCGCCAAAGCTTATTTATCTAGACGTAAAAAACTTGCATAATGCCTTGGCAAAAAAATGCAAAAATTATTGCCAAGCTGATCTCAAAATACATTTCTTTATTTATCGTTGTCGCTATATCAGCGCGCGGTCGTCTCGCAAAAATTTAGTTTCATAGAGTGTCTTGCTCTAGTCATTACAAATGGTTCTTTTTGCGTTAAATATACTGAACGTATTGACAATATTAACAAGTTTGATAAATAAGCAATACCATGGTACACCTGCATCTCCACAGAATGGTGCTGAAGGGGCACTCGTACAAACAGTGTTCGACATCATTATCAGTGGCTGTAGCGATCCCGCTTATGACACTGAACAAACAAGCACCCTGGCTTTCGATTCACAATCTGACTTTCCTGGGCCACAGATAGTGGATATTGAGGAAGACGACGAGTAAATTATGATATCGAAGAAGAGATGTCTAGCGATGAAATAGTGCAGGAACCTGCTGATATAGACCTCCAGTACAAACAAAATGCTGTTGAATATTGGAAAAGTGGCAGAAAAGAACGACTTTCTCTAAAAAATGTCCAACATAGATTTTATAAGGTTACTTCACTTCGGCAGCTAAGACGATGGGAACAACAAGTGTCCAGCGGCGGAAACAGACGTGAAAAATTATATCGCATCTCCGAATATGTGTTTAACCAGCTCCAAAGTGCTGTAGACTCTCAAATGATTGTCCATGACTCGGATATAATAAGATGGGCATTACAGGCTCAAGAAGAGTTGAACGTTCCAAATTTTCAGGCATCGCATTGGTGGATACAAAAATTCAAACAAACCCACAATATAGTTTCCCGCAAAATTACGAAATTCCGAACAAGGACCCAAGTGACTAATGCCGTAAATATTGCCGCAGAAGCAACTTTATTTGTCAGAAGTATACACAGTTTAATACGTGAATATGGATTAGAAAACATTTACAATACTGACCAAAGCGGATTCAATTTGGAAATGCATAGTGGTCGAACACTAATTGAGCGTGGGTCCAAGAAGGTGGAAGCTGTAGTTCAATCAATTTCTGCGACGACACACAGCTATACCATTCAGCCGACAATATCTGCAGCAGGAAAGTTGCTGTCTCCACTGTTAGTGTGTTTGAAAGAGGGAAGTGGCAGTTTGGGACCAAAAGTGCAACAAACAATATTCCGTCCACCAAATGTGTACATTGTGGCCACAAAATCGGGAAAGCTTACAAAACAGTTAGTATTAGAGTGGACTAGTAAAGTATATGCTCCCCATGTCGGCCAGAAGACCCTTCTACTAATGGACTCATGGTCAGGCCAAAGTCCCGAAGATATTGAAGATGATGTGCCACTTGCTCGGCCAGTTACAGTAAAAACAATCCCCAAAGGTGCCACTGGTTTTATACAACCTTTGGATGTTTATGGTTTCCGCTTCTGGAAGCAATTTGTTCGTCAGTTATCAGATACAATTGCTTTACCATCATTTGCAATTCAATTGCATCAACGAGACAACATATTACGCATGCAAGGTTTAACACATTTGCAATTCTCTTTGCCAAGATATACCGACTTTATTCAATATGCTTGGTATAAAAGCGGATACCTTGAAGAACGGCCGGGATTCTTTACAACGCCAGTAGATTTCTCCTTCCATGACTCGCAGTTATCAAATTGCAGTATTTTTAGGACACCGGCTATAATAAGATGTGGTTGGTGCAAAAAATATTTATGTATAACCATTTCTTTAATGATTATCATAACTGTGCAGACTATCAACCATAAATATAGATCGCAATTATTTATATATTTCATATATACATATACTAGTATTTAATATACTATCTTTATTTATAAGTGTTTGAACTAATTGTAATTATATCGAGTAGAACAAAACACATAGTAAAGAAATGTATTTTAAGGTGTAAGCAGGGGTGTTAACGCAAAAAGAACCATTTGTAATGACTAGAGCAATAAGACACTCTATGATACTAAATTTTTGCGAGACGACCACACGCTTATATAGCGGCAACGATAAATAAAGAAATGTATTTTGAGATCAGCTTGGCAATAATTTTTGCATTTTTTTGCCAAGGCATTATGCAAGTTTTTTACGTCTAGATAAATAAGCGTTGGCGACATTTTTGAATGGTGGTACTCTTTCTATTGTATCAGATTACATGTTTATTCTAATATATAATAAACAATTGTAATTGTTAGCTTAAATATCCCTTGAATTTGATGAAACCTTAAATTGAATTTCAAAAATATAAGAAGGGATAGTGTTCGGTAAGCATATATAAAAATGACGCTAAATTCTCTATAATGAACATTTAGAAAAAATTCCAAAAACAGGTAACTTTTATTTTTTCATGTAGTTTAAAGATGAAAATAGGAAAGATCAATTCATAATATGCACGAGCAGGGGCGAGAAAAATTGTATTTTTTTGACCCCCTAACGAGCCCATCGGTACGCCACTGTTCTATTTTCTACCTAAAATGTAGAGCCCGCAGCAAGGAACGATCTAGTCTTTACCACATCTCGATATCTCTTCTGGTTTATGAAATATTAAAAAAAATGTTTTTTTGAGAGTAACTTTGAGCCCCCGTTACACCCCCTAAAACCAAAAACGGGGCCCTAAAAAAATACGTGTCAAATATTTTTCGATGTTCTACATTCCTGCCAAATTTTATCAAAATCGGCGAGGGATAGTTCAGTGCCATTGCTTGTTAGACCCGCTTTAGCAATAACGCACAATACAACTTCGCAAGATTTTATCAGGATATTTCCACTATTGAAAAAAAATGAAAATTTGTTGTTCTGTGATTTATTCATGGTTGTTAGTTAAATTTTTGGTTTTCTCGGATCTGATAAAATCAGAATTATCAATTGCAACGTTGCCTGAATTTCAAATTTATATTGCAACGTTGCCTGAATTTCAAATTTAATTCGACTGACCAGCCTGTCCGTAACAATAATATTACTATGATTTACAAAAATCTTTGTTCCAGTCTGTTATTCAGTTAATAATTCCGATTATTATAATTGATACGAGTACACGCGTTCCATACGGCTTGCGCATTCTGATTACGCGGTGCACCGAGTTATTCAATTCGGATCCGATAATTTCGCGAGAGACGCATTTGTGCGGCTTAATTAAGCGAAGCTCTGATTGTAACCCACTGCGTCGGGTTTGCAGTAAGCAGACCTAACCAGTTAGAATTTATAGTCTTACCGTCGTTTCGAAGACGTTCGCATATGAAATAGTTCGGCGTCGCGCAATCCCTGTCGTTCCACATGAAAGCCGGAGCCAAGTTTGGAGAGGAAGTCGGTAGAGAATAGATTCGTCGCACTTCGACGCAGTCTTGTTCGCTGAGACCGTCGTCGTTCGGTTGCCGATTGTAATAGCCGTGATCCGACCATCCCGGAAACCAATCTGCAAAAATCAGATGAAACATTACTGATATTGAATTTTAATAAGTTTATCAATATTTATCTTGTAGAATAAAATGTTTACCTACTTCTAATCTGGTAAATACCACTACAATATAATTTGTACAGCTTGTGATGATTTTGACGAAGTCCGACCTTATGACTAGCTTTAATGATTTAAGACAAATATTTTACCGTTATTCTCTAAAATATTAGAGAAAATAATTGATAAATAATTAAGGGAACTTTTGGAATCAACTAAAATTGTTGCCCATTTTACATTACATTGCTGTTAATCAATACACGGTTCAGTTTTTCATCCATTATTTAATGGACAGGTCTTATATGATGGTCGTTTCTCTATTCCTTTGGAAACTACCTCAGGTGTTCCCTCATTGCATTAGGACCTTTACTGTTTGCAACATATTCTACTAATATGTATAATTGTAAATATCATATACGGACACCTTTTCCTTCAGTTTGTTCAGAATGACCGCCTCGGCGATTTTTGACAAACAAAATATGAGAGTAATGGCGTGGTAATTCTGTGGAAATGTATGATCCTTGTAGGGATGGCGACTACATGAGAATATTTCCAGACTTCCGGAAAATATTCAAGCTTTAGCATGGCACTGACGATCAGAAGAATATGATCTATTGTTTGACGAGGGAGTTTGGATATTGTATTATAAATAATAAGATCAGTACCAAGAGCCTTGTCCTTTTACAGGTCTAAATGAAATACTTTGTTTCGCCTAATGTTGCCTTCTCTACTTGTTCTCTTATGCGTGTGGGTAGATTTGTTAAGTATAAGTTTTCTCTACCTCATCCTTAATGTCTTCATCAGAGTCATCGGCGTCATACTCATGACGAACAGACGGAAAATGACTGGCAAGAACTTCAGCCTTGTCATCCCAATGGAAAAATTAATCCTAAAAGATGTCCTCGTATAGCTTGATGCACTCGAATGCTTGCATGCACTAGAATTTGCTAGGCGGTTGAATATGTTCAAAAGGGCGGAATTACATGTTACAAGGAATAAGCTACAATTATTGAGAATTGAAAAATCTAGTTACCCGTGCGAAACAAATTGTTGTTCATTAATGGTGCATTATTTTATCTGTCAATTGCAGTTCAGTTTGTGCAATTCGGTTGAATAGTGTTTGAAAAATAGTCCACAGAATAAGCTTCGGTTATCTAAAAAATGGAATTATCGCGACAGAAGTTATTGATTGTTATGATTCACTATGATTTCAAGGAAGGCTTGAACGCGTATGAGTGTGAGGAGAGTTAGTTAGGGAAAATAACAGCGAGCGCTGGAACCAGTTCAAATCTTAAACATTCTAAATATTGTACAGCAGTCAAATTTCCTTCAAAAAAATAGGGTCCTAAAATGCGTCGTCCAATCATTCCAACCCATACGTTAACTTTTTCTCTGCGCTGAGTATGACACGCTTGAGTCCAATGCGGATTGGTCTGCGACCAATATCTGCAATTATGGCGGTGAACGAAGCTTCATCAGAGAAGACGATGTTTTCCAAGAAATTTGCATTTTGGTCACAACGTAACACTACGTCTTCACAGAACTGCAGTGACGATCTTTGTCATCCTCATGTAATTCCTGTACAAGTTGAACTTTGTAAGGATGATAGTGTTCTTTTTTAAATAAGTTGACGACAAATGAGTGAGCTACCTGATTGGCTAACGCAAGTTGTCTGGTGGAAACATGATGCCTTTCTTCTGCTTCTAGAAGCACATTTAATTACACATCTTCTCCTACTTGAGGTCTACCTTGCCGTGGTCGATCTTTTACGGATCCAGTTTTGGTAAACTTTCCAACTAGTTTTGTCACCGTAGACCTGACAATTGGGGGTCTATCAAGATGTTCATGGTTAAACAATTCGCATGCTTCTGCATGTGTTCTTTGTCTGTCCCCATACCCAACCATAATTAACATTTCGATTCTTTCTCGCTCAGATAAATGTGCCATTTTTTATATTAGCGAAAATGAACAATTTTTACGCAATGTCTAACAAATTTAACGTCAAAAATAGAAGTAAATAATTCAACAATGTTGTCGCCATAGAAACAATTTCAAAATATTAGTGTTGTATATAATTTGTATAAAAAGAAGAAAGAATGTCCTAAAGAAATATCGCAAAAAAGTGCGTGTTTTTGTTTTTGTAAATTTTTTGCATAGTAACATGAGTACATGTGCTTTTTACGATCCGCTTTGTTTGTTGGTTGTTTTTTCTGTTGTTTTGATCTGGAGCGAATAACGCAGATTACTATTGATCGCAAAGCAATTACACTCGGCTGGGACAGTGTCAGTTGGTTGGTGGGGTCCATTTTGAAAATTTACGTTAACTGTAATAAATAAATTTAAGTTCAGATGTATTTTTTTTTAATTTAATTTTAATTTTGTACAAAAATAAAATTTTCTTATTTTTTTCTAAATTTATATTATTAAAAAAAATTGTGATGCAACATACCAATTGTTTCATATCACTATTTGGAGGATATAAAAATCTACCAAACACGATTAAAAAATAATATGGTTGCCATTTAAAAAAAGTGTTGATAACGTCATCACTCTAAAAACCAATGACGTCATAGAAAAAAATTGTATGTCGAAAGATGGCGTTTTAAAAAAGAAAATTTACCTGTCCGAGCGTTTTTCCTAAAAATGTAAAATAATGCGGTTATAAGCTTGGTCCAAAACTTTATGACCACACTGTATATATGTATTTTATAAGATTGAATTTACATGATCATTTTTTTAATACCTCCCAAATGTCTCCGATCCAGCGGTCTCCTGAGCCATGTCTGAATAGCAACCTCTACATCTTTATTGTTCTTCGACAATCGTTAATGATCTATACAAACACTTTTTAATACAAATGAAAAATTACTGGATATACCTATGCACCTTATAAGAAAGTTAAATATCTAAACACTGACACTACATTTCAGCTACAAAGAAAGTAAAACTGAGTGAAACCCGTTAAACTAAAACTGTAAAATTGAAACCAGAATTAAACAATTAAACTCAAACGCTGTCAAATGGAAGTAGTCAAACCAAGTCGATCGCCATTAAAATTATCGCATAGTTTCGAAGACGACATCAGATGGTGCTGATGTACAGTCTCTTCCAAAATTAATGTCGCTTGATGTGCTGGAAGATACATTATAACTTCTGTTGCGAAACGAATGCATTAGGTTTGACCGACATTTATTTTAGAGCACAATTACAATATTGTTATTCATCAATCAAAAATTGTGTTCAGTTATAGGGAAGATGTTTTTTATTGGATCTTTTAATTGCGGGGGTGACATTAATTTTGGAATAGACTGTACGTGATGTGTTAAAGTAAACGCTGATTGGTTGAATATACGGGGAACATTAAATCACTTATTAAATTGTATTATTAAAAAGTAAATTGAAAATTATCAATGGTCGCATCATATTCTTTTGAAACATGAATACAATCTCAAATACACTAGAGTGCTAAACTTGTTTCAAATTTTTTCGAATTTGTTATATAAAACGTCTAAAATGTGGTTTTTAGACTTTTGAAAAACGTCTCATGAATGTCATAAATGAACATCCGAGAAACGTCTTTGAAACTACGCCCATAAGATGTCTTTTTTATATCTTTAGGCGTTCAGACATAATACACACTTAAATAAGACATCCACAAGATGTGTTGTGCTGTCTGGGGACAGATCTGACAGATTTACAAAAAGCAGAACGTGATAGAATTTGCGAACAAACTTTAGATACGTTGAATACTGAAGGCCATCAAATTATTTCTAAAATTGTAACTGGCGATGAAACCAGATTTGGGATTTTTGATGTTCCCATTTGCCAAGAATGCCGAATCTGGATACATGAAGATGAGGAAGTCCCTACGATGGTGAAAAAACAACGAGCAATGAAAAAAGGTATGTACGCAGTATTTTTTACAAGTATGGGTTTGGCGGCCACAATTAAATTAGAAGATCAGAAGACGGTTAACGCTAAATGGCATGTTGAAAATTGTTTGTCGATCTACTGTGTTCAGTACAGTGCCAAGAAAGGGAATCATGTTACCTCATGGGAACGCGTCGTCCCATACAGCAGGGACAACTGTTCAGTATTTATCGGAAAACAAAATCAACATTGTAGAACATCCTCCTTACTCACCGAATTTGGCGAAGTGTGACTTCTGGCTATTTTTTGAGCATAAAAAACATTTGAGAGGAAAAGGTTCCAATCAGAAGAAGAGATTGACATCGCCGTCAAGTGTTTTTTTGATAGGTTAAGTGCATTATAGTAAACGATAATTACTTTGAACATATTTAAAATAAAAAGTCTAAAATCTTGTATCAATCTTTCTATTCTCAATAATTGTAGCTTGGCCCTCGTATTACCTTTTATTTTGTGCTATTTTATAAAAACCCTATTTATCCTTATCGAATCGTTGTATTTAGATCGGATGTTCATATTATCAACGTTGGGTTTAGGGGACTCTTGACATTAATTGATGTTAAAAAATATTTAATAAGAAAGATGGTGGGTAAAGATATCTCTAGCTTAACAGCGCTACAGTAACTACTAACGTTCAACAATAATCTTGTAACATTACAGGATTCTATTTACTGTGACGCCGTTTTCGTATCTCTAAACTGTCTTAGTGGAAACGCTCGCAGGGAGGATCACGAACTCCGCCCATATATTCCGGATAAAAGTTCAAGTTCCTGTCACGACTGTCCTCACAAAGACATAAGAAGCAACGATGTTTGGTGTAACTTGATTAAAATTATTTTCGTATTGGCCATCTACAGTTGTTTTTTTGACGGAACTTTCTGAATATTCCAGCAAATAGGATCTTGTTTAAATTAGTAAAATAAATGTATTTGGTTGTAACGATTTGTATACAAGAGGGAAGCATGAGGTTATCGGTTATTTATTCCGATTCTTGGTTTGATTCTTTGATTAACACTCTTGTACTAATTCTATTTGTGAAATTTAGCGCTAATTGGTCAGAAATAATTTGTTCAATTTTTCATCAGTTGATGATGAGAGCCCATGCGCCCTCGAAACACGTGTCCCGAGTTATCAAACGTTGTAGTGTTGGTGTTACCGATGTTTTATCCGTAGTATAAAAGGGAAAGTTGTTAGCTTTCTTGTATGTCAAACATCAAATCTTGTACAGTTTGTCTAATCGATCTTTACACGCACATCATCAATCTTTATCTAGTTCAAGTTAAGCACCATATACATAAGTCATCAGTTCACATAATATAAACAGGTTCGGCTAGAATTTTGCCAATTAAACTTGAACATCATCATGCACTATGTTTGTTTAATTGTAACAATTTTTGCGCAATATTTATCATATTGGAAATATATTAAATTAAATTCTGATGTTACAATTTGTCAAGAATATTCTCCCAAAGTAACCCACAAAATTTGACAGAACAATGAAGACTATCTGACAATTGACTAACGCTATAGCTTACATATAATTTCTATGTCAGACATACTTATGTTTGCGTTTGAATATTAATATCATTATTAATATGCGTAAGTTATATTAATCGTAGATCCTTGCTTATGCCATCAAACAATGACGTGTGTCTAAATATCGATTAGATGAACTGTCGTGATAGACATTACTTGAGGAAGGAATTATTGTTATGTCAAACACTGATTATCTTCTATCTATAACCTTAATTTCAGAATTTTCGGTCGAAAAGATATAGGGTACGAGCTCCTTCTCATATCAGTTGGACCACCGTCTCATATCCATGTTCCTCGAGGCCCGCGGAAAAATAATAGGTATTACATGCCTTTACCGAGACCCAAATAAATTAACATGATATTTTTAATAATGTTCCATAAAAATATGAACTTTTTTTATTCCTTTTTGAAGTCAGTAGCAGTAAGATGACAAGTCTTTCAAATTTTGCCATTTTTTCTCGCCCATCAAGTTGCTCTTAGTTTGATGCTGATGTATCAAACGCATTTTATAGATTTGGTGGCTATTTTTGATATTTGTTTAATTCAAAATGGGCAGAGGGTAAAGGTTATCGACGAGAAAATTCGATCACTCATTGTTAAATGTTTTAATTCTGGAAAATCTAATTCTGAAATTGGAAATGTATTAATTATTCCGACACAGTGTCAGAAATAAAGTTAAAAAATATAAGACTACAAATTCAATAGCTCCAAAGGCTAGAAATGTAGCAAGAGATAAGGAATTATTGAAACAACCGTCGCGCAAGTTATCTTGAGTTGAGTGTTATGTCGAGTGAAGCTCTTGGAAGACGAATTTCGAGGGCCACGTGCTACAGATCCATAAACAGCGATATGGAACTTACGAAGTAAATTAAATGAATAAAAATGTGTGAACAAACTTTACTAACATTTGAATTTTCATGTCGTTTAAAGAAAAAACCACTTTTGACATTACAGCAAAAGAAAAATAGAATAAAATGAGCAATAGAACATAAGAATTCACTCCAGATTCGAAGTTTGTATTGGAGATAGCAAAAGTCGTGTTATCTGCAGCAAACACCAAGCTTTTCATCTCGACTGTCTTAAAAGAAAAGTAAAATTTCCTGTTCAGTCATAGTCTGGGGCAGTATGTCATCTAAAGGTGTAGAAAAACTTCACTTTATTGACGGAATAGTGAACACAGACAAATATTTAGAGATTTTAGAAGAATCTCTTTTATCAATTATGGAGAACCACTTGACATCATGGCAAGATTTTGTCTTCCAACAAGACGGCGCAGGGTGTCATACGTTGAAAAAAGCTTTGAAATGGATGGAAGACTACAGGATACCACTGTTGGAATGAGTTTCCAGCAGTCCTGATTTGTCCCCAATTGAAACTTTGTGGTGTGAGATGAAAAAGGCGCTCTGAAAACATGCCGCAAGATCAATCCTTGAATAAAAACAAAAACTTCAAGAAATATGGGATTCTTTTACGCCGGAATTTTACCAAAACTTAGTCCACACATTGCCACAAAGATTTTCAGACGTTGTAACAAGAAAAGGTGATGTTACCCAGTGGTAATGTGTAATGTAGTTGTAGTGTCATTTTGTGTCATGTTTTGTTAGTTTTAGTTAATTAGTTTAGTTGAATAGTTTTATTTGTTATCACATTTTCTTTGTAGCTGTAAGATTCTAAAATGTTGTTGAATTGATAAATAAAAGAAAATTGCACCCATTACTTATATATTTGTACTTTAGGTTAACTTTTTGAAAAATCTAACGTTGGGCCAACTGACATAAGAAGAGGCTCGTATAGGAAATACTAGTAAAAGTCATTTACTCATCAAAATCTAGTTTGATCATTTATTTCTAATATCTGTAATGTTAATAATAATTTTCTGAAACTTATGGACGATGATGTATTCGATTACTATTTTATCTGCATAACTCTCATTGGTGTTGTCTCTAAAACCCGTATCCATGGGCGAAAACAGACAAAAATGAGGCATTTATACATATAGTTGTAATCACGAAAGATGATCCCTGCGTCACTTACATATAACTCAATCAACGACATTCAAAGAATAATTTTCATATCCAAATATGTATTTGTATGACAAGGACAGCCTGGATGACAGTTTGTTTTTCGAAACTTTGCCTAGCACAGACGTACGGCTCGTGCAATTCACTTGAATAAGACAAAGACGAGATTAGTTCGTTGTCTGCGCTTAAGCTATATATTTCCGCTTCTTGACTTAAAAGTTTGACATACATTTGATAATGCATCTCCGTAGACATTTGATGAAACTGTCATTGATTTCGTCCTTACAAATACGTACAGTGGTGCCTCACACAACGAACTTAATTCGTTCCAGGAGCAAGTTTGTTATGCAAAAAGTTCGTTATGTGAACCGCGTTTTCCCATAACAATACATGTTAAAAAAAATAATTCGTTCTGTAGCATAAAATATGCTAAGATGACATAAAAAAAGATAAATTTTTTGTTATTATTTTTATTTAGATACATCTAAAAACATAATTTTTTTAATTTTAAGACAAAGTAGAGTCTACCGAATCTTGCACATCTTCATCCATTTTCTGCTTTTTGGCCGATGGTTTCATGAAAAACCTGTCCAAAGTCGTTTGTTTTTCTCTTTTCTCCAACATCTGCCGGAAATAACGGACAAGAGTATCGGAGTAAAGATCGTTGATCCTGTTTGCTTCAGCTGAATCCGGATAGTGGGCATTGGTAAACTCCTGAACTGCTTTCCATTTGACCAGGATGTTCTTGATGTCAGCAGTTGGGATTGGTTGATTGTTTGATTGTTGCTCCTCGTTATCAGATAACGCTTCCCTTTGAGCATTGTCCTGTTGCTGGACCAGAAGTGCTTGGAGCTCTTCAGTTGTCAGCTCTTCTTCGTGTTCCTCAATAAGCTCCTTCCTCTACCTCTAATTCCAACCTTTGGGCCACTGTGATGATGTCCTTCACCACTTCTGTGGCATCAACTACTGCTTCTTCCTGGGTCCACGAAGGCACAAGCATCTTCCAAGCAGAAATGAGGGTCCTTTGTGACACTTCTTCCCAGGCCTTCTGTATAAGTCGTATTGCCATAAGGATATCAAATTTCTCCTTCCAAAACTTTCGGACAGTCATATTTTCTCCACCAAACTCGCATTCTTCAAACACCTTATTAAAGAGGGCTCTAGTGTAGAGTTTTTTAAAGTTCGCAATAACTTGCTGATCCATTGGCTGAAGAATGGATGTGGTGTTTGGTGGCAAATACTGCACCTTGATAAAAGGATAATTTTCCTGCAATATTTCCTGTAGGTCTTTTGGGTGAGAAGGGGCATTGTCAAGTATCAGAAGGGCTTTGAGCGGCAGTTATTTTTCCAGCAAGAATTTCTTCACGGCAGGAGCAAAGGTTTCCAGAATCCATTCGTTGAAGATAACTTGGGTCACCCAGGCTTTTTGATTGGACTTCCAATGGACGGGCAGTTTGGACTTGATAACGTTATTTTTCTTGAAAATTCTTGGATTTTCAGAGTAATAAACCAATAGAGGTTTGATCTTGAGGTCTCCGCTGGCATTAGACGAAAACATAAGGGTAAGTCTGTCCTTCATGGCTTTGTGTCCCGGCAATTTCTTCTCCTCTTTTGTAATAAAGGTTCTGCTCGGCATTCTTTTCCAGAAAAGACCCGTTTCATCGGCATTGAACACTTGTTGTGGGCAGTATCCTTCATCCTTAATACATTTTTGAAAGGTAATAGAGAACTTTTCTGCTTCTTTCTTGTCAGCACTGCCAGCCTCACCATGCATAGTAACGCTGTGGATTCCACACCTTTTCTTAAATCTAAAAAACCACCCTCTGCTGGCTTTGAATTCTTCTTCATTATCTTGATTCCTGCTACTTCCAGGGACGTTTTTCTTTAGATCGTCATAAATTTTCTTGGCTTTGTGACAGATAATATCTTGGGTTGTTACGTCACCTTTCACCTGCCTGTCCTTAATCCAAATCGCTAATAGCCTCTCCATTTCCTCGTGGATTGAAGACCTATGTTTTTCATGAAATAGTTTTGATACTCCTTTGGCTGATTTGATGGCATCCTTATTTGTCAAAATGGTGAAAATGGTGGTCTTGCTGAGGCCAAACTCTTTGACGAGGTCACACTGTTTTACCCCACATTCACTCCTTCTAATTATTTCCTGTTTCATTTCAACAGAAATCACCTTCCTGCTTTTTTTAGAAGCCATGATATAAAAAATATTGAGTTTAACTTAAAAGGACGACTGCCGTGATACGTGCGTGATTTAATTCATAATGAAGAACGATTGCCGCGATACGTGCGTAAGTTAAGCGCAGTGACTAACGACTGCCTGCAGTGCCTGCGCGGGAGGATGCAATACATCGGCTCGGGCGACTTCGTTGTGTGAAGCGAAGTTCGTTGTATGAATCATGAAATGAACGAACAGGAAGTTCGTTGTGTGCAGCGTTCGCTGTGCGAGGCGTTCTTTGTGCGAGGCACCACTATATTTGTTTAACAATTTTTTGAACTAATTTTTTAAAAACTATAATGGCAATACATAGTAGAACATTACAAGTAGAACAGTACAATTGCATCAACTTGTTTTAAATATTTAGGGCCTGTCAATAAATCCCCACGCACTTAACCCAAAAATGAAAAATGTCATAGCTGCCATATTCATTTTGATATTTACAGTATTTAACATGATGCCGAAGTACTGATTTGATTCATACAAATCTAATTGATGACGCAGGGATCATGTTTCGTGATTACAACTATATGTAATAATAAATCAAAGGTAGATTTTCTATTACGCAATCATTTTTGGAGAGCTATTAGTTTTCTGGACGTTTGCACCGCATTGTTTAAGCGCAGCTTTACCATTAGGGTATTAATGGTAAGCTGCGCTTAAACAATGCGGTGCAAACGGCCATTAATCATTTAATAGCTACAAGTGTACGTTACTTTAAATTAAATTATACATATAATTTATAAGCAAAATTCGAGCATTCCATAATAAAAACTCGTATTGTATTAGACCCGTATTAAATTTACATTTACTAATTTCCTTCGGCTTTTTTATTGTGCTATAAACTCTGAATTGTAAATTAAGGAAATCTTTCAGTATAGCCACCATTTCTTTTTCATACAAGGATATAAAATATCTTTAGAGTTATTTTTCTCCTGGATTGACGCTTTCACATAAATTTGTAAAAAAAAGAAAGTAATAAATAAGCGATAAGCACGACTACCTAGCCAATAACCTATCAGTCACATCGAAACCTTACTCACGTACATGAAATGGCTTTTAGGGGACCGCGATGGATGAAAATTAAAAGATAGAAAAACGGAGAAATTCGAGGGTCTTGAACTTTAAGTGGCTATATATATATTTTCATCCTAAGGGAGTATGTACAGACGATTTATGCTTTTACCTATTGAAAATTTAAATTCAATTATACCGGTTTCCTTTTCAATCGGTTAGAATATCTTCGGCGAATAGGTGATATTCGATGAGGGCAATTTAAAAAAAATAGTCGGAATGAGAGCCTTTCAGCTTCCGTTTTCGATTGTTTGCAATCACTTAACCCAATTCGGACAGCTATCAAATTTAACGTAAGTGTTTGCATTTCATCTCCGCAGCCGCGGGTTGTCTATCTGTGGATAGTGTCATTTGTGGTGGCCGTTAGAAATACATAACGATATGGTAGATACGTATGTATGTATGTATGTGCAATATATCCATACACCCCAAAACGGAAGCTAATATGAATGTCAACATATGCGGCAGTCTGTGCAATATTGGATTACTTTATTTTTCGCTTTGTGTGCATGTCAAAAGATGTGCGTCAGCTTGTAACTTTAAAAATACCATGAAAAACGTCGATAGAATCGTTCGAGTTATGATTTTACGACAGGTTTTACAGTGCAATTGGAAATTCTTTTGTTACATTCGTTTCTCATTTTACTAACAATTCATACAAGGAAAATATTCTCCGTCTGTTTTTCACTGATATAATGTTACATAGACTGTTACTTTACTATCGTAATTTTTACCTCGTTTATTTCAATTTCCGAGTCTCTTATTCCATCACCCGAAACAGCAGTATTTTCTGTTTTGTGCTGGCAAATATAATAAATTATTACAAATTACATTCTGGCCACACCGGAAGCTATGGATGTTATTTTTGTTAACGTATGTATTTATGTTCTACATATGTAGGTACATACATACATATGTACGTTATGTACAACATTCTGTGTGGGCATATCAAAGGCAACGCCAAAGAGTTATAGTATGGTATACAGGGTGTAACAATAATGCGATATTCTTCCATATCTCCTTTGTTATGCAAAATACAACAAATATTTAAATACGAAAGTTGTTTAGTTTTATGAAATTTATATTGTAAAATTATTCTACGATATACAGGATGTTTATTTTGCCCGTAACCACCAGTAACTTTACATTTTTAAATGGAACACCCTATATATTATCACATTTTTGAATTGCCTGAGGAATTTTAAGACAACTTTATATAAGATAATATTCAGTTATTTTCATTAGTTTGCAAGATATTTACATTTGATTGAAAATTTTGACATTTAGCTATCTTCAGAAGTATGCCATTATTTCGGTAACGGAAAAATGTAACATTCTGAAACTTAACATAACGTTAGAAGCATCTTCTCTGATGACAATAATCAAATGTAGACTTAAATACGTTATACAGAGTGTTCTAGAAATCAGTGTCTTTTTGAAACAATTGAATTGCAAAAATCTCCATTTTTTCAAATTGAAACACTATATTTTTACAGGTTAGTTGAAAGCGAAATTTTATTACCTATCAGTATGAATAAAGCATGTATGTAGTTAAAATTAATGGTTTTAGAGATATTTCAAATTATTTCATATTTCTGTATGCTGCTATGTAGGTGCGCTCTTTAAAAGAAACTTTAGAGACCAAATATTAAATAAAAATGTGAAAATTGAACTTTCTTTTGTCTGCTGTGCTGACATTTTCGTAAATCTACGTGCGTTTTAAACTACTACAGCTACTACAACTAGCCTACTTCAGATCCATTACGTTAACTTACCTTATTCATATTTTAAATATAACTACCAATTTAAAACGCACGTAGATTTACGAAAATGCACAGCAGACAAACCTATAAAAATATAGTGTTTCAATTTGAAAAAATGGAGATTTTCGCAATTCAATTGTTTCAAAAAGACATTGATTTCTAGAACACTATGTATAACGTATTTAAGTCTACATCTGTTTATTGTCATCAGAGAAGATGCTTCTAACGTTATGTTAAGTTTTATAATGTTACATTTTTCCGTTACCGAAATAATGGCATACTTCCGAAGATAGCTAAATGTCAAAATTATCAATCAAATGTAAATATCTTGCAAACTAATGAAAATAACTGAATACGATCTTGTATAAAGTTGTCTTAAAATTCCTCAGGCAATTCAAAAATGTGATAATATATAGGATGTTCTATTTAAAAATGTAAAGTTACTGGTGGTTACGGGCAAACTAAACATCCTGTATATCGTAGAATAATTTTACAATATAAATTTCATAAAACTAAACAACTTTCGTATTTAAATATTTGCTGTATTTTGCATAACAAAGGAGATATGGAAGAATATCGCACTATTGTTACACCCTGTATAAGCAAGCGTGCTGCGCCAGCGGCGACAAATAAGTTCTATATCCTTGAAATATGTTAACCAAATAATTACACTTTAATCTAGTGAACCTATGTTGTCACGATAATTAAAAAATCAGAAATCAGTTCATTAAAATCCGGAATTTATCAAAATTTTATACGTTTTTTGGTTTCTAAGCTGCGTAAGCATCTATAGAGGAACTTTTAAGTACTCTAAATAAATATATTTCTAATTGAATTAATTATACATTTTAAAGACGAGTGTACTTCACAGCTATAGATACTGAAAACATCGAAAGTCATGCGAAAGTGTAATAGAAAACAAGAGAACGCACTTCGCTCATTGAGGAAAGCCTTCAGTTGGTTCCAAACATTAATTTTCTCTGTTTGGAAATTTATTCAAATTTGGGAAAATCGGCAGCTTTTAATTCAGATTGCCTTTTTAATCTCTTGGTCTAATTTGAATTCGATATTGATATAAATATAATAGGGAAGTTCCCTAGCATCCTGGAAATACACGCTATAGAAAGCTGCGTCCGGTTTAACCTTGAAAGGAAGTACCGGAAATAGGAGATTATCATCCTGATCGACAGTCAAGGAACCATTAATACACTAAATTTCTATCCAATCAGCTCACAAATAGAATAGATAGCTCCAAAAAAGAAATATTCTCTGAATACTGGCAATTCCAAAAGAGGAATTAATTGGATTACAGATCAGGTTAGAGAAAGTAGTCGAAATTTGAGAGATTTGTACCACTTAAGTAAAAGTTTTGATATTGGAGATTTATATAAATCAGAGAAAAGAAAACATAGTCAGCTACTTTCAAACACAAAAAGAGCTTATTATAGTAGTATGATAATGATGTCGGATAATAAAACCAAAACAGTTTGGAATATTATTAATAAAAACAAAATAGAGAAAACACAGGGTCAAACAATTACTCTAAAAGTAAACAATATAATGGTTACAGATGGCCAACAAATTACTGAGTTATTTCTTAAGCACTTTAGTATTAAGAGTGCTGACAAATCATTCGATACCTGGCATCGTTCACTAAATCATGATACAACGATGTTTCTGTTTTCCACAGACGCTGGCGAAATAGAACAGATAGCTCGACAGCTTACAAACAAAAAGTCCTCTGGATGGGATGGCATACCCAGCTGCATAATGAAACGATCAATATCATACGTCAGTTCTGTGCTATGCTCCATGATAAACCATTCGTTTGACATGGTGTATACTAAACCTGGAAAACCGGGAAAACCTGGAAATATCAGGGAATTTTTGATTACTGGAAATATCAGGGAATTTCTTGAAGATTTCTGGAATTTCAATTGTCTCTCATTATCTTGTAAATGACTGTAAATGAATGAAAGTAAGTTAATAAAATTGCCCGCACGCCGCAGGCCCGACAGCCAATTATAATTCAAAAAGGACCAAAAACAGATTAGACTTACTTTATTTACCTTTATTAAAATCGTATGCAACACAAGAATTAGAATTCTTTTTAAAATATTTTTTTTGCTGTCACACGGAAACGCTTTTGTGGAACGAGGGTTTTCAATTAATAAGGAATATTTGGTACTAAACATGAAAGAGAACTCTATAACCACACAAAGGTTAATTTTTGATGCAGTTTTTCAAAACGGGGATATTGAAAAAATCGATATAAGTAAAACGTTTTTAACTTACGCAAGAAATGCTAATTGTGAATATAAAAATTACTTAGAAAAAAACAAGAAGAAAGAAGATGAGAAAAAAAGATGCACAATGAAAAGAAACGTAAATTGGAACCAATTAAATTGCTTAACGCCAAGAAGCGTTCCACTTTAGATTCTCTGAAAGAAAGAAGAGAAAATTTCAGAGTTAAAAGAATAGCTAGTTGTAGTAGTTATGAGAAGAGAAGTCCAGGTCGTAATGTGATATTTTGTTAACTTTGTATATTGTATAAGACTGCGCATGTTGACCGTCAATAATGGTGTTTTGTTTTTATAAACGTTGTGTTCTCTTTTACATTTATTCTTTTGCGTTAGAATTATTGATGTTTTATTT
Source organism: Holotrichia oblita (assembly GCA_023690525.1). Classification (NCBI taxonomy): domain Eukaryota; kingdom Metazoa; phylum Arthropoda; class Insecta; order Coleoptera; family Scarabaeidae; genus Holotrichia; species Holotrichia oblita. The sequence continues at coordinate 50,945,617 of CM043015.1, forward strand.
GATATTTTATTAAAATGTTTATCTTTATCAATTCTTTATTTTTTACTATTTTCTTTGAAAAGTTTTTGGGGATTCTCTATTTTTAACAACTTGATCTGGAATTTTACATGAAAACCCTTGAAAACCGGATTTGTTCCCGGAAGATCAACCCAGCTGACCATCTATAACTTTTTTGAAAAGCTGTATGATGACCTAGACAAGCGTAAAGATACAATAAGTATTTATTACGATCTTTCAAAAGCATTCGATATGCTGGATCCCGACATACTCTTCGCTAAATTAGAGAACATAGGAATAAGGGGCATCGTTCTCCGGCTACTTCAATCTTATTTAGTTGGAAGACAACAGCAAGTATTCATAGAGGGCATACTTGAAAACGAGACTCGAGTCTTCACGTCACCTACGAGCAAAATTGTACGAGGCATACCACAAGGTTCAATACTTGGCCCAACTTTGTTTTTAATATATACTATGGATCTCTCTGAACGCATAAATAGCGTACCCGTTTTTCAATTTGCCGATGATACTTCGTGTGTGGTCAGCTCGGACGGTTTGCTGACTACATCGGTGCTGGGCACAAAAATTAATTCGGAGTTTATTGAGTACTGTGAAGACAATAACTTATTAATAAATGACTGTAAAACTGCGGCAGTACACTTTCACAATAAGAGACCAGAAAATATTTATGTCGGCTTAAATGGTAAGTCAGTTGAATGCGTCTCTCACGTGCGGTTTTTGGGTGTCAACATCGACAGCATGCTACGTTGGTCATATCATGTGGATTGTGTTGTTAAAAAATTAAACAGCTGTTATTTTGCTATTTTGAATATCCGTAATAAAGTCAACATTGATTCATTAAGGACATTTTACTACGCACACGTGTATTCCAGGCTGAAGTACGGATTAATATTCTGGGGATCCGCCTCAAATTTCATAGATGCGTTCCGTGCTCAAAAGCGGGTTATACGAGCAATGTTGAAACTACCTACCCAAGCTTCATGTAAACCTCTATTTAGCAGGCTCAATCTAATGTCACTTCCATGTTTGTATATATACGAGTTGGTAACTTTTGTCTTTGATAATCGGTCAAGATTCTTAAAGAATGGTGATGTATATTCAGCAATGTCTACTAGGAGCTCTAAATTATTACGTATTCTAGCACATAAAACCTCACTGTACGAACACAGTCCTGAATACAGAGCGATTAAAGCTTTTAATAAACTGTCACCTACTCTTAAAAGTATTACAAATCGGGGAGCGTTCATGATGTCAGTCAGAGATTATCTCATGGACAGATGCTTCTATACTTTCTCTGATTTTATAAATGAGTCTATTTGATTATTTTTGTTCTGCCATTGTATATTTTTGACTAAGTATGTACGCATGTGATGTATACTGTCATCTTTTAATGCATACTTTGTGAATGTTTATTGTATTGACAAAGCTGATATCGCAAATGTGATCGGCAGCGAAATAAAATTATTATTATTATTATTATAGCTTGGGATTGCGTGTCTAAGCTAAACCAGCTAGGTAAGGAAAACAAAGTCATTCTCATGTGGGTGCCGGGACACACCGGATTAGAAGAAATCGAGAAAACAGACAAACTCGCAAAACAGGGAGCGACAGCACCGCTTTTGGGGCTTGAACCTTTTGCGGGATCAGTGATAGCATAATATTAGAGAAACTAAAAAAAGAAGTTGATCATCGAAAAATCATGCACTGGTTTGATCAACATGGAATGAGAAAAGCGAAATCAACTCTGGGAACCTACAACCAGAACAGATTTAATGAACTCATTACCATGAGCAAAAGACAAACTTCGCTTACTGACAGGAATCTTATCAGGTCACAGTCGGCTCCGAATGAATATGAAAACAATTGGGCTAGTAGAGACAGCAGAATGAATGAAACTTCCATATATATCCGCTCCGAGTGGCAGCACTACGCAATTCAATGGCTATGCATCTAGGATCTTATGAAATAGAAGAGTGAGACTTGCCTAACATCAAGCCATCCCACATTCTAATTTTTTTAAAGCAGATAGGCTTTATTTGAATCTTTTATAAGTGAGTGTTGATAGTTTACATCTTTCGGAAAGTTTTCTTTTTGGTGTTAACTATTTTGGCTATTTTCAAACCTGCCCCTTCTTCCTTTTTAGCCGGCGAGCCCTTTAATGTAAAAATCGTTTCGGAAAAGTATAGGTTAAGACCATACATTTTTTCTCTACTTTAATTATTGCTATGCTATTTAACTAGAAAAGAGGTTGATCAGATTTTGACATTAGCAGGACTTTTATGATGCAACTCATAAATTTAATAACTGAGGAATTGTGTAAATTGTATGATGGCTTTCAATAAAAAAGAAAGTGGATTTAGTACTTTAACTGATTAATATAATTTTCTGCAGCAAGTATATTTAACACTAACAGGAACAACACTGCAATAGTCTAAATAAAATCTACGCTGCAAAAAGTAATAACAGAGTGGGTTTTTTTAACTACTTGGCAAAAGCGAAAAACCATAACTGTTATGTGTTTATTTTGGATTTTATGTTCTTCCAATGTTCATCTGTGGCAGGAAAAATTGGCGCCGCTGCGAGGGGAACTGGAATATCGTTGCATATAGAGCGGATGGTGCATTGCTAGGCAATGCTGGTGTGTGGAACGGATTTGTATCTTGCTTGCTGACAAACTTGGCGAACGTCTACTAAATGCTTATATTTAACCACCGGCGGTGCCTAGCCTTGTGATATTATCGGTCGGAGATTTATCCGATTCTCTCAGTTAATTTTGAAAAGCTATGGCCACGTTCTCTATCGTTTTCCTGATGAGTATAGGCTATATAGGTTTACTACTACTTTTATAGAAAATTTCAAGGGGTTATATTCATGGGATGGGATTAGACATAGTCTAATATACACATAAAGGAAATTTTGAAAGCAAAGAAAATGTAAAATTGGACACGCTAAAAGAGATAAATCATAGTACCGTCACAAGTAAAAAGAAGCAGAAACAAGTTTTGTGTAATTTTAACGATATCATTTTAGTAAACAAAAAACACGATACGACAGAAACTAAATCTTAGAAACAAAAGTAAGATACTCAGAATTGCAATATGGAGAAACAAAAGTCGGACGCGGAAATTACCAAGATTTGTATTTTTTTTGTAGATAATATGGAAAGAAAAATTCTGGCTACGATATGTGAGCAAGTCACGAAGAATGTGCCAAGAGAAAGCAGGAAATTCTATATGCGCGATTTTTGCTTGAATTTCTGATCTAAATTGTTCTGTTGATTTTTAAGAAATGTATATTGTATCTGCAACTTCTTATGTCATTTACGGTTGTCCCAACTTTCCTCCAAACTTCTTTAAATGTAAATTTAAGAAAGGCTAATCTTTAGTCGACCTGAAATTTATGTAAACAGTACCAGTATGAGGCACTACTGCTCAAAAGGTATTGCAGCGATAACAAAAGCTTAACCAGTAAAAGCTTGACCAGTGGAACTATTTGTCAGTCGACAAAAGAAATATGTAAGTTCGAGAAGGTTATTTCATAGTCAACACACTGCTAACAAAACGAAGTTATTACGTTTCAATTACGTGCCACAGTTTCTTATACAGTGTCAAGTTTGATTGGGCAGCATATACTACTTACCATAGAATCAAGTAACTGTCTACATGGTGAAGTTTAAAGCAGAAAAGTATTGAAAAGGTTTATACAAAATTTTTAGCGGAAACATTTTCTTGAAAATGCTTCATCAGCTTGTGGCTCAACCACAATGTAGACACTTATTTCTCCTGAATAATGTATATAGAGCTAGACGTTAACAGATGACTAATTGCCGCATGAATGGAAAGGTGATATTAATACATGACAATGTTCGTTTGCATTAAACTAGAATAGTTCTGAGGGTAGTTAGGGTATCAGAGTTCAATAGTTTACCAACTCTATATTTTTTCGCCAAAGATGTTCCAGTCATAATTGGATTAGTTATTATTCGAACGTGATTCAATTAATTGAATTAGAGTGTAAGGACACTTAATGGTGACAAAAATTAAGCAACGCCTTTAAGATATAAAACGTTTTCGGTTCATTCAGTTAAAAATGTCTTTTTCTTAAAGGATTTGCTTTTTTTGTTAAAATATGAGATAATATTGTTTCAATTCTTACTTGTATAAGCAAATGGTAAACCATCCGACCAATGGAAGTCACCTTCATGTGTTCTATCGGAGGCCCCAATCCAGTATGCATTGTAATCTCTATATCCAGGACTGAAACAAACAGAATATATTAATGTATATTAGCGCTCATTGTACAACATTGGAAAGGCAAAGGGTTGAATTTTTACAAAGTTAAGTTTCGGAGATGTTTAGATTTTAAAACAGTCTATCTTCTTTAAACATAAAGAATAATAACTAATATCATTTCACCATAATAACGTTCACACGAAGCTGTCAAAAGGATACCAAAGGATCATATCATAAAACAAAAGCTAATGTTAGCGAAAACGTTCTCACCGTCAGTATTGCGTTTGCTTTTTTGTGTTTACGTGCACACACGGGATTGTGAAGTGCCCACAGTTCAGGCGACAGTAGACGACCTCTGATAAACACAGACGCGCGAGAAAATCCTTGGCGGCGCAGCTGTAGATTCTCAAGAATTTATGAAGGATGACAGATAAGAGGACGATACGGTTTCGAGTAATAATATCGAGGCTAAGAAGTGTCGCCTTTTATATTCCGCTACCTAATATAGCCCTATAAAAGAAAGTCCTTAAAGTGTAAGTATGGCAGCGTAGGTGATTTGGAAAATAAAGTTTAATTTACAGAGGATTCTTTTTGCCGAGAAAAGACATCAATTTCGAACATAAAAACTGCTTATTTTGATGTTATGAATGTAGTTAGTTACGTTTTGTTGTATTCACATATTATAGTTTCATTTTCTAGTTGTTGTTATGAAATGATGAAGATGTAGTAAACCACAGTTCACCACAGAAATAGATACTCAGCTTAATGTAAAAATACATACCCTTCAACATGGATGCAGTCGTTCGGGGGAGAGACAGAGTGAGGTATGAATATGCAACCAGCATATAGCCCAATAGTGCTTAATTTAGTTTAGTCTAGTTTACAGACGTATTGTACCTATGTATAATATACTGACTTCCAGAAAAATTGCAACACCTAGAAGTTGTCGAATGATTTTATTGAAATTTTCAGGAAACGTTTATTTTCATTAAACAAATTGATGATTAAAATTTGAATAAAATCTAGCCAGTAGTTTTTTTTTTGCATGTTGTTTCCATAGCACATAGTAAGTATAAATATGAAGTATTAGACCATTTAGTAACTGTCAAGTTTGCAAATTGTTGTTGTTACGTCACAATTTCATTCTGCACTTGATAACAATGCCGAGAGTACGTCAACATCAACATTTTGTCCAATTAAGTGATTTTGAACGTGGCCGTATTATTGGTATGAGAGAGGCCGGACTTTCGCTAAGAGAAATTGCTCGTCGTGTAAACCGAAATGTTTCAACGGTATTGAGGTGTTGGTCCAAATGGTCCGAGGAAGGGGTTCAACATCGTCGCCGTGGATCTGGACGTCCTCGAAGGACTACAGATCGCGAAGAACGTCGCTTAAGACTTTTGACCACAAGAGATAGATTTTCAACAACTCGATCAATTGAAAATGATTGGATGAGAGGTACAGGACTCAGAATGTCTATGTCAACTGTTTATCGCCGGATAAGATCTTATGGATTGCGTTCATATCGTCCATTTTTATGTCTTCCTCTTACACCACTTCACCGTCTACGCAGACTAGAGTGGAGCAACTTAAGGGTTAATTGGGCGCAGGAATGGCATCAAATTGTGTTTAGTGACGGGTCCCGATTTTGCTTGTGGGCCCACGATGGTCGTAGGAGAGTCAGACGGATGCGTGGAGAACGTAAAAATCCAACATTTTTTGTGGAACGCAACACAACCCTCACTCAAGGAGTTATGATATGGGGTGCAATATGTTATGGTGCAGATCACCCTTGGTCTTTATTGACGGCAACCTTAACGCACCTGGTTATACATTGCTAATGTGCTACAACCAGTTGGCCTTCCATATCTTCAGGGGCTGCAAAATCCCATTTTCCAGCAGGATAATGCGCGCCCTCATACGGCAAGGGCTACAACCCGGTTTTTGGAAGAATCTAACATTGTCGTCCTCCCATGGCCTGCTCGGTCGCCTGATTTGTCGCCCATTGAACATGTATGGGATATGATTGGTAGGCGAATAGGTAATTTACCGCACCCTCCAGATAATTTACACGATCTTCAACAACGGATTCAAGAAGCTTGGGACGATATACCACAAGCAGCTATAGATCACTTGATTAATAGCATGCCAATGCGTCTAGATGAGTGCATTACAAATCTTGGCGGAGCAACTCATTATTGAAAAAACTTTTAAAGCTTTTATTCTTTTGTTTTTAAAACTTAATCATAACTTTGTTTCATAGAAATAGACGTTTTCTGAAAATTTCAATAAAATCGTTAAACAGCTTCTAGGTGTTGCAATTTTTCTGGAAGTCAGTATATATAAAGCTTAGTTCTAGTACGTTGAGACTGGATAAAATAATAATTGAATTTACATATTTTTAGAAATATTTGCATATTTTTGTCAATCACCAAAGTTTCCTGGCCTAACTGTCAGTCCAATAGAAAAATAAACGTTTGTTACTTACTGAAAACATACACAATTTAAAAGTGCATATTACGTTGATTTCACTCTGCATAGGTGAGTTCTTTATTTTTTGATGAGGATCGCGTAGACCATAAAATAAATAGAGTTTCACTCTAATGGGAAAAGAAATTACTTTTTTATGAATTTGACTTGACAGAGATATGTCAGCAGCGTGAGAGTTGCTTCTATAATTTCCTTCGGTTAGTTATTAAAAAAAATTATGTTAAAAAAAACTGAATTCATCATAATTTCAAAAAATTGTATCATATAAATAAAACGAACTTCCTGCCATTTCCAAGTGGACATGCAATTCTTATAGATACGATCTAATTGTAAAATATTTCCCTGGTTTGATAGGCAATACATAGTACCATACTCATCATTCTTATCTGAAGTTATTCTTTACTGTGGAACAGCTTGGCTATTTTGGTTGCCTAGCCTAGATACCCCCTAGTCTTGTTGACAACGCATGCCCCGTCAAAATACTACTTGTTCCCTATAAAACTGGGTATCTTTTTGTAGGTGATCTGTGCAGTAAATTCTTGTAAAGTAAATTGTTCGGAAAAGATCTTTATTCTGTTAGCTTCTTTGATTGACGTTATATTTGCGATTGTAAACTCGCAGTACTTATATTTTGACAGTTCTGAAACTGTGCGTAATGCCAAAATACGAAATAAATATGTTCATTAAATTAATGTACCACAACTTACCAGCTAACAAGCTTTTGCTGCTATCTAAGAAACAAGTATGAGAATAGATTCTACGGGGCAATAACCTGGTTGCAGAAGGTCACAAAAGTCACAGGAATATCCTTGACAAGTTGCAACGGCTAGCATGTGTATGCATCACCGGAGCCATGAGAACATGCCCAACTGCGGGCGTAGAGATAATTTTAGACCTCACCCCCTTACACATAGTGGTGGAGGGAGCGGCCCTTGCGACAATTCACAAACTGACCAGGACGGAGACTGCGATTGACCAGGACAGGCGAGACTCCGTACCAGAGAGCGTGGACATCTCAAACGGGGCTCTTCACACTTCTAAGCCTACCAAACGATGAAATGGTCAAGAAATATAGCTTATAAAGGAATTTCCTCACCAAGCTAAGCAACAAGAGAGAAAAAAGAAAACACTATCAAGTGGTATGTGGACGGTTGGACAACCGACAAAGGAGCAGGTGCAGGGATATTTGGGCCAGGAACCAAATATTCCGAGCCAATGGGGATATACCCCAGTGTCTTCCAAGCGGAGATCAATGCCATTTGAAGATGTGCTCAACTGAACCTGGACAGGAACTATCGGAAGCAAAGCATTGCAATTTTCTCCGATAGTCAGAGTTCTAACACCATCAGCTCGAAATTAGTCTGGTAATGTCTTAACAGATTAAACAACTTAGGCAGGGAAAACAGAGTTGCATTATGCTGAGTACCAGGATTACTGGAATCAGAGGCAACGAAGAAGCTAATTTATTAGCAAGGAAGTTGAGAACCGGAGTTAACTATCTCAGCAAAGACGTCATAGACGAAGAAGAAATACCTTCTTTGAAACCATCACAGCTAGTGCAGTTTATTAAAGCTCTTAGACTAGATAGGAGCTAGATATGGAGGTTTGAGAGCGGGCATACCCTAGCAGCTTAGAGCTCATGCAAGAGGGCACAATAGACCAATAGGTCGCAGCGCATTATCACCCTTACTTAAATCTAATCTAAATCTAAATGAGAATAGATTATATATATTGGGGTATAATAATTTAATCTTATGTTTCTACTACTAATGACCAACTAAAAATGATTAGGTTAGGGTTCGGGTCTGTTCCAGAGCGAATTTATTTGACACTTTCTTCAAAATTTTATGAATTTAGATGTTTATTTTCTTAATTCTAATATTAGTGCTCTTTTAGATAAATATGCCCCTAATAAGCATATTTCTGTGACTAAATCAGCTGATCTATAACTTATTTGTTAAAATAAAGCTAATGATACCTTAAGACTGCACGGACAGTAGGGAGAGGTAGCAACTGCCATCTGCGGTGTAGATTAATTCTTTACACAGTGTTTGAAGACTTGTTCACTAATACATTTCTTTATTCACCAGAGAATATTATCGTAATTATGTATAATGCATCATACCATGGTTACAAGGTTGAAAAAACTTCAACAACATTATAAAAAAAGCGAAGATACAAAATTTATTACAAAAAAGGGGATAGATTATAAAAAGGATATGTTAGAGCAGAATTATTGAATTTGGTAAAAACAACAAAAAGTAAATACAATCATACGTAAATCGTGAAATCGTAAGGTTTATCTCTACACCGCCAAAACAATGTTGTTTAAAAAACGAAACCTGTAAAGAAAACAAAGTTAAGTAACAACATGGTAGAAGTGCATAAACTATGATATCAAAGAAGAAACGCGTCTGAAGGATCTTTTTTTTTTTAATATGTGGTGGGTGCTTAGTTGCAGTGACTCCGTAAGCTGTATTACTTGTCTGGCTATCACTGCAACTCTTGCGGTGTAGTTTAGTGTGTGTAAGTTGTGTTTAAATGGCTTTGTGACAACATCATACCGCCTTTTAATCACTTTGCTCCCAACAGCGAATGGCAAGTCGATCCGGGATTAAACTCTCTGAAAAAATGTCACCGTCCCTCCAGAGAATTGAACCCCGGCACCTATCGTCCTCTCACAACAATAGTCAGCCGCCTAACCACAGCGGCCATCGACCCGTTTCTTGATAGAATTATTGACGAAATTATAATAGTATATTAACTATAAGAGAGAGAAATGCGTTATTTTGGCAGAGGTGCAATTTGAAGCTCGAGGGCGAAGCCCCCTGTACATGCACCGAGGACAAAATAGCATCTCTCCCGAATGGTATATACTATTTTTTCCACGGTCTCATTAACCTAAAAACACATATTTTGTCATTATGAAGTAAGTAGCACCAGAATTATTGTATTCGGATTTGAGCATTTATTTAGCAGTCGACTAGACAAACGTTCTCCATAATGTAAACTCCCTTGGGAGCATTATACTCCCTTGAGAATAATCGGCTACTTCTGTTTTAATTTTGATGTCATAGAAACTGATTTCTACTCCCGACCGTGGAAAAAATCATTTATAGTTTCTTTTAGAGACGACAGTGGTAGTGATTCGTTTTTCTCATATTAGATCAAATTTAATTTTGCCGCTGGGGTTGGGGGTCTCTTCAGAATGTTGTTTTTCTCATTTTGAAATAAGATATGATTTCAAATATGCTTTCTTTTTATCTTACTAATTTTAATTATTCCGAGCTAATAACAGTATAGTATAGTAGGTAGTGAAGTAGTATAGTAGTAGTATAGTTGGTAGTGAAATATGGACGTAAAAAGCAAGATAAAAATTTTATACATAAAAAACTGCCGGAAAGTTCTAAGCCGATGATATGCATGTAATTCATCCAATTAATTATACAACTTAGATACTTCGACAAATTATGGGACAACAGAGCTCTGAGCTCTGCTTTATGTGAAGGGTAAAACTTGATCCCTTATATTACATGTTTTATTCTCTAGATAGTAGCACATGAGGACACGATAGGGACTGGGAGTAATTTACAAGTTCCTACTATTTGCTGCATAAAATGTTAGGCATAATTTTTAATTACAGGCTTCACGGGCAATCTTTGTTCTAAGTTGCAATCTGGATGTTACGTTTTAAACCAAAATTACTATAATCACACATTGCAATGCTTGTAATAAATATAAAAAGCGAAGCAAACAGTTTAGATCTACTAGAACTTTTATCTCTAATAGAATTAATGAAACATACTTGCATTATAAAATTACAAAGTTAAACATTGCACTGCAACTGAAGAATTGATAGTAAACCCAAGGGCATTATTGTGTAGAATTCTTAAGAAAACATACTCAAGAAACATACAGCTTGGGTATATAAGAAGCTGCAACAAGATTTATATTTTTATAAATTGGGAAACGTGTGATATGAAGGGTGATGAAGATAGTAATTAATATACTGAAAGATAAGGCTGTACATTTAAATTATGTTACTTACTATGCCTATTCGTTTGGATTTCTTGGTCTGACTATTAATTCCACTAACAACTAAGTACAATCAACTTTTTATTCAAAAGTTGCTAATGGAGCTCTCCAATATTACCAATTATTCAAGTAACTACGTTAGCGACAACGCGTAGTTAATCTAGTTTGCCAAATTTTCGATGAATAAATAACGAGATCGATATCTTCTATCATAATTTATGTAAAATGTTACGTATCTTTCGAGGTAGATAGATGTTAACTGCGAGGCGGATCTTCATTTCCCGACCGCTTTCTATTCTAGTTGATACTCACATAAAGCCCAAGGGTTAATGTGGGTGTACCGTTCCGCATATTCAGGTCGTACTATGTCCTGAACTTCCCAACGTATCTACATTCTATATTCTACGCGCTAGATGGTTTGGTATTGTATATTGCATGCGATATTGAAAAATAAGAATAAATCTCCATTTTGTGCAAGTTTTACAAGTACTAAAATAACATGTGCAACCCTAGCAGGAAAAAAATAAACTAAGTTATATTGCTTTCGCTTGAATATGAATAGGTAGCTATTTTTAGTACAAATATAGAGCAAGATTCATAATATAGAATTTTATAGAAAATGTATGTCCCAACAATAGTAAAATATTTTTATAGAATATAAAATTTTTATGGCTATTTTACATCTGTTATTTTATATTCAAAGCCGTTTAAAGTTTGAATTCTTGAAAAGTTTGTGTAAATAAAATGATGGACTATTACATTTTTGGGAGCAGTGATATAGATACAAGGGCAATTAGGATACTATTGTCGCCGACATAGAATGAAACGACTTGAAAGGTGGATTTTTTGTTTTTCAACATTAGTCCTCTAAGACGTTGACACAGTTGGTATAATGATGGTAAAGCGGCGTTAAAGCGTTTTACCAACGTTCAGAAAAAAATCACTCGTTAACCATCATCATTCTTTGAGTATGAAGAATACACGGAACTCACTAGGGGTCAAATCTGGAGAATAGGGTGGCTGCTGGAAGACTTCGAAGCCTACATTATCAATTGCGACCATTGAAACACAGCTCCTGGGAGCAGAAGCGTTGTTCTGATAAAACAACACGCCACGTCTGAATTGTCGCCTCCTTTTTTCTTTAATAATAATAATAATCATTCATGCCTTAGCATCCCCCAACAGCTTGCGCCAATTTCAGGGGGCATCGGCTGGCCATGAGTTATTATTACGCCTGCGGCTGTAGACCGACTTAAGATGTAACCTTTCCGCATTTGCCGTGGAATTTGGAAAACTACAGAAAACCAAACTCAGAAAGGAAGCACCGGGGTTCGAATCCGGTACTGCCGGACTACGAAGCAAGTGTCCAAGCCACTAGGCCACGAGCCCGACATTGACGACTTTGTTGGAATCACGCAGTTTTGAACTTAAAACAGCATAATATGGCCTACATACAGGATGAGTTTTTTTGAATGTTTAGCATTGGGATCTCATATACTACTGGAGATAGAAAAACGCTTAAATGGGGAAAGATGCGCAGTTTTACGAGTTTGATTTAAAACTGCTTTTGTTTCTCCGATAACTTTCATGGCTTATTAGACATTCAAAGAAAACTAAATTTTACGATTTTCCTATGCTTTAGCATCGTTAATAGTAATTTTAGAGAAAAAGTGTTCAGACAAAAGTTTTAGCTAATTTCACGCCAAATAAAACTATGTAGATAATGTTTTTTTCATTCACCATTATCAAGTTATGCCACAAACTTGTGTTTTTAAAATAGAAACCATAGTTGGTTTTCACACCATTAAAAAGTTTTTTTTTGCTGATTACAATGATATCAGGTTTGATATGGTTATTTTAAAAAATAAAGAGGATATAGACATTTGTATAGTTTTTATGGAAAACAATTGAATTTCGATCTGATAAAATACAAACCAAACGAAAACTTTGTTTGAAATGTTATGTAGTAATAAAATGAAAACTATAAGAACTTTTATTAAGGACACACAATTATTAATACACAAATTCCATCTCGTCACAACAGAATATGTAGCATTGCGGACTTTACGCCTATCGATGTTATTAAAAGCAACTAAGACAGCTTCTCTTAAATTGTCGATTGTTTCATATGTTCCTTTGTATACTGTGTCCTTTAGTACATCCCACAAGAAAAAATCCAAAACGGATAAATCAGGGGATCTAGCTGGCCATTCAATGGGTGCATTTCGTCCTAACCATTAATTAGGGAAGTTGAAATTTAAATAATTTCTAACATTCAGTTGATTGTGCGGAGGCGCTCCATCATGTTGAAACCATTGCAGCATTGCTCGGTTTCTTAAATTTAAATTATCTACCATTTCCTCGAAATCTTGTAAAAAGTTACGATAACGATTGCAAGTTAGTGAACCATCAAAAAGGAGGAAGAACAGTTGATCCTATAACACCACACCAAACACCAAACCCAAATTTAATTTGTGGTATCCTATGTTCAACGTGAAGTGGATTTGTTTGAGACCATATGTGCTTATTGTGCCTATTAAACATGCCACAATTTGTGAAACGAGATTTATCAGTCCATAATATTTTCATTCAAAAATGTGGATCGTTTTGACACTGATCTTTAAACCATCTACAAAAAGCTATTCGTCTGATGTTATCACTTTCATGTAAAGTTTGTGATACTGATAATTTGTAGGAACGAAATTTATGCTTCTTCAACACTCTGACAATAGTGAGTTGAGAGAAGCCCATTTCTGTTGAAATTTGTCGGGTCGATGTAGATGGATTCTGAGCGACACTTGCTAATATGTTTATTTCTCTTCGTCCATCCCTTTTCTTTTATTTCGGTTTAACGAACGAACCATAATCTGCTAAATTATCCGATAATCTCTTAAAAGTAGGTAGCGACGGCTGATGTCGATCAAAATAATTTTCTAAATAAACTTCAGCAGCTCGAGTAGAATTTTTCTGGCACTGAATGTAACATTCAAACATATCACGCTTTTCTACGTTAGAAAATTCCATAGCCAATGCAGAATTATGATTAACGGTCGTTTGCACAGCTTATAGTGAAGTTACAATTAAATTAATTAATAGTTAATTGTCAATGTTTGACAATTAACTTGACTTAAAAGTGAAAATTAACAGCTCTCACTTCTGTGACTCAACGTCAAACCAATGTTAGTATGTATATTTATCTCGACTGTTCGAACGAACACTATTGTAACTCAGATTGTTCGTTTTTTGAATTACAAAACACCAAACATTTGTTTTCAAGTTTTTATCTTATAAAATAAACAATCAGAGAAATGTCTATATCCTCTTTATTTTTTAAAATAACCATATCAAACCTTATATCATTGTAATCAGCAAAATAAGCTTTCTAATGATGTCAAAACCAACTATAGTTTCCATTAAAGAAAACACAAGTTGATGATAATGGTGAACGAAAAAAAAAATTAGCAACATAGTTTTATTTGTCGTAAAGTTATCTAAAAATGTTTGTCTGAACACCTTTTCTCTAAAATTACTATTAACGATGCTAAGCATGTTTAAAGAAAATCGTAAAATTTAGTTTTCTTTGAATATCTAATAAGCCATGAAAGTTATCGGAGAAACAAAAGCAGTTTTAAATCAAACTCGTAAAACTGCGCATCTTTCCCCGTTTAAGTGTTTTTCTATATCCAGTAGTTTCTGAGATCCCAATGCTAAACATTCAAAAAACTCACCCTGTATAGCTTGATCACGTGGTAAAAAGTCTATAAGAATAATTCCCTCCGCATGCCCTATGTTCTTTTCCGCAGATGGTGTTCCACGAAACTTTCGAGGGGTGGTGAACCCTTATACCTCGTTTTCTCTGCTTTTTTGATTCAGGACTATAATGAACCCAGGTTTCATCCATAGTAATGAATTTTAGTAGGAAATGTTCAGGATCTCGGCTAATGATGGCCAAATTCGCCTCTGAAGTGACCTATCGAATGCGGTTTTGCTCTGGCGTCAACACTTTCGGTACCTATCGTCCAGCCACCTTTTTGAGACCTATTTTTTTGTGTAAAGTTATGTTTGTGTAAGTTATGAGTTATGAATTTCACAGTGATTCGTCTATCTTTCACGACCAGATCAATGTTTTATTTGCAACAACAATTTTCGGCCTTCCAACATCAACACGTTGTTCACAGCCAAGTTTAAAATACCTTGCCCACTGCTACACCACCCGATGTGAAGATGCAGATTCACCCAGTACTTGTACCATATCCATATGAATTTTATTGCGGTGATAGACTTTTCTTACAGATATATTTGATAACCGTTCCGTTCTCAAATTTTAGGCAACACTTTCTAACAATCGGCTCAGTAATATACAATTTAATTAATTTTAATTGTTGGATGGCTATGGCAGCTACAATTCTCTGGTATGAAAAAATATACTGTCTTTACAATTTGATAGATATCAGAACCATTTAGACAGTCATGACGGGTGACACCGCCTATGTAGCAGCAATAAACCGAGAATAATAACTAGTTTTACAGTTTGATAGCTTCAGAAGCAAGTAATCTTATAGTTTTAAAGTTTCTACGAAAATTATAATTGCTGTTAATACGGAGAATGAAAAATTACCGCTTTTAAAAATAGCTGATAGATTTATTTTAACAACAATAACGATCAAATCTGAAAAAATACTGCATTTAGAAGCTGTCAGAATTACTTTTAGAAATATTTTGTTAACTTGTATCTGTTAAAACTATTTCACAGTTTACAAAAACTTTTACACCCTCCGAAACAGTAAAAAATGGCAAATACCTATTGAAGCTGCTTGAACTTACAACGTAACAGCTATTAAAGATATCGGATAAATGCGTTTGATTGACTGATATATCAATTCGGTCTCTTGAAACGTTTAGTCATTTCGGGAATTTTAGTTGCAAGAGATCTGATCTACCTTAACAAGAGTGTAAACTGTTGTTGTACAACATGAAAATGCGCAGCCAAGGAATTTTGAAACAGAACAATAAGATGTATGGAAAGTAAATTATATTATTTATAATTATTATATGCAAATTCCGCTTTTTTGTTTCATTGCAAATTATACGTAAATATGATATTAAGAGTGTATTGTAGCAGCTGATAGGTCCTAGTGGTAACATTGGTTTTTGACATAAATAAAAAAAAGTTGTTGTTGTTTCTTTTTTGAGATATTTAAAAGGCATTTAAAAATTTGGCATATTAGCACAGTTTGTGGACATAGGTAATTATGATTGTTCTTTTCGTTATACTATTATCATATTATATACAGGGTTTCCACGGCCAAGTGGGACATAGGGAAAATACATGTAAAATCGGTTTTCGGTCAATATTATCTCCCTAATACTACTTCATCCAAATTTAAGTGCCGAGTATTATAACTGGGTTAACAATGAACATTTCCACAATCATAGTACATACAAAGAAAGTCATTTTAATAAAGCCAAAAAAATTATTATTTTTAAACCTATTGTACGTGAATTCCTAATAAGGCTTTTAACACTTTAGTTAGTGCAAGTGGCCGTGGCGCAGACGTTCACGCGACGCCTTAATAACTTAAGGCACAGATTGTTTGGGGTTCGAATCCGAGAAATGAATTTTATTTTTTATTTTTTTTTAAATCTTGATTAAGTTTTGTTGTTTATTTTGACAAATGATTCGTCGTTAGTAACAATTAAAAATCGAATAATAGCACGTGACCATTTTTGTTATTGTAAAAATTATTCATTATTTACCTTAATCCTCAAAATTATTATATTATATTATAGACGATTTTATAGTCTTCAAAATCTCTGATTTTTGTAGTGTTATTGAATTTGTAGCATTATTGTTGGAGATAAAAAATAAAACTAATCTGCCGGGATTCGAACCCTAAACAATCCGTGCATTTGCGTTGTTAAGCCGTCGCGCAAACCATGGCGCTATGGACGCTTGCACTAACTCACACATTGAAAGCCTTATTAGGAATTCACGTACAATAGATTTAAAAATAATAATTTTTTGGCTTTATTAAAATGACTTTCTTTGTACTATGATTGTGTTCATTGTTAACCCAGTTATAATATGCGGTCCTTAATTTTGAATGAAGTAGTATTACGGAGATAATATTCACCGAAAACCGATTTTATATGTATTCTCCCTATGTCCCACTTGGCCGTGGAAACCCTGTATACATTTATATACAATTACTACAAAATACATTTATTATTTAATGAAAATATTTGTATTAAGTAAAAATGAAAAACGTTTGAAGATTTTTGCTACTACTTTTAAAACTATATTAATAATACATAATCCGATATTCGTACTGTAGATATTACATGAAACAGCAGATGTGTACGAACGATATATGGCAGATACAACCACAGAGAAGTATATTTAGAACAGCATTGAATAATTAATTGTTTTCGGGATTATGGACTCCTTTTTGATAATATTATTATATTCGCTTTCATGCCCAGAATAACTAAGTGGGTGCTTATGTTTTCTAGCTTTAGTTATTATGTGTTTACGCTTGTGTAAAATATATTAGTTACATCACCAATGAACTGTTTAACGAAAAAACTACAATAATATATACAATCAATCAAAGAAAAAAAAAACAAAAAGTGCTGATATTTCAGTAAGCTTTGGCGTGGAATTACCTTACAATTGACGAAACAACGTTATAAATTTTAACAAAGAAAGATCTATTCTACAGCAGGGTAACAAGTAACAAGAGTTAGACCGAGTTCGTGTAAAAGCCAACCGCGTTTGCAAGAATGATCGGAAGAACCTTAACTAACTAATAACTAATTTATAATTACTTTGAAATTGAGATCATCCAGAAAGTTTGACTGCTTGATATAATAGCTTTATCTTCCAATATAAGTATTTACCCCGAATGAACTTTCCGAACGGGAAGGAATAACATAAAAATTTTCAATTTAATTTAAGTAATTTGATTTCGAGGTGCGTGCGAAGAAAATAAATTTCGATCTCGAGACCTTCCTAAGAAAAACAAAAGAGAAAACAAGCGAGCTCAATGCTTTTAAAGAAAGTAAACTTTGCGAACCCCGTTCGATTTCTTACACAAAACTTCTTATCAAAATGGATTTGTACATTTATGTGTTTGGAAAGTAGATTTACAACTGTATTTACGCAACTGAATTCAGTTTTCTAAACGGTAACGATGAAAACAATTACTTTAAAGATGTCTTGATAATAAAAGTGGATCACATCACAAATAAATTAAACAAACAAAAAGAATATTTTTTGATTATTAGATTTATATTTTACAATTTAATATACGTGCATATGTATATTCAAGAAGAAATGGGATCTACGAGAAAAATGTTCCAATTGATTCTTTTCATAAATAAAACACCAAATTAAAACATTTTTCTATATCTTAACCGGTTACTGCCTTTGATCCAAGCGATTATTTAAATTTTTATTTTAAGGATCTTATGCGACATGAAAAAGTATGATAAATTAATTTTTTTTTTCATTATCCACACCTCTATAAAAGAAAACGAAGAAGGGAAATGCGTATAACCCGGAATATTAGTACAGATATTGCTGCAGTCACGTTAGGACGCTTTTGTGTCACATGATCGGTTGTTTCCTATACTCTGCCCGATTGACGTACTAGCGGAATAGCGTTTTAATAAATTTGATGCGTCAATAGAGCACACGTTTCGCTATATGAAAGAGAGGACTAATGTGTAAGTGCCACGCTGGCCTAATGAACGTAAATGGAGTTTTTATTTTGTTATATCGGTGATCGTGACATGTAGAAAATTACAATTTTATTGTCGTGAATATTAGTACCAAGTGCAATCAATTATTTCATTATTAACATTGTTGGATCTGACAAAAAATGTTATACAGATGTATACAGGCTGTTACAAATTCGCGGGTCACCATTGGGATCTCGAAAACGGCAAGAGATACAAGGTCGGTTAAATTGGGGCAAAGTTGCGGTTTTTGTTGCTGAACAATAATCCGTTTTAAAAAATTTTCTATGATTTGTAGTTTTTGAAATATTTCCGAAAAACCGAAAAACACACTTTTCTTTTTTCTTCTGTTCTGAAGTTATTATTGCAGGGATGAAAACTACATTAATACATTCTACAGGCACTTTTTTGAACTCTTTACGAAGGTGTTATTAGATTTTGCTTAAAGCGTTTCGTCTCGCTTTGACCACCATCAACTTCATTTTTTCTTATGGCCGCCATATTAGATCTTGGCATCATTAAATAGATCATTTTTTTCTGATATTTTTTCATGTATCATGCAGAAAACGTTAAAAATAACAGTACTAAGAAAAATATGGTGTGCTGTGACCACAAAAATTAAACGTTTTGACATATCTCCGCATGGTTTAGTTTATTTACTGTTTAATCCTACTGAAAATCGTTTTACTTATTACAATGGATTTTTCCGATGAAGAAAAACGCGATATGTTAAAGTGTTATTATGCTAATTACAGCAATTCAGTAATAGCGAGCGCAATTTACTTTTAACAATATTCATAAAGACAACAACCACATAGAACATTCTTTAGTAAATTAGATAGAAACAATTCTCTTTATGGATCTTTTCGTAAAACTCGAAAGAAGTATGGAGATCGCTCTAATAGGTAATAATGAGAATGAACAAATGTTAAAAGAGGTAATTAATAGTTTTTATTTTATAAATACATAATATTTTTTAATTGTTTCTGTATTTATAAAAACGTATAGTTTAAATAAAAGTCCAGTCAAGAGCTGCTTCTTCTTTTAGATTAACAATAACCCTTTGAATTCTACCCGACAAGTTGCAAACACTATCGATGCCGCGCATCATGTTAAAATTTGGAGACTCTTGAGAAAGAATAATTACAAATGCTACAAAATACACGTTTCGCACGCTTTTCTTCTTGGGGATACCGAAAGACGTTTAGAATAGTGTCATTGGCTTAGCAACAGAGACAGCAATTATTTAAATAACATTATTTGGACAGATGAAAGTAAATTTACAAATTGTGGATTATTTAATCGAAATAATGAGCACGTCTGGTCGCTTGAAAATCCAAGAGTCAATAGACCAGTTCGAAATCAAGTTAGATTTGGCTTAAATGTTTGGGCGGGAATTGTGGGAGAACAAGTTATTGGCCCATTTATTTATGAAAAAAACCTAAACTCAGAACGATACCTAAATTTTCTTAGAACTACATTTGCCGAATATTTGGACAATATAAATTTAAGGAGACTTCCAGAATTATGGTTTAAACATGATGGTGCACCAGCGCACAATCCAAGGGCGGTGTGTGATCATTTAAACGAACAATTTCCAAATCAGTAGATTGGTAATAGTGGAGTAGTACGTTGGCCTGCAAGGTCACCGGATCTCTCGCCATTAGATTTTTTTTGTGGGGTATTCTGAAAAATAAAGTTTATGCTGAACCAGTTAATGACATTGCCGAGCTACGCAATAAAATTTGGTTTCATTTAATTCGTTACGAAGAAGAGATGTTGTTAATAACGTTCGACGAAGAATAAATTTATGTATAGGAAAGAACGGAGGATATTTCGAATATCTACTCTGAAAATTTTGTTTTGTTTGTGAACTATTAAATTTGTAGACTATAATAATTATGAATATGTCTATCAAATAGGTACTTTCAGAACTGTCGAGTACACCGTTATTTTTTCTAGTTTATTCGTTCGTGTTAGTCACGTTTGGTATCAATGCAATGTGACGAGTATTGTAAAATATAACTTATTCAGAATTTCAAAGAAACAGACTACAGTATCGGCATTGTAATACATATTTTGGGATTTTTTCTTGTTGTGAATGTTAATACCTACTTAATTTTTCAGCAATTAGCTGGATATTAAAAGTTGTTAATTGTTTTCTGAGTTTGTATTAAAATTCTGAAATTCCTACTTCCTTCGAATTTTACTAAAAGATCCATAAAAAAACAACGTTTCTATCTAATTTACCAAACAATGGTCGACGTCTTTATGGATACTGTTGGAAGTAAATTTCGTTGGCTGTTACTGTGTTGTTATTATTATAATAAAGTTGTAACATTTCACGTTGTTATGCGTTGTTTTCATCATTTGAATAAGTTTAAAACGAATTGCATTTGAGTTACACAGTAAACAAACTAAACTATGCGGAGATATGTCAAAACGTTTAATTTTTGTGGTCACAGCACACCATATTTTTCTTAGTACTGTTATTTTTAACGTTTTCTGCATTTATAGCCATTTAACTTTCTTTAATGAGGATACGTGATACATGAAAAAATATCAGAAAAAATTGATCTATTTAATGATGCCAAGATCTAACATGGCGGCCATAAGAAAAAATGAAGTTGACGGTGGTCAAAGCGAGACGAAAAGCTTTAAACAAATGTAATAATACCTTCGTAAAGAACTCAAAAAAGTGCCTGTACAATATATTAATCTTGTTTTGATCCCTGCAATAATAACTTCAGAACAGAAGAAAAAAGAAAAGCAAAAACCGCAACTTTGCCCCAATTTAACCGACTTTGTATCTCTTACCGTTTTCGAGATCCCAATGGTGACCCGCGAATTTGTAACAGCCTGTATATACATACATACCTAGATAAAGGACGTGATACATCAAACAAATTAATTTTCTGCATCCCTTTCTTATTATATGGACATTATTTATATATTAAAGCTCTTGGATCACCAATATTGTAAATTTATACTGTGCGAACTTTCTGCATCTGTACACACACAGTTGAAGGTAACAGTCAAAAATAAACAAAAGAGATTGTTAAATGTAATTATTTCATAATAATAGTTAGGTATAACATGTAATATGTAGTATTCTGGTAATCAAAATAGAAAAATACGTATAGATAATAGGAACAAAATCATAATAAAGCTAATAAGAAGGAAAAAAATATAAATAAAAAAATATGATTATATTGTAATCTTGTATAATAACGACTTGCATGTATTTCTTGCTGCCATTTTCGGAAAATGAAGATCCAATTAGACTGATATTTGAATTTTAAAGTAAGATATACACATGTGCGTTTTAATTAAGACAATAAACAGAAATATTTAAGGTATAATATGAAGAGTGTAATCAGATAATTTAATTAAAAATATAAAAATGTAAGTATCAGATTTTAGCGAATTGAAAAACATTCAAGATATAATGAATTACAGCAAAACATTACAAGTTCATAAGATGCAAGTAATACAAGGTATCCGAATATGTGTGTGGGATAAAAGAAAATTTACATATTCAGTAGGATCTCTAATAATTTTTAAAACATATAAAGTCAATATAGATCTTTCTTTCCTCAAATGATTGTTAGTTCAGGTGAAATATTAAATGTGTGAAGTTTGCACCAATATCTGCGATAGAAACACGAGAAACAATTACTACAGTTTAGGAACAGAATTATTCTGATAGGCAGATTGCTGATCAGCTTAGTTTATCACGAAAGCACTATATCAGAAGGGGTTTAGGATTTTCACAAATATATTAGAAATCCAAACTGTAGCTGTAGTTATAAACTAACCAATCTTGATGTTAACTGCTTTTAATGTAGATTCTCGAAGATAAATTTTCTTTTTGCGAAAGCATTGTCATAGATACGGATAGACAAGTACATAATCTAAGTACATGTAAACTTTTTATATTACTTGCAAATAAAGTGATATGGTATGATATATGGATTTGGTGTTAATCGAAAGTTCTTAATGTTAGGTTTTTTTTTAATGCATATTTACCTGTGGTAAATTTGTGTTCACAAATATTTTTTCATCTCGTCACAAATATTTTCTCACGAAACAAAATGTAAGCAATTAACAATTATTAATAATTCAATAACTAAATTTAAGATTGAAAATTCAAGTCCTGATAAAAATATATGTACTAATACTAATCACAAAATAACAAAAAAACAATACTGTTTATTGGCAGAACAGATTCTGCATGGGATTAAATATAAAACAATTTTTAGAGACACTGTATTGTGAAAGAATAACATGAACACAAAATTAGTCTCTTTGAATATATTCTCTCAGTGGAGCAAGAAGTACACTGATTTGTGGTATCACTTGATCTGGTGTTCGTGTTACTGTGATGATAAAGGAACATGTTTTCAAGAGCTTAATCAAATAAACTTGAGGCATTTATTAAATCATTATAAATGTCACTTAAATAATCAATATCCGTTACAAAATTCACTTTTTTGATGTAGGTACTACTACGTATACCTACATGTCGAATATAAATCGATCTCAGTACCATTTTTGTATTAAATACCTACGTCATGTAAATACCACAAAAAGCTGTATTTAATTTGAAGGTCAAATCGGAAAATTTTGGGATCCTATCGTATTGGATTTGCATGTAAACAGAGTGGCATAGGATCATAGATATAGAGGTATACATGTGGTAATAAAGTTTGGAACCAAGCTTATAACCGCATTATTTTACATTTCTAGGCAAAACGCTCGGACAGGTAAATTTTATTTTTTAAAACGCCATCTTTTGACATACAATTTTTTTCTATGACTTCATTGGTTGGTTCATTGGTATGATTGGACAACGCATTTTAGAACCATATTTTTTGAAGAAAATTTGACTGCTGTGCAATATTTAGAATTTTTAAGATTTGAACTGGTTCCAGCGCTGTTATTTTCCCAAATCACGAGGATGGTGATGTACCCCATCCAAATATTTAGTTTCAACAAGATGGGGCACCTCCCCATTATGGTGTAGAGGTTCGCCACTATCTTGACGAAATATTTCCTAATAAATGGATTGGATGGAGAGGCATAGAATGGCCACCTCGTTCTCCTGACTTGACTCCGTTAAACTATTTTTTGTGTGGTTAGAGTATACGAAGTGTTTACACTCGGCTGGGACAGTGTCAGTTGCTTGGTGGGATCCATTTTGAAAATTTACGTTTACTGTTACAATAAATTTAAGTTCAGAAGTATTTTTTTTAATTTTATTTTATTTTTGTACAAAAATAAAATTTTCTTATTTTTTTTCTAAATTTATATTATAAAAAAAATTGTGATGCAACATACCAATTGTTTTATATCACTATTTGGAGGATATAAAGATGTATCAAAAACCATAAAAAATAATATGGTTGCCATTTAAAAAAGGGTTGATGACGTCATCACTGTAAAAACCAATGACGTCATAGAAAAAAATTGTATCTCAAAAGATGGCGTTTTAAAAAAGAAAATTTACCTGTCCGAGCGTTTTTCCTAAAAATGTAAAATAATGCGGTTATAAGCTTGGTTCCAAACTTTATGACCACACTGTATAGCGGAAGGTAGCGTTGGCTCTTGGTCTCCCCCACCCCTGAAATCGAGCGATTTAGCATCTATGGAAGTTACCGTTGTTCTTACACTGCATCAGACTACAAACCCACCAAATTTCATTTAAATCGGTCACCACCACTTGCCTGTGTCTCCTTGTAAGTGGTGTCACAATGGCGGCCCCCATGTTGTTCTATATCTATGCATAGGATCTAGTATAGATCAAAATCAATCGAAATTTTGTCATGCGCACAAAACTCTCATTTGACGTGATTTACCTAAAAATACTATATGATGCAAATTTGAATTAATTGAGTTATGAGAGTTATGGTTATCTCATGTGTTATCGGTTGTTTACTCTAAATGTAGGTAACTGCGTTAACGGCCAACGGAAAATGGAAAATAGATTGAGATCAAAGCTAATTTCGTATGTAAACACATTGAAAGTATTGAAACACATCAATGTATTGTACCCGGTTCATTTTCAATGCTGATGCATGTAAACGTAGTAATTGTATTGTACGTTGTTATAATTACTGCTCAATCTCTAATATTGAATCAATCAGTAAATACACGTTGGAATGTGCTGCTATTAAGGCGAGATTTCGGCTGGCAAATGCAAACAGTAAACGACGTTGCTTCATAGACAAATTTCTCCTTTATTGATAGATATATTAATCTGATTTTTTTTTAGTCACAAAGAAACAATTATTATTTAACTGTACAGACTCCTTTTCTATGTTTTTCATTAGGGGATTCTTATAAAAAATCGCAAATATTGTTGAAATTAGACAATTTCAACACATTATTATTCAGTATGTGGTAAAAAATAAAGCAAAATATTTCTGTACAGTACTAGAACTGACTTTCATTTATTTTATAAAAAATACCCATAGCTCTAAAAAATTCTGTAATTGAGTAATACGTCTAAGAAAACACCTTGTACCGAAAAATTTGCAAGGATCGCCGCCTAGACTTGTGAGGGGAATACGCTCCCACTTAGGTCCTTCTCATTGGACTAGGCCAATTATAGAACGACAGATAGGTGACCCGGAACAGCTCCCGAGCTGTACGGTGCACAAATCGAAAGCCACTAATGTATGCGATATCGGTCATATTTGTTTAGTTTTTAGTATGTTTTAGTATGCAAGTATAACTCCTCAACGTTTTGTATTTTTGTTCCATTATTATAACATTTTCCCGTTATACTTAAAATATTATGGTATAATTATATGAGGAACAAAATTATTATATACATAGTTATTTATGCACCTAAATTATTTTAAACTGCGTAAACTGAGTTTTGGCGCGGTATTTGAATCACTCCTTATTCCGGAACGAAGTATAAATAACATATTATTTATTTTTCCTAATTTTTGAATCCATTCATAATTACCATAGAAATAATACTCTACACCGTGTGACATATGTTTTAACTTGTACTGTTAGGAAAACTTTTAACAAAAAAAGTACAGATTTATCAGTCCGCCTTTTGAAGAAACCAGAACACTGTCAACGAGCTAATATGTAAAACGAGATTTGTTTTACGAATATATTTCTATTATCGATTTGAATAATTTAGATGTTTTCTATGTACATTTAAGAAAAACGCAGGAAAAACGTTTTAAAATAAATTTAGAGAGAGATTAATTTCTTGCACCTAAGAGTTAGTTATATTGACAGGTTTCATTTTTAGTTTTTGTTTATGTTTTCAAAAGGCTGAGTGATAAATCTGTACTTTTTTTGTTAAAAGTTTTCCTAACAGTGCAAGTTAAAACATATGTCACACTGTGTAGAGTATTATTTCTATGGTGATTTTGAATGGATTCAAAAATCAGGAAAAATAAATAATAAGTTATTTATACTTCGTTCCAGAATAAGGAGTGATTCAAATACCGCGCCAAAACTCAGTTTACGCAGTTTAAAATAATTTAGGTACATAAATAATTATGTATATAATAATTTTGTTCCTCATATAATTATATCATAATATTTTAAGTATAACGGGAAAATGTTATAATAATGGAACAAAAATACAAAACGTTGAGAGGTTATACTTGCATACTAAAAAGTAAACAAATATGACCGATATCGCATACATTATTTTCAATATTGAACTTGCCAGCGCAAGAGGCAATAACATCCCTCAAAAATAAGTAGCTTTTCGGCGCGGTATTTGAATCACTCGTTCTTATTCTGGAACGAAGATAGTACAGTTAGGTCCTACAAAAATAATAATAAATTTATTCTTAAAAATGAAACAAATATATTTAATTACGGTATGAGTAAAACAGAGAATGTTTAGGATGAAGCATACTTTTTTCTTTTTTGATTCTTTTGTAAAAGAACATATTTGGCAGAAGTCGGCCGCTTGAACGTCACCAGGTTCGTATAATCTTTTGTATCGTTCCGTTTTGTTTTTTTTTTTGTTTTTTCTTTTCAATGAAAGTGAGTAAGTAAAAGGGTGATATAAGTAAATAAAACATACATGTGTATTTTCCGTTAAATAAAAAGTGTACAAAACCAAAAACAAATTCTCTATAAATATGGTAACAAAACAAAACATTAATCTCTAATAGGCATATAAATTAAAAAAAATCACAGTATTTTCTAGTTCACAAGATACAAAAATTAACTCTCTATAAGAAAAATGGATATTGGAAATTAAAATAAAACAAAAAAAATTGATTATCGAATGTTTTTGTTTCTGTTGTAAAATTACCCATTGTCTAGAAAAATTATTCCAAAAAACGATAAACAAACCACACAATAATTGTCACAAACATCCTATAATATTCAATACTAGACAGACTATATAAAAAACCGCACTATTCACCGCGCAAGCACCGTTTTCCAGCCGCGAAAGAGAGACGGAATTGGCCTAATCCAATGAGAAGGACCTAAGTGGGAGCGTATTCCCCTCACAAGTCTAGGCGGCGATCCTTGCAAATTTTTCGGTACAAGGTGTTTTCTTAGACGTATTACTCAATTATAGAATATTTTAGAGCTATGGGTATTTTTTATAAAATAAATGAAAGTCAGTTCTAGAACTGTACAGAAATATTTTGCTTTATTTTTTACCACAGACTGAATAATAATATGTTGAAATTGTCTAATTTCAACAATATTTGCGATTTTTTATAAGAATACCCTAATGAAAAACATAGAAAAGGAGTCTGTAGAGTTCAATAATAATTGTTTCTTTGTGACTACAAAAAAAATCAGATTAATATATCTATCAATAAAGGAGAAATTTGTCTATGAAGCAACGTCGTTTACTGCTTGCATTTGCCAGCCGAAATCTCGCCTTATGGGAAAATAACCATTTTTTATTTTTAAATTATCGAATTGTAAATTTTTGATAACATTTATATGTCATTACATGTGACTGATATTTTTATACTTATATATAATTTATATATATTTAATAGGCATTTGTTTTGTGTTGCAATTATTTTTATGTGAATAATTCATTAATTCAATCATTAAACAATGGCAAATCCATAGAATGAAGTTTAATTAATATTTATAGTAATTGTGTGGATTTGTGGTTGTTTTGATGTTATTTGTTATTACAAGAATGAATAAGGATTTGATTAATAACGATATTTGTTACCTTATTAATTAATAGTGTTTTCCTGACTAATAATAATAATAATTTTCGAAATTTTATACTTCTTATAATGTACTTTAGAGCGTGTATACAGATTTGCACTTTAATACTAGTAATTCTGCCTCAATTTGGAGTATTTCTAATTTTCATATAGCATGAATATAGTATGAATTCAAGTGTATTTTATAAATAGATATTTAAACTTCCACATGTGGCATATAATTTAACTCGGGCAAACACTGCAAAAGTTTGGCTAAACTTTTAACTATTTGCAGTTGTTTAATTTTAGTTAGTTTCATTTTCAACATAGTCACGAAAAATAAAACAACAAAAACTCATCTATTTTTTAAATAACAAATTGTAGTTCTGGAAACTAGAACAAACACTCATTACCCTAATATGTAACACAACAGTCAAATTTAAGAAATTATTAGATTATTTTACATTTCTTATGCATGTCCGTAGGTTTTTCTTGGGAATAATCGGAACTGTCAGTTTGAAAGTACTGTAATTATTGGAAAATATTTCAATGGAATGGAACCATTGTGCGCCACCATCCTTATAGCAATATCTGCAATAGTTGGCTCAAAGTTTGTATTTGTTGGCAACACACGGACAAATTTTTCCAACACATTTTGAAAATTGGGAGATCGTATGAAAACTACGAGAATTAGGTATCTCACGCCCTTGAATTAAAAAATATATAGTATTGATGCTTGGTGATGGCGTAGAAGTTATCTTTCTGATATAGCTTTTTGGCTAAATGTTTTCAACACGCTTAAAATGTGCTGATAAGAAGCTCATGTCATTCAATTGATTTGGCTGAATGGATCGATGAACTTATTCCTCTAGAAGTCTGGAAATCTTTAATATCTCATCTGGAAAATTTCAAATCATTTCATGATGTAAATACTTATCCTAATATGCAAGTACGTTTTGCTTATAATTGGTTGCTTGTTTTCCCTCCGAATCCTGTCATAAGTTTTTTCATAACAGAACTTTTGGCATACATCAAAAACGTCATGGTAAGATATTTAACGATTTTTTCAATTAATTTTTTTATGTATACTGTCTCATTTCATTGACTACATTTTGAAAAAGCTTCCGTATTAAGTTTTTGGTAATCTCCTTCAATGAGCATGACATGTTGACAGATTCCTTGCGAAAGTAATATTCATTTGTGTGCATAGAAGCGGGCAAGTTAAATCACATCTATTCCAGAAACTCGTGCAAACTAAATCCGCATTGTCCCACAAACAACACAAGCGTTAAACAGCAATCTATTACGTACAACTTCGCTAGGAGACAAACGTGATTAATTCTACTGATTTATTGTCCAAACTGTTGCAAATATTTATCCTCTACCAATTTTCCCCATGGCCTGTTCCATTTAGTTAAAGCCGAGGACAAACTGTACGGCAATACATTATCGTAGACGAAAAGAAAGTGTTGTTGAGTTAGCACACGTATACATATGTATACATACATATGTATATAGGTGTGAAGTGATCTATTTAACTCCGATATTCAGGGTAAGCAC
Organism: Holotrichia oblita; assembly: GCA_023690525.1. Classification (NCBI taxonomy): domain Eukaryota; kingdom Metazoa; phylum Arthropoda; class Insecta; order Coleoptera; family Scarabaeidae; genus Holotrichia; species Holotrichia oblita. The sequence goes on from CM043015.1 coordinate 50,974,865, forward strand.
TAGATCTTGCGCAATTATGTAATTGTTAATACTCACCTAATAACGTGATTGTATTTGTGATAATTGCAGGATAATTAAACAACGTTATTGTTATATGTTGAAGGATGCCAAAACTAAATATGCACGTATATCCTTAAAGCAGCTTTCATATAGAGGATCTAATAGTTCCTCGTGGGTTCTTGGTTTATAGAAGTTTGCGAAAGAGATTAACACAACTTCATGGCCGGCAATATGTAGACCTTGTTAATTCTAATCTTTCTTGCTTCTTGTTAAGGAATAATGTCTTTATGTACTTACTTAATTACATTGTTATGCATAATTAGTGCTGAGTAGGGTGGGATAGTAGTAGTAGAGGGTAGTTTAGTGAAAAGAAATAGAGAAAAAAGTACGACGCTACGAAACAGAATAGAGTGCTGCATACAAGCCCATACATATGTAAAGCTGCTTTATATTTGCTTCTAAGGTGAAGTGAAATGAAAAGCTCATCTCACTTTAATTTAATCGTACATCTTTCTCATACATAACCATAAAATGTGATTGTAAAATGTAGTACATACAATGTTCAATATCCCCACTATAATTGAGAATTCTTCTTTAAGTAAGTGTGCTATCGAGCATGCGCCTGAGCGGGAAAGGGGAAGCGAAACATATCAAACACTTGCAAATAAAACTATGCTTATTAGTGAGAAAACTGAAGTGAGATGAGGAAAAGTGAGAACTGTGGCATTCAGGTTGGATTACCAGACTCTCGTTCCTCAAGTGGACTGAGCATTTATTTCATTTCCACCGTTAATCTTTCAGAAGACAAGTTTGATGGTCCTTATTTCCACACTAGTAATTTTAAGCTTATTGAGAGGATAGTTGTCTATAGTTTGCCTTCCTCTTTATTTTACAGGTCAGCTACAGTAGTTGGATATAGCGTTTATGTTTGCTCTGAAAACTTGATTCGAAAAGTTCGTAGAGCAATGGCTGGTTTCTAATTTAAACAGAATTGCGAAGAAACTATAAATCTAGCTTGTTTTCAGGACGACATTATGGCGCAGCTACTCTTGAAGCTCCGATATTTTTTTAAAAGACGAAGAATGATTTCCTAATTAGGCAATTTGAAAAGTCAGAGGCACTAGATAGTACAGGGAATGCAACACAATGCATCAGTTTCACCTCATGTGGCGAGTCCACGAGATATTCATTCTTGTAATCTAGCCTTCCACATCTTCTGGAGCTGACACCTCCTTTTTTGTAACTCCCTGTAACACATCTATACAAGTCTCAATGGCAAATTAATAAATTGCAGATAAAATCTAAAGAAGGAATTCCAATCAAGAATCAGGAAACATCTCTAAATTAAAGATCAGCTTGGACGAAACTTCCAAAAACGAAAATAAAAAAATATGTTTCTGGACCAAACGACTCTGAGGATGGAATACAACTTTATTATGTTAAACAAATTATTAGAATTGAACATTTTGCTCAAAGGGGCTGTATTTAGACACTTTATCTTAAATATGCAATTTATACATTCCACCACTTTCGCTATAAATAATTGTGCTCTTCTTCTGAAGGTGCTAAGATTCACGCATGGGTACATTCTGTACAATCACGCATACAAAACCATTTATCTGGATAAAGTTTTGCTTGACAATAATATTAATGTCTGCAAGTGCAACTTGTGTTAGTGTTCTGGAGATTGTTGGGACATTGAAGTTATCATATTTTGGCAAATTTCTTTCCGGTATGAGCCCATAGTAAAGAGTGATAGTGCTGCATAAAACTTCAGATTAGATTAGATCGTTATTAGGTCAATCAGGCATTCAGTGCCTCACTACTTAATCGTTTAGTTCCAATTGCTATCTAAGTTTCAAAAGAGGTTTGATATTTTCTTGGAGGCTGTGGTTCTTACACGAGTTGCTTCTAAGTGCGGTTGATTGATTCGGTGATGCTACTGTCGCGTCGCTCACTACGCGTGCTCACTTTTAAACCAAGACTTAGACAGACTTTCCACACTTACATCTAAACACTCTCTTAAAATAAACCCTCTGAAGTGGGCGGTGATTGTTTTTCATAACAGAGGTATTGGTGCTGGAAGTATTGATATAAGAATTAACACCACTGTCCTTTCCATCATGAAATCCTAAAGGAACCTGGAACTTAGAGATAATAGGTTTAAATTCAAACTGCATCTTTCCAAGTGTCTACAGCCTGATTATGGAGCTCTAAAGCTTATATATCCGCACCGACATATTCTAAGTACACAGAATAAAATACAACTATGTGAGTCTTTAGTTCTATCTCAACTGTCATTTGCGGATATTGTGTATAGTCCTCTTCTTGACCAAGTCAACACAAGACGCGCGTAGAAGCTACAGAACTCGTGCCTCCGGCTAATATTTGGTATTCGAAAATTTGAACGAATAAGTCCCAAATTGAAAGACGTCAACTGGCTCAATATGGCACACCGGCAGTTTCTTCACAGTGCTTGCTTTTTTCATCGGCTTATATATGATAAAACTCCAGCGTACTTATATAATAAAATTTATTTTCGAACGGACGTACATACGTCACCTTAACCTGAGATTCAGGTACTTATTGACTACAGCTCAACACAAACTCGCATTGTTCCAAAGGTCGTTTACATATCACCTTGTTAAAGTATATAACTCTCTTCCTGCTTCTGTTAAGCTTCTGAATCCAAATATTTTTAAAAAGGCATTGCGTAAACACTTGTTTCACATATATACGATGTAGTGACTGTTTTTTTTTCTTTGTATCAATTACGTGATTGACAGGTTTGCAGAGGTGGCGTGGCATAGTATAAAAACAATTTGTAAATCTGTATTTTGTATATTATGCAGCGAAGTTCTTCACTGGATCTCTTGGTGCAGAAGTAGAACACTAAACACTTTAACCCACTGAACACCAAACAAGTTTTAACTAAAACACCGACGCGTTTCAACAGCAATGCTGTCATTATCAAGGCGATAATAAAACTAAATTAAAATAAAATCTACAAAAACAGGTAACCTAAATGTTATGCACGGTCAATCCGATACGCATCATTAATTTCCGATTAACCAAAACAATGACGAATACGGTATAGGTCCTTTGTCACAGTTCATTACACATGACTTATTTTTATATATTTCTAAACTTTCAAAAACATTTAGAAACTTACAATTGTTTATTTGTCTAATTAATTTAACATTCGTATGATCGATGTTGTGATCTGTTTCAAAAATGTGTTGGGCAACGCTCGATTTCTCAATTCTATTAAATCTAAGATGAGCCATATGCTCTTTGAATTTAGTTGAGACTGCTCTCCTGGTTTGCCCAATATATTTTTGATTACAATCTTTACAATTGATTTCGTAAATACCTGACTTTTCTAGAGGTTGTATTTTATCTTTAGGGTTACCGATGAGACTTCGTAAACAAGTCCCAGAACTGTAAACCATTCTGAGATCTAGCTCTTTGAAGATTTTACTCAAACCTTTAGTGATAAAGGGAGCGTAAGGGAGGGTCACAACGGGTGAAGCTTTAACATCCTCTCGAAAAGTCGTAGATTCTTTCGCAGTTTTCTTATAATTAAACTTCCTAATTAACTTATAGATATGCTGAGGCTGGAAACCATTACACTTGGCCGCATCTTTTATAATTTTAAGCTCTTTCTCATACCTCGCCTTGTTCAAGGGAAAAGTGAGAAGTTTGTGGACCAAAAGCCTGAATTTTTTGGTCCACAGACTTCTCACTTTTTATCGGATTGACCGTGCATAACATTTAGGTTACCTGTTTTTGTAGATTTTATTTTATTTTAGTTTTATTATCGCCTTGATAATGACAGCATTGCTGTTGAAACGCGTCGGTGTTTTAATTAAAACTTGTTTGGTGTTCAGTGGGTTAAAGTGTTTAATATTATGCTGGGTGTAACATTGGGAACGCCGTGGTCTCTGGTAATCAAATGGTAACAATTTTGAAAAAGTTACGTACTGGAATATATGTAGGTGGTTAGATCTACAATTTAAAAATAATAGGCAATATACATGGTGTTTCAAAACTTAGCAATGCACCAAAGTTCTCTTAATGAAACACCCTGTATTTTATGACATTTTTGAGTTGTACACTGAAATCTAGATCAACTTTATTTTAGGTTTCCTATGTCTAATTTTTATAGTATTCTACAGGTCGTTCATGTACCGAGGGCAAACTTTGCGAACTCCTTTCGTGCATAACTTTATTATTTTAAATGGAACACCCTGTATGTATTTATGTTATTAGATAGAACATTTTATTGTCTAAAAACCAGTATCAGGAATCCCTATGACTATCTGTACTAGTTTTTAAGTTATTTGCGTTTTTTTAGATAATTTAAGTGAACTGAATTTGTTTTTTGTAAGCGAACACCCAGTATATCTTTACATCGATGGATAGAAATATTATTATTCGAAGTAGTTAATTTTATATTGTCACAATTTACATGAAAACATAAATTCCAAGTAATAAAAATAAACTAAATAAAACAGCAGTAAATATTTTTGTATTTGGATTAAGAAAAAGATTTCGTATAAAATAAACGAAAAAACATAACAACAAAATAAACGAAAAAGTGCTAGCGTTCAACATAATTGCCATTTTCTTCAATACAGACAATAGGTAACTCTCTGTTCAAATGCTGTTCTAACGTTCCTCAGCATGTCCGATGTTCTGAACTGAAGGCGTCTCTGAGTCTCGTTTTCATATCCTCTGCTGTAGTGGGCAAGATACTCACTCTAACACTCTGTATGTATTAAAACCAGTATCAGGAATCTCTATGACTATCTGTACTAGTTTTAAGATTATTTGCGTTTTTTAGATAACTTACGGAAATTGTTAATATTTAATCTAGGAGGTTGGATCCTCATAGAGAAAGTGTCAATTTGACGTGTACTCTGTTAACATCATGAAGGCATACTCGTTGCAAGAAAGAACGGATATGATTTTAGTTATTGGTGAGTGTCAGGAAAATTGCTTCCTTGCGTCTCGGATGTATTCGCAGAAGTACCCAAAACGAAAACATCCAGATAATAGGGTATTTGAAAATTTGTTGGATAGATTCCGTGCCACAGGGAGCGTTGTGTACATAAGGCCAACAACTGTAGACGTAGAAAATGAATTTATAGGCGATTATGTAATTGGACCATACTTCTTCAATGGGCACCTAAACGGAGACGAATTTCTAAAATTCTTAAAGGGACTTTTGGACCCTTTTGGAAAATATTTTCTTGAATATTAGATACCGGCGCTTCTGCCCATTTTAAACGGTCCGTTAAAAACTACCTATTAGGAAATTTCCTAATAGGTGGATCGGAAGAGATGGTCCGTGCAATTGGCCACCAAGGTCTCCGGACTTTTTTCTATGGGAGTATGTAAAAGTTATCGTTTACAATATCTTGCCCACTACAGCAGAGGATATGAAAACGACACTCAGAGACGCCTTCAGTTCAGTAACACTGGATCTGCTGAGGAACGTTAGAACAGCATTTGAACAGAGAGTTATTGTCTATATTGAAGAAAATGGCAATTATGTTGAACGCTAGCACTTTTTCGTTTATTTTATACGAAATCTTTTTTTCTTAATCCAAATACAATAGTAATTATATACCAAGGGAGAGAACACATTTTTCTCAGCCGAGTAGCATTATTTCCCGAGACGCGAAGCGTCGAGGGAAATAATGGTTAAGAGGCTGAGAAAATCTTCTCTGCCGTGGTTTATATACTATTTTTTCAACTACTAGCATATTTAACCGCTTTCTGATAATGTAATATAATAAGCCGTTCCGATAAATGTTTAATTTAAGATATCCATAGAAAACATGTTAGTCTGTAAAAACAAATGAATAAACATTTAATGTCAAATTGAGATTTTATTCATGTCTTGTCACAATACCAAAATAAAATGTCAGACAGTAGTTGTACTCCTGCAGAAATCCGCAAGGAAGCAAATCAAATAGAGTATGAAAAATACTGGTACACTGGCTTGCAATAAAATCTCGTACACCTTAATGTCAAGCAAGCTAATTTTTGAAGATTATTTTTCAATGTAAGCTGACTTTAGATTTGACGGATGTGACACTATGCATAGAGGTTGTGGTGACTTATAAAAATAGTGTACTTTTGGAAATGAAACATCAAATTAGAAATGTCACAAAAGGTGAAATCAATATAGGTAAAACTAGGTGTACGAGATTTTATTGCAAGCCAGTACGTCAGGAATTAACATAACCTGCCATAATTGCGCTATTAATTATTATTTTAATAAGTGGTGTTTACCAAATTACGTATTTCCTACTTTGTTTATTTATGTTAAATGTTAACCTAACCTTTTTTCTTGAATTGCGGATTTCATTCGTGCATTTATACGACATCTATGGTTTTATATTCAAATTATTTCTATTCTATACATTTTTATTGAATAAATCATAATTTTATTATTGTCAATTGTTTTTATTATTTAATAGTAGGAGATAATTTTTATTATTGACTACTAGGAGAGAAATTCATCTTCTCGGCCCGAAAACATACCAAATAATGACGTTTTCTAACGCTAGTAGTGGAAAAAAATATTTACTGCTATTTTATTTAGTTTATTTTTATTACTTGGAATTTATGTTTTCATGTAAATTGTGACAATATAAAATTAACTACTTCGAATAATAATATTTCTATCCATCGATGTAAAGATATACTGGGTGTTCACTTACAAAAAAAAATTAGTTCACTTAAATTATCTAAAAAACGCAAATAACTTAAAAACTAGTACAGATAGTCAATAAAATTTTCTATCTGATAACATAAATACATACAGAGTGTTCCATAAATAAAATTATGCACGAAAGAAGTTCACAAAGTTTGCCCTCGGTACATGAACGACTTGTAGAGTACTCCACAACTTTGAATACGGCATTCAATCAGCCAAAGGATCTACTATTTACGCTTTTCGTTCCATTTCTCTGAATTAAGTCATTTTCGAGATACTAAACTTTTCGTGCAACATTGCATTTTCAAAAACTTCAAATATCTCATAAACTACAAAAAATTAGACATAGGAAACCTCAAATAAATTTGATCTAGATTTCAGTGTACAACTCAAAAATGCCATAAAATACAGGGTGTTCCATTAAGAAAAACATAACTTTGGTACATTGCTAAGTTTTGAAACATCCTGTATATTGCCTATTATTTTTAAATTGTAGATCTAATCCACTATATACATTCCAGTATGTAATTTTTTCAAAATTGTTACCATTGGACTACCAGAGACCATGGCGTTCCCAATGTTACACTCTATATGTAGGTAACATATATAGTGATTAATGCAATCTTTTTTTGTCTGTGTATCGGTTAAGTTGATCAGCGTTGCTGGTCCTTGCCTGTTGTATTCTGTACAATAAAGATTATTATTATTAATTTCCTCCAGACCGTACTATAGTAGGGTGGGGAAAATTCCATCTTCATCCGGTGATTTGTGGGGCTAATATAAAACTTTAAATGTACTGGTTTTGAAACGATATTATTAGGTGTATGCAGCACTGGTAAAATGCTATTCGAAATGTACTGAACCATATCTATGGTTAAACTCAAAAGTTGTTCCAAATGAAGTGGATCATTTTCTTACCATCATATATTAATTTTATTGCCTAGCTAATATATTTACGAACTTATCCGATCTCTCCTTTTTTAAAATTTAAGTGTTAAGATTTTTGGTTGAGGTTTAATATTATGTCGATTACGCCGCCTTTTAAAATATTATTTTATATGGTTCATACCCTTTTAATCAAATTCAATACAAATTTGAATTTATTGAAAGATAAGATGGGATATAAAATATATAAATAGGTATGCTATAAACGAATATAAGCGCTGAACCCCTTTATTCATTTTGCCAGTGTTAAATTTAGATCTGTATTCATTTTGTTATGACTTTCTATTTGGCAAACAAGTTTACATTAGAGCTTTATTGCGATGCTATTTTACTATCCTCTTCCATACAATCAAACCTATACATGCCTTTATTATTGAATTAAAAGTTGTATTAAAGACTGCTTTACGACCAATATAAGATGAAGCAGTAACATCCCCCGTATTATGACACACAAGATGCAGTTTAGAAACCAATAAAACACGAATATTACGTTTTTATAACTTTAAGATAATAATCTAAAATACATCCTAGCTAGTAAGTTTATGCCCTTATCTATTTTACTAAAATTTCTATAGTCAACGCGAATCCATTTCTTACCTGTTTAAGAGCATTTTATCGATAATATCCTGCGTTTCACTACTACGGATACTAGCCAGATGGCCACCTCGCCTCCCACATTCCATTTCCGCTTGCATCCATGGCAGTCGAGTTTCCTCCATGGCCATTAGACAGAATTGACGATACGCTACCCAACCGAAGTCGCAAGTTCTTACTAAATCTTCTATGGGTTCAGCGCGATATCTCATTTTCATCCCCAATGAGTTACCGTCTGTGTTCCTGACAAGCACCTTCAAGATAACCTTATTTTCGCGCGAAACAAACTCGATTTGTCTTTCAATATCGCCGGATCTTGTACAATGAGATCTAGCATTATCTCCGTCGTGTAATTCGAATAATAACCCGTTGCACTCAGAGTCTTCCCCGTTTTGCAAGTCCGTACCGGTATTAGGAATACTCGTCGATTTACTGTTATCACCTATGTTTATAGTCAAAGCTATCCTGTGTCCGTAAGGTAGGTATATCTTAAAAGTACATTGCAAGTCGTCTTTGGGATTTGTTAAATCGAACGAACCGTTTCTCGAAGTGAACGTAACGTTGTAACAGTAATCGACAAGGTGATAATTCAGCGTGAACACGGGATTCCCGTATATGTGAAGGAATGGGGGAGTGTGTGAGGGCGGAAAGTAGATGTGACGATCCGATTCGGATAGTTCCTCGAGTTTACCGCATATACGTGTTTGGCGATGACCACGGATGTGCTGATGCTGCAGCGACGTGTTCAGACCGGAAAAATAAAGATAACCGCGAAAGCACGGCACGTTCAAACGCGTTACGTCTATCACAAGGCCATGATCGGAGCTAGGACCGGGAAACCAGCAGATGCAGTCGCGTCGTGGGAACTCTCGCCAACCGATCTCTTCGCTTTCGTTTTTAAGCCACAGTTGGCAATCTGTAAAAAAAGAATAGATTGCATTAGTTAAGTTAAATGCTATTTTTTCATTTGCGAATTATGAGGTTATAGAACCTTAATCCATTATATACCGCTACCAAATTTAAAAAGAACAAATAAAAAGTTGGATAGGAAAAGGAATAAACTAGCGATCTTGCAGTATTGATATGTCCGAAAGTAAGATGAGAATTAAGCGTTATTCAGTGAAATTCCGTTGCAACAATATATTCTGGGCGTGGACTTTGTTTCTTCTGAACCGTATCGAAATACATTTCAAGTGGTTGACCTTGATTTTCCAGTTGGACGTCCAATTGCAGGAACCTTTAAAATTACATATTTCAATATAGAATTTTATTCTTAAAAAAGTACTGAGAAAATCTTCTGACAGTCAGTAAGTTAACGTAGTGTATAGGTCGAGTTACCGTAACCTGCTGGCGCCCCCTATCCACTCTTTGCTCCTGAAGGAACCACTTATATTAGTGGCCAAACGTTGAGTTTAGTTGATTTCGTTATTTTTTTAATTTGATTTTGTTTTTTATTTTTATATTTTTACATTAGAGGAACTGGTCCGAATATGGGCTACCCATACAATATGGGCCCCAAATGAAAAACCTATTACGCAAGTGTCGCCACTTATTAGTGGGAGCTTGAAGTGCACTTACACCTTGGGGCGAAAGTTTGCAACTAAGGTGCAGTTCCCTGCTAAAACGTGTTTTGCAATTTTTAAGGTAAGTTGTTATGTTGAAATTTAGCAGGTTTAACCTTAAATTCTCTTGCAATCCTTGCACTGAGCTGCTGCTTTAGGTTAGGATCAACTTTTCTTACGCTTGATTTACCTAACCTCAAAAACAATACGCGAGTTTCAATTCTAAGAGAGAATTTTGATAATATGGGCTACCTGAGGGTCTATAAGCTCGGCCCCATATTAGGACCACTGCCATTGTTTTTTGCAGATCTGCTATGCCACGGTCTAAACCGAAATTTAAAAGGTAAAATCTGAGAAAAAAAGTGGAATTCTGATAAGATTTTAGAAGCGATGGACGCAATTAATCAGAACAAAATGGGTTTAAAGAAGGTTTCTAAAGTTCTTCAAGTACCACGGCCCTCTTTACAAAGATTTTTAAGGAAACAAAGAGAAACCAATTTAGATGCTCAAAAAGTAATTCAAACTCAACTTGGAAGGAAACTTGCGTTAGGAAAAGAACTAGTAGAATACATTTAGTATGGAGGCTTTGTATTACGGATTGACACGGAAAGACATTTGTAAGATGGCATTTGCGTTAGCTATGAGGAATGGAATATCCCATCCTTTTAGAATGGGAATTGCAGGCCTGGTTAGATGGATTCTTGCATCATTATAAGAGTGTACTTTCACTTAGAAGACCAACTGGTACTCCCTTTTCACGAGCTTTGCGTTTCAATAAACAAAATGTTGAAGAGTTTTTCACCAACCTAGAAAAAGAATACAGCAAGTAAAACTTTTCATCCCATTGAATCTTTAATGTCGATGAAACTGGTTTATCAGTCGTTCAAAGTAAAGTTGCTGTAGTGGTAGGCAGAAAGAGTATAAGACAAATAGCGTCCCTAACTTAAGCTGAGCGCGGTTCGCTAGTTACCTTCATTGCAATAATGAATTCTGGTGGCCAGTTTGTTCCTCCTATACTCATCTTTCCTCAAAAAAATCGGAATGATCAGTTATTGCGAGGTACACCACTCGGATCTGTGTACACAGTTCATCCCAATGGGTGGGCGCAACAGAACCTTTTCACGGACTGGATGAGACATTTTATTGACTTTGTGAAACCTACCAGAGAGTAGCGGGTTCTCCTTATATTAGATGGTCACTATAGCCATACACGCAATCTCTATATAGTTAACTTAGGTTGAGAGAATCATATTTCAATAATTTAGGTGCCCCCACATTCCGCTTGACAAAACATTCATAGTCGTTAAGACCTATTACAGCGAGGAAATCCGAAATTGGGTTCGAACTATTCAAGGAGCTCTTGATCAATTTGATTTCGCCGAGTTGCTAGGGAATGCTTTTTTAAATAGAAAATAGAAGCCCAAAAAAACTGTAACCTAACACCATTACAAATGAGAACAGAAAGTAATATCAACCTCACACCTCTTCCAGGAACTTCGACATCCACAGGCTTCCCTGCACAAGCTTCGCCAGCTACCAGAGATAGAGTTCAAGCTGGTAGTTGTAAGGAATCTGAAGTCCTACCACCGTCTACGCTAAATCAATATCTTGGTGATTGATAACTGATTTCCCTAGTAGCTCCGATAAATCCGAAAGCATTTTATTCTAAGATGGAATCTGCAACAAAGCACTTGTTCGTAAAAACTGTACCTCCTTTTGATAGTTCGCCACTGCCAACCGTAGAAAAGAAGACAGCCACTGGCGGAAGAAAATCGTCTAAATCCCAAGCCATCACTTCTTCGCCCTACAAAAGTGGTTTAGAAGAATCACTGAATAAAACTCCCAAACGACCAAGCCTAAAGCGACAAGTAGTTCCAAAATCCGAGGTGAAATCTAGGAATAAAGGAAAACGAGCCAAAAAAAAGATTAAATCTGACAGCGAATAAAAATCTGAAGAGGAAGTCGAAGACTTTACTCCGGCTGATGATGATATTGATATTGATATTGATGAGGTTGGCCAAAATATTCCTGATGATGAAGATGTTTTGTGATGCCCGTTTTTCTGAAAATAACAGGGGAGAACTTTGGGTAAAGTGCCAGATGTCTTGCTCAGGAAAAGAAGAAGAGTTTTATGTTTGTGATTTTTGTTTCTAATGTTGATACTGATATTTTACAATAGATACTAAGTTTATACTTTTTTACTCAAATAAACTTAATTTTGTGATATCCAACAGTTTTATACCTTTTTAATAGGGGCCCATATTTCATACACTTTACCACTATTTCAAAAAGTTGTCACTTTCCAAAGATTGCCTTGAATCGAAGTTTTTTGCATAAATAGGTTGGAATATTGTAGCTAACACTTTGGCTACACGTATGCTAATATTTAGATTTTTGTATTAAAAATACTCAGATATTACAGAGAAAAAACCCAAAAGTCAAAACCCGAAAGTCCTTATAATAGAGAGTCGGACGGTGAAAGTCTTATTTTTTTCTGTTGCTTCATCAGTCTTAGCAATCTTTTTGGCGCAAAAAAGTTGTTCAAGTAGATATGCTACCCATTGCCCTCCAAATCCTAGGTCATTCTTTTAACTACATACTCTCCTAAACCTAACTCATTTCTAGTATTCTGTCCTCGTTTCCCTTCTTCGCTACCCAAATTCTGTAACCTCGCTTTATCGACTTATTTGATACAAAGGAAGATCTGCCTTTATATATTACCATGCTTTCATTAACTGGTTATTGTAGTATAGAAAATTGTTTCCCAAGAATTTTATATAATTTGTCATATCCTGCTTGCCCCATCTTTGGCATAGCTAAATTATCATTCAAATGCATGTAGATCAACAAGAAAGCGATCAAAGCGATTTACAACATCAACGAAGCGATGTAGGAATCACGCAGTTCGAGCTGTGACAACCAATAATATCTGTAACTTAGCAACGATTTTTTTATGTGTGGTGGGTGCTTAGTTGCAGTGAATCCGTAAGCTGTATTATTTGTCTATCACTTTGGCTATCACTTCAACTCCCGCGGTGTAGTTTTGTGTGTGTAAATTGTGTTCAAAGGGATTTGTGACAGCATCATATCACCTTTCATAATGCCGCGCTGTTAATTACTTTGCTCCCAACAACGAATGGTAAGTCGATCCGGATTTTAACTCTCTGAAAAAATGTCACCATCCCTCCAGAGAATTGAAACCGGGCGATTTCGTTGTGATCTAATTTTACCTGATCATTACCAAACTCTGTTTCATCATCTTCATTTTCTATAAATTGCAACAAACTATCTCGGTTGCTGTTCACCAGGTCGACCTCGTGTTCCCATTCTTCATCGTCACTGAATACTCCGTCAGACGAAATATTATACAGTGAAGTGTATACATTGTCAGAAGTTAGTTTGTTCAAATAAACACGTTTTTCCATTCTAAACGCACAAAAAATAACCTCAAAATTATGGTTGTGCAAAGCGATATCACTATAAAATCAGTAAACAAACAGCTATAATGCTCATTTCAAAAAATAGGTACTGCTTTTATATCTCTGTAAAAACGCTATGCTGACTGTCTAACATATCAGATATAGTACAGTTTTAAAAAATGCAAGAGCAGTGCAGTGAAATATGAAAAACAAAACCAAAAATAAATAGAAAAGCAGAAAATGTTTTTTTGTTCCAAGCTTTATATTTAAAACTTCCAAATTTAATTTTCAGGAAGGCTGAAGTCGTTAGATGTATTACTTTGTTTTATGATTGTATATGACAGCTGATATATATATTTCGATGCATGGAAATAAACTACTTATACACATTAGTTCACCTCAGAGTGGGCCATAGCAGTGTGAATTGCAACAGCGTATTCCCCCTTCGCGTTGTAGCTTGCGTCTGGCGCCGACACTCAAGCATACACAATTCAGTTGAATTTAAATCGAGCAAGAGTATGGTCGGTGATGTCGTGATCGACGAGCGATCTTGCGTGGCGCATGCCTACGCGTTGCCACATCGCACTGCATTCTATGCGTCTAGTGTAACTTCCCATAGCCCGCTCTGAGGTGAACAAATGTGTATTAAACATAAAACTGTCTGACTGTCTGCCAACTATTAACAACTTGCTTGCTTGTTTGTTGTAGTCTTCGACATTATGACGTCAGCGAGGATAACGGTCCCCAGTGGAAATGCTTTTTATAGCAGCATTTATTAGTGTGGAAATTGATGTTGTAAATTGTACTTTACCCCATACATTTTGGTTATGTAAAGTTTTATTTTGCCGCAACATAATTTTCTGATAAACTACAGAAAATTATAAATTACGTTTCTGAAAATTCGCATTTAATTTCCAAAAGGTAGTACACCAATATTTTTTCAATATCCCCGTATACGGTTTATATAGAAAATATTATAAATTATTACAAAGAAGACGTCTGACAACGGTTGGTTCGTAGCAGAAAATTTATAAGTTGTCAGTACGAAGCAAACGCATATGGTTCACAAATATAATACTATCATGCTCCTCTATGAATCGGACATATAGATACGAAAAAAAAATGAATCCTAGATTTGTACCCGTCTATATTGACCATAAAATACGGCAGATATTTTCTGAGAACGACTAAGAGTAATGGTTCCGAGCTTGATTTATGTTTCGCACGTGCGGAGTGTGGTATGTCATTGGTTACGTGTAGAGGGATGCGGTTTAAAGTGCACCTGATTTTAGAGGATTACATCAACAGAAAACTTGGAAAACAAATGGGTTGCGCTGTATCTAAAACATGAATGCATCAGAAATATCTTATGTGAAAGGTCATTTATCATTCTGTTAGAGTGCTAAGCGTTTCAGTTGTTTTTTTGTTTCATCAGTCAGCACATTTTACCTAAATTTGAATAAATTTTTGTACGTTCACAACTACGCAATGTATTTCAATTTTAATGTTAATTTAAAAACATAATATGTATACAGAAATTCTGCAATGCTACATTACAGATATGGCTGTTGAGCTGTAATAAATTACAAAGAAGATATACTGTTGAGTCCACACGCTACTTACATAACTTAATAACAGTAAATTCAGATGTAGTGTAGAAATATTTTTGAGCATGGTAGGAGTACTTTCCTAAATTACTCTATAAATAAGATGTTTTTTTTGCAATTTACAGCTAAGAATGTACGAAAATTGGCGAAAAAATTAGTAGTAGTAAAATATAAAAAAATCACTTTCAATAAGATTGGCCGAATCAAAATCACTAGGTCGTATTACGGTATTTAACAAGTTTGTTGTTTTATGCCAACTTAAAGAAGACTTTGATAAATACAAATTTTGAGGAGACAAAATATATAGTATGGGTAAGACAGTTCAAGGAAATGCAAAAGTTATTGCTAAAAAAGCCCAACCCCACATGGAACAAATTAGTTCAAGGGAAAGTGAAACATTAGTTACTATGGGTATGGAATTGACTGTGTCTCACGCTAATTTTTCTAAGGAAATACTTTAAAGACCACCTCCTTATTCGTCTAGTGGTTGAAATATTTTATTCTATATACAAATTCACCTTCCAAATTCCAGTCTTATTAATTATGGGCAATCACAATCACCGTAGTTTACTTGAGCTAATAGGGCTTGTCAAAATAAGCTCACAAAAAATGCAAGGAAGATAGTATTTCGGAAATGTTATATATGACTTTGCATTTTCACAACAAAACTGCAAAGAAGCTTCAATTTTCCAAGATTTTGAATTTATGTCTGCAAGTGTTACTGATATACCCTTGTTCGAAATGATGCCAAGTCATGCGATAAATCAAGCCGATTCCATCGAAATTGCGCATACTACTGAAGGATACCCTTACATCACTAAAGTTGCTTGGCCTATTACTAATCGAAATCAATTTATTAGTTCTGAATTTCTAAAACCTAACTCTAAATCTACTGCACTACAGAAAACGTCTACACAAAAGAAGTCCACTCAGGGAGAAGGGAGGGGAAGGGGAAAAGTGAGTGAGACCTTGAAAAGAAGCAGAGCAGATCTTAGAGAAGGAATAATTAATTGGTATTTTAGCAACCTGGAGACTAAGGTAAGACTTATAGGTGTTCCTGCATGTAATATAATTAATGATAATGAAATAAACCTTACCTATGACCTAAATAAGGATGGTTTTTTGATATGTAGAGCAATAAAGCAGACTGTCACTACTAGGATGATGGATTAAACAAACGCTTCTACATTGGTAATGTTTGCAGAAGCAGCGGATAGAATTATACTAGCACCATACATTGTGTAGAAGGCAACAAATATGTATTCATTGTGGGTGGAACGAGGTCTTCTTAGGGCTCATTACAACTGTTTTAAAATGAGTTGATTTGATGGCGAAATCAATAAAGGTTGGTTTCTTAAGGTTGCCTTTCCATACTTAAAACAGCTTCAGCAAATAGCGTGAGATGTTATCTTGAACTACATACAATTTTTTTGTAGTTAAAGATATCTGGTAACCCTATTTATTTATAAATGTCATAAAAAATGTGTGAACCATACGAATCGCATCCAGAAAGGAAGGTTCCCAATATTTTTTCTTTTAAAGTAAACGTGCTTAGTTGGGAATATTATGCATGCATCACAGATCTATGACGTATCAATTATATGTTGGCTGAAGAAATCCTGCCTGGTGCTAGTAGCGCAGCAGCAGTGGCTCGAAATGGCGGATCTTATTCGGTCTTCCCCCGCTAAGTTCAGTCAGTGATAAACTTCCTGAATGTACAAAACACAGCGCCGATCAAAATTCATTATCAGCTCTGTCAGGTCTACGGGCATGTTTGATCATCCACGATGCAGCTTTGATCTCGATCTTAGCAGTTTCTATCTTTTCTTACACCTCAAGGTAAAGATGACTGTCAGATACTGGTTCCACTTACAGATGGTAGACTTCTACGACACAACAATACAAAAGTTGATCCAATAATATGGCAAGTGTCTCAATTCTTGTAGCAACTATGTCGAAAAATAGTGTAAACATTGCTATACTATAACTATGTTCTATTTTTTTAAATTTAGTTTCTGGATGTGTCTCGTGCAAGTGATGGTATTTTTTCGACCTGATTTAAGGCTTGCTGAATTTATCTACTAAATCGATACCAACAATTTATAGGAAACAAGATATCCTTGTTGGTGATGTTTCTACTGGTCCAAAGTTTTACAGAAATAATAGCAAGCACTACAATCTGTAAACATTATTTGAAACCAAGATAAAGCAAAGTGAGTGACATTAACACTAGTCAGACGTTTATATGGAAAGAAATGGGGGCTAAGACCAGACATGCTGCATTGAATATACAGCATGGTGATTGAGCCAACAATGACGTATGCAGCTTTGGTATGGTGGACAAAGACGCATCAAAGAAACGCCATTCAGAAGCTGAGCAAGGTGCAAAGACTTGTCTTCTTAGGAATAGCGGGAGCAATGCGGTCAAGGCCGACGGCAGTTATGGAGGCATTCTTACTTGCCGCCGTTGCACCTGGTTATACAGGGGGTGGCTCCTGAAGGGGTTAAAACAAAACATATTTCGATAACCGAGCATGTGAAAAAAAGGGGTTTTGGAAATACGGACCGACCACATGCCGATAAGGCATAGGTATGGGAATGCCTTCACGGTGTCTATTAACAATTTACATTAACTGACACGCCACTATGCGGTAATTTTTAGAACTAGCATTGGAGGTATAGTTGTATTTCTGGTTGTATTGTTTATTGGGTTTTATTATGTGGCCTTTATCTTTTCGTCGGTATTTAATACTTTCGGTACTGTTTAATGGCAGGTTTGTCTTTAGAAAACTTACAAAAGATTATAATAACATAACAGCGTTCGTAGTTAAACTGATTTATTATTATTCTTAATGGATTTTATATAAATATAGAAGATATGAATAAAGATAACAATAATTAATAAATAAATAGTATACATTGGGATAGAATCAGCACCAGAGCCTGAACTTCTGGAAATCCAAGTCAGTGGACAACAAGTCTCCTCATTTGGCATATGTCATGAAAATTCAATGTAGTATAAGTTGAAAAGGCCGAACAACCAATTCACCGAATCAGCTAACTTTAGGTTGATTGATTTGTCAATCTGTACCGACTTATCTGTTTATGAGAACACCAAAGTAATGAGACAACTATATCGTTACACGTTATGATTATAATAAACTATTAATAATGTGGTTGCTGATTTTCTCATCATCAACTTTTCCATACTTTCTTCCTGTCCACTTTTTGCAGAGTACCCAATTTATTTGTTTTACACACTAAACTACTTTCTTCTTTTGAAAAGCGGGCGAAGCTTAGAGAATTATTTCTACCTCTTTTCGTGGCTTCTTACATATTTGAGTAGGCAGATGAAGTATATCTTAAAAAGAAACCGTTTCTTTATGAAGAAATTCAAGTCAACATAAAAATAAACTGGCGAATGTATGAAACGTTATATGACACTATACAAAACTATACAGGTATACCTCCATTCGACACCATTTTGACATCGATTGTGGTGGCACCATGGGTAATGTTAATTGCCAATAGCAGGCAGACGGGAGGAGGCTGGCAGGTATGCACTTGGAATCAGAAAGGTTTTAAGGTTTGTTCCAACCACCTCCTATTACACTAACACTAGCTAACGGTACTTGCGCAATATGAAAATGGCGTAACCGTACAAAGCCCGATCATACGTGTGTTCCAACTTAAATAGGGCCGTGCAAGGATCGGTAATTACACTGTCACAACGACGAATTCACATCATGTCTGATAGCCAAGCTGCATTAAAGACATTACTAAACCGGAAAGTATCGTCTAGGCTGGTAACGGTGTGCCTCGACGAATTGGTGGAACTTTCGAACCGGAACAAGGTCTGCTTGACTTGGATACTGAGCCATCGGATCGGTGGCAACGCAAGGGCTGAAGAACTCGCAAAGAGAGGGTTAGAGGTGGAAATATACGGCCCAGGATCTTTCTACGGAGTTACGAGGCAAACGGCTCGGAGATGCATAGACCACTAGGTCCGTACGAAACACCAAGAATACTGGGGAGCTATACCCGGTGTAACACATGGTAAAACCTTTATAAGAAAACCATGCAGCAAGAGAGCTAGAGAACTACTACAGCTTAGTACGAAACAGCTCTGTATTGTTAGGGGCCTAATTACCGGAAATTCTGCGGTGAAAGAACACCTACATAAAATCCGAGTTTTTTTTGACGGGGAAACACAGTGTAGACTTTGTGAGATAGAACCGGAGACACTCGATCATATACTACGCGACTGCGAGGCACTAGATCGCAGAAGGCAAAAGCTATTTGGGAGAACGAAAGGAGGCCTAAAGGCATACCGGTTAGGGACCTGTACGGATTAGTGGAGGGGACTACCGTGTTAGAGTGGGTGACTCGAATATACAGACGTGGCACAATAAAAGAGCTCTTTCACACTGGCGATTTATAGCAGCGCGAGTTAACAGCGCGACAATCGCTCACGGATTTTACCGATGTATTCCCTATTCCTATACACACTAGTGATTCAGCAGCGCGGCTGACTGTGCATAGAACCGCATAGAAAGCGACTAAATCGCGATGCTAACTCGCACTGCTAAGTCGCCAGTGTAAAAGAGCTCTAAGCCTGAAGGCTGCGGTGCCTTACCGGTGACCATAGGTCGGACGGGTCTGGTATGGGAAAAAAGAAGATAAAGCAAGGAAATAAATGTCCTGTTCGAAAATGGAAAATTTAAATTTTGGAAATGAAGATGCTAACTAGGAAAGTGTTGATATCTCGATAAGTGAATTTGGGTGACTAGTTCCTAATACTATTGATTAATACATACAGAAGAAGAAACAAATACATTGATATATTAATAATTTTTTATTACGGAAATATATCTATGTTAAACACTGGAAGCTACTCTGACAAAGGGCGCTTCACATCTATTTCCGCTCTAAAACAAATTGTTTTGTCCATGTACTACGGTGGACCACACACATAAAGTTTAAAAATGTTCAGCGTACCAATCTTCTCTTACAAGTATTCGGCACGTTAGTTTTTGAAAAACTATCTACATGTTTTATTTATTTGCTGGTTACCATTTTGTTCAACAAATTTGGCGATTATTACAGTTTTATCATTTTCAAGTAATATCCGTTAATTGTTTTGATCAATAGCTGTATCAGATGTTTTGTAGACTAGATGAAGCTGTATGTACAGTACTGAGTTGCTTTAAAATTAAAGGACGTCTTTCTAGTTTTGCAATTAGCATTATTGTATGTCAGATACTTTAATGTAACTTAATTGATATCGTGGAAGTAAATTTCTCCGTTTCACGTGTTATTTACTTGCGTTAATGTGTAATTCATAATCTGTTTTTGCCATTAGAAACTTTACAAATCTTACTCGAGACAAAACATCTAATCGAGCATACAAATCGGATTTATTCGATTCTAAACTTCGCTAATCTTTCTGGCCGACGCGACTAATCTGATTTCAATTCGTCGGAATCACAATCGAGTTTTGAGTGATGCGCGCAGGCCATACTGTTTCCATCTCGCACGTCAAACAATAGAGACGAGAAACGCTTAATAACGTTTTAATAAAATGCAACCGTCCTATTTCGATTCTCTCTCCGATGGCCCAACACGTCCGAAGTTGAAATTAAATATTAGCGCGCTCGGAGCAATGTGGTGTGCAGTGTGGTGTCCCTCTGTAGGTGACGTCGGTTGGGTCAATATTCGGAGAAATGCTATATTAAATTTACAGACTATCGTGCATAGCGTGAGCTAGGAGTATTCAGCTAATTTGATTTCGTTGGTACAGTCACTCATTTACTCACCTTGTGTTATAGGAAATTCGTAGGTGGTTTCGTAGATAACGGGTTGATTATCAGTCTTATACTTCAACCTGTAAACAAAGAAATATACATTTTAGTATGGGATAGTTTGTGTTTCATCCTGATTAATTTAAATGAAGTAAGAAGACAGATTTCAGGTCTTGTTCGTTTGTGAATCTCTGCAATTTAATTAGTTTAAATAAGTATAACAGCTTCCAAAGTTGTCGTTATGGCTACGCTTTCAAACAATGTTAAAGCACTTATTAATATAAAATTTAATATAACTAAGTGATTTTATTTTTTTTGTTTTTTAAATTTTAACCTCCACATACTCCACCTTAATCCAGAGCACCAAACTATGCAAAAACATAACTGGGCGCCCGGGGGTAAATTATCAATATATTAATATATTTTTTGTCAAGCTCAAACAATTCTGTTCAAGTATTAGGGGAGAAAACATGTGTGAGTGTGTTTTCGAAAGCTTTTTGTTTTTCGCGCGCTCGATCTCGTGGACTGTGGACGTCTTTTTCGACGGTTATTTTTACTCAATGGCGCACTGTTAAGTTATAACGTTGTTAATAAAATTTACGTGGAGGAAACGCTCTTCTATTAAAAAAGAGAGCGTTTGCTGCAAGCTCACGGGTTTATGTAGCCGATGATCTTCAATTGCTCTCCAATCTTCTAAAAACACGTAGCGATTTGCAACTGTTTATAACCGTCATTTCGGGATTAATTTTCTACAGGTCCAGTCAAAATTTGTGGTTTACAGAGTCACCGTAAAATTGTTTATTTCATTACCACTTACTTTTCTACTTCTGGCGTGTTATTTTAATGGTGCAATTTTGTTACAGTGTTTAAGTGTATTTTTGTACAATTTTAATGACATAACATTAATTAATTACCTTAGAACATATGACGAACATATGAAATTTTTATGGTGTATTTAACATCCTTCCGTCATTGTCGCTGGCTGGACTTATAATAAGATAGCAGCTAACCTACATCCCCCTTCTACGTCAGACGGCTACTGAGCCAAAAACCTCACAACCACTCGTAAATATGCGGCTAAATCATCAATGGCACAGAATAAACAGAAAAGACAAGTTTGTTGGAGCCTTTGATGTTTTATTGACGATTCTGAGTGACCTTGAGGCTATTGATGCCATTTTGAAAATATGTCCAACAATGTTGGCGAAAATGTTTGAATTTGATTTCAAGCATCTAAGTTAGATATGTTCGAAATGTACATCAAGTATAATAATAATAGTAATAATAATAATAGTATTTTATTACCCAACAGAAACCATTTACAGGGTAACATAATAAACATTTTAATACATTATACACACATAATACAAAAAGAATACTTATGAATAGGTAAATAATAATTCAAAAGCCAAACTAAACTAAAACTACTACAAAGATAGATATGTAGAACAACAAAGCAATGAAAAATAAAATTAACATCAAATACAAAATGTGTACTATATACATATCCATGAAATAATAACATTAAGAGAAAAAAAAAAAAAACAAAGAAAAATATCGTCATGGGTTAAATTACACAGTCGGGCCATGCGGTATAGAGGTGAATTAACTGAAAGATTTGTCCTAGAACAAGGAATAGATAGAGAAGAGTTATATCTACATGACTGGCGCGGAACATGAAAATTAAGCTGTGACAATAAAAATGAGCTGTCAACCATCCCACGCACCAATTTCCAAAC
Organism: Holotrichia oblita; assembly: GCA_023690525.1. Lineage (NCBI taxonomy): Eukaryota > Metazoa > Arthropoda > Insecta > Coleoptera > Scarabaeidae > Holotrichia > Holotrichia oblita. The sequence goes on from CM043015.1 coordinate 50,997,262, forward strand.
AAAACGAGCGCCATGCGCATCACGTCGTGATGATAAAGATTGAAAATTGTGTCTTCCAAGCAACTGCCCATAATCTATACCCCTAGGTGGAAAGAATCCATCCAGCTTAAATGAAAGGTATTTCAAAAATTTGCGTTGCAGTCGTTCTATGTGAAGCTGGTAACATAAATAGTAAGGTGACCAGACAGGAGAAGCGTACTCTAAACTACTTACAACAAATGCAAAAAACAGCGACTTGAGAAGTTCAGGATCCACAAAGTATTTAGATGTTCGCATTATAAATCCAAGTTTGCGTGACGTGGAAGAACAAAGAGCGTTAATATGAGCACTAAATCTGAGTTCGGCATCAAAAAGTACTCCTAGATCATAGAAATTTTGAGATTTAGTAATAGGTTGACTGTTTATTGAATAGACGGAGTGCACTACTTTACGTTTGCGTGTATAAGTAACCGAGCAGCATTTAGAAATGTTGATCTTTAATTTGTTTGCAGAGCACCATTCAACAAAAGTGTCTAGATTGTACTGCAGGTTGGTAATATCCTGGTCGGAAGAAACGGCATTGTAGATCTTTATATCATCAGCATAAGCCAAAACGGGGCATTCAAACATATCAAGCAAATCATTTACATAAATTAGAAATAGCAAAGGGCCAAGATTAGACCCTTGAGGGACGCCTGAAGTGGAGACAAATTCAGTGGAACAAAATCCATTGTATTGTACATAGTTAAGCCGATTGCGGAGATAGGAAGCGATTAATTTAATAAAATTTGGGCACATTCCTAGTGCACTAAGCTTGAGTAAAAGCAGTCCGTGATCAATTGAATCAAAGGCAGCAGAAAGGTCAGTGTAAATGACATCCACTTGACCATGCCTATCTAAATGCTGAGAAATATATTGCGTAATTGATACTAGGTTAGTTACTGTCGATCGACCAGGAAGAAAGCCATGCTGATGAGGGGATATGTACTTGGAAATATTTGTTATTAAGGAAGAATAAATTACCTGTTCAAACACTTTGGAGAAATTGTTTAAGATTGATATTGGCCTATAGTTCTTCAATATTGACTCATTTCCTTTTTTGAAAACAGGACTAATTCTTGCCCGCTTCCATCGGTCAGGAAAGGTAGCTGACTTGATAACTAGGTTTATAATAATTCTTAAGGGTTTAGCAAGAACATATCGTGCATCACGTATTATTAGATTAGGGACACAGTCATCGCCAGCGGTGTAATTACTGGGAAAAGTAGCCATAATTTTTATAAGTTCTTCATCAGATACTGCCAACAGGTTAAAGGGTAATTTGTTTGAAACAACATCAGGTAGATCGGTTATTGAACTATTAATTTGAGTTTGCGAGAAAATATCAGCAAACGCATTAACAATGTCTTTCGGAGACTCAAGGGTAATATTGTTATGGATCAAAGTACCGGGAATTCTTGTTTTACCCTTTTTATGGTTGATGAATTTAAAGAGTTCTCTAGGATTATTTTTGATTGATTGACCGACTTTTTCCAAATAACAGTTGTAGGCCACGGATATTTGATCTTTGCAGATAATTCGAAGACGTTTAAATTCATTAGCATAAAACAGACTCTTCGTGCTTTTCCACTTGCGCCTGTAATATTCCTTAGTTTTCAGCGCAGATATTACAGCTGCAGTAAACCATGGAGGGTAAGATCTCGTAGATGTTCTATAAAGAGGAACAGACTTTTCACAAATAAGGACAAAAGTTTCATAAAATTTCTCAACGGCTTCATTGACTTGACATTGACAAGTATAAGATAATTATACAGTGTGGAAACCACTTATGGATTAAAATTGTTTGTGTCGTTATTTTAGAAAATTATAAAAAACGCCGGGACACGTCAACTTGTAAATTCAAGTGTGCGCTTTTTAGACATACATTTAAATCTACAGGGTGATTCACACAACTCTCTAGCATAGTCCATGATGTTTATTTTTAGTAAAACACCCTGTATATTTTTATATTTTTGAAAGCTCCTTAACAACCTGATTTCAAAGAACTACATCATCTAGGGTATATTATTAGTAATACAGGGTGAAACTTAAAATTATTTATAGGTATATTATATAAAATTTGCCTACCTGAAGTTACCCTCCTCTTTTATTAGAGTTGTTCCAGAGTTTTTCCAAATAATATTAAAAGATTGTTGAAAGAAATGGAAAAAAAACTCATTTGTCGATGGTCACCTCCTTTTTCAAAAGGTGAAATTTTGAAAATTTTTCCAAATTGTTCTAGACATTGTTCCAAAACTTTAGTTTTCTGTAGTTCATGCAATAATTAAGAATATAGAAATATCGCTAGTCTACTGACACTGAATCGAATGTTTAATCGTTTCATATTCAATTAAGTGTGCTCTAAAGTTGTTCTAAAGTTTTAGCTTTACAAAATACATAGTTCGTGCAATAATTTTGAAAAGCAAACGTATTTGTTCGTTGGTTTTGATTATAATCCTCAGCAGCTTTTTTTGAACCGAGAAAAAAAATTGAGCTAAATTACATTTAAATGGAATATTTTATTGCTAAAGAATTTATAAATTTCATTTTGTTTTGCATGTTTCCTTCGTTTCTTTGGTTATATTTTTTATTAAATTATGAATTATGTATTTTTCAATTTACCTCCCTAATATTTATCTTACATATTTTAGAATAATTTATTATTTTTACTCTTGTTTTTTAATTCATTGACGGAATAGGTTTTTGTTTCGCATAAACATAACCCAGCTGCGTACACATGTAGCATTTTGGATGACTACGAAAGACCTTAAACAACCATAGAGTAGTAATTTAATGTTATACTGTTTCAGAAATTCTTATTAAAAAGAACAATTAAAACATACCTCGTAATTAAGAGAGCAATAAAAAAAGGACTAGCATATATGTAAAGTACATTTGGATTTGGTATTTGGACATTAGAATTGGAACAATATCGTGTGGTATGACATTTAAACATTTAAACCAAATTATTCCAATGGGAATATTATAATTAAATGTGTAGCTGATAATATATTGTATATATAATATAATACAATAATATAATTACAAAGTGAAGAGATAAAATAAACATTGGAATTAAACATCTTCTGTAAGTGTACTATTTAAGCACTAGCTGTGCATCTGTTGCATATTATATTGAGAGAAAATAATAAAACCAATTTGAATTGTTAGACGAAAATAGCGATGACACAACACTATTCCAAACAAAAGCCGCAAAAGAGGCGACGATGCTCGTAAACACAGTTCCAAACAGCCAATTACAAACTACGTGAACGGCTCATTGGGTCCTAGTTTAAATTACTTTCGTCTTGTTGCTGCACGTTCTCTGTACTCTAATGAAAAAAAGAAGTAATTCGAGAAATTTCATTAGATTTAAAGTTTTATGATGGCGCTATCCATGAATCCGTTAAACAACGCTGAAGGTTTTCTCGAATTGAGTATGTTTACTTTTTAATACCTCCCTTCTTCGTAAGATTTTTAAACCACCCACGGATAGCTTTCATGAAAACTAGGATCTGACTACGGATTCTTCTGATTAAACTTGCAATAAATTATTTCACAGACAGTTTGCATGAAAAAATTACTTGATAAAACTTTTACATTGTGATCGTATACATTGTTGTACATGATAAGAGTTATGAAGCAATGTAGTACTTTGACGAATGGATTGCGTACTTATTTTTTGAAGCATAAAATCTAATAATATTCATAAAGTTCAACTTCATTCATTCTTAGATTTTTAAGTGGTCACCTTAGTTTAACACTTATTTTGTTTCCTTGTTGCAACATTTATTGATACCGTATCACAACAGTAAGTACATGAAAAATAAGAAGTATCAAAACCACTATGTTGAATGGTGGGGGAGTAATATTTGTTTTCAAAATCAATAATTTCAGTTTTATAGTTAATATTTTTTGTAATGTTTATTGACTAATTTGCCTTCCAACCACTGTACATAAAAGATAATACGTGAAATGAAACAATACAGGGTACTACAATTTATTCATAATGCAATATTCACAAATCCGACAAACAGATGTAAACACAATAATTAATACTTAACAGCAAACAGTCTGGTATAAATTTACACCACAAACGCTAATAGCAAATAAACGAAAATGTGTTTTGGTCAAACGTATGTATATATGGCCGTAAGCATTACAAACAGCGAGGTATTATTAATATAGAATTCCCAAATCCACATATTCGCTTTAGCATATTCTACAGCTCAGAATTAAGCCGTAACTATAACGTATACCTTATTTTATAGTTAGGTGGAAATACACATACATACATCGGGACATATCGTGATATGTAGTATGTATGTAGTTTGTAGCGGTGTGTTGTCTTAATAAAGGGCAGTAGTGCAGTGCCAGTGGTACGGTGCTGTAATTAATGAAAACGAAATTGTCGTGCACGGAATATCGTATTTGGATATCTTTGCAGTGTAGAAGCTGCTCGTACATACATACATACATTAAACCACATAGTTTTTTTACGCGCACACGACACACGCAGGGCGCGCGCGACGCGGCTATCGGTTTCACAAACAGACGAAAATGAAAATAAATAAAATAAGAAAACACACGGAAAGGTATTCGGAATGGTGTTAGGCACCGACACTTTCGACCTACCTGATGGTGGGGATTGAATCCTCGAAGGCGGCTTATCTCAGTGAAGACGGTCGTGGGAACAGATGTTAAAAAGGGTGCGCCACTGTTTTCTCTTTTATCATCGAGATTCAATAGATACTTACCCCGGAAAACAGAAGGCAAGTAAGTAGTTCGAGGTAGTTCGATAATGTCAAACGCAAGTAAATTTGTAGGCATAAACAGTTATTTAATGAAAATAAAATATAAATAAATGTTGAAGACAGTACGTTGTAAATAATATAAAAATAAAATTCGTAAATAAATTCCTTAAGAGTTGTTAAAATTTAAATATTTTGAAATGGACTATATCTGTATATATCTAGGAACACACTATACCAGTTCCAATCTGCAGACTGTTACCTCACATAAAATTCTTACATGTTTGTCAATTAAAATTAGTTGGAAATATAATTATACAGATTGAACCATGCAAGTATAGTAGGTGGTAAATAATTTTAGAAAAATGATAATAATGTATCTCGAGCAAAATATGTCGAGTACTCTACGAAAGCCAAAAATTGTGTGAAACAAATGAATTATATCTACTCAATTTTACCAAAAATAAATTCACAGTTTGAAATTTAGAAAGTTACGTTTTATAATAAATTAAAGAAACTTTGACATTAACTTACGTTTTACAAAAAAAAAGGAAAATAACTAATTGACTTCAGCAACTTAAGCCGATGGCTTATCCAATGATTAATATAGTGACTCGAATAAAATAAATGAAAAAAAAGTGACCTGTAGAGATGTCGGAGGACCTCTTCGGAAGCCTCACAAGGGGTTACACTTTGTAACTGGAGTTACCTTAAAACTTCGTAACCGTGAAGTTACATTAAAACTTCGTAACTGTGAAGTTACATTAAAAGCTCCTCTTGGAGCACACACTAAGAAAATCTCGGTTGAAATTATCCATCCGTATTCAACTGAAGCGTTACAACGAAGGAACGGTAGATCTTAAGAGAATCTAAGAGGTATTTTGTTCCCTTGGGCCAATTAAATCCACTAAACTAGTGACAGCCCTTCATAGACCAAAAATATTAAGCCACAAGAGTCAACCGTAGATAAGATTCTACCTGTGTTGTTCACATCAACGCCGAGAGGGAAGTCACTTCAAGAACGGAAGTAGACGTTACCACAAGAAATCGTCCAACAGCAGGGAATTATAAAATGAATTAGGGAATTTTTCAAACTAACGGTTGGCTATGCTGAGTAACGAACGCGTAAGACAGAACCTACATTCAAATAATAACAAATATTTTGACATTTAACCTTCACAAACGTATTGAAAATGAATTCGAAGAGAATTATTTATGAAACAGGTAAATATACTTTCAAAACTAAAGGAGTGCCATGAAATACGACCGGAAGAACCCGAGTTAAACTGAATTTACAGGTTATTATGAAGGCAATCAAGAAGAAATCATTATATTGACAACTTGCAAATCCTTATTAAAACGAACAAGGGGAAGTAATAAGCAAACCACTAACTTAGCATAGGGGAAAATTAGGGAAACACATGAAATACATATTTAATGAACTGTCGAAGGAATTAGAAGTCAGATCGAGGCATATCGGAACCTAAAAACTATATATCGTAAGGTAAATGAACATTTACTCGTAACAAGTTTTTCGTCAATAAATTGTCGTATCCGTTCCGCTTTCGCAAATATTGCTTTTAAATATCAATATTGACCTTAATAGTCGTTTGCTAGTCAGTAGAATTCAACTATCTTTCATACCATAAATGTAGAACACTCAAAATTATCATAGAGACGCTTCTTTAAAAAGATATATGTCCGACCTAAAACGTCTTATGCAAAAATAGGTCCACAACATGGAGCGAACCTGTATATTGTTCTCCTTTATTATTGCATGTACATACCTATCTGGCACAATTTTGCCACAAATCTAAATCTTTATTAAAAACTGTAAATATAAAAAGTACTGGAAAAGTTTTGCTAAATGACGTTACAATAAGTCGCAGGAGGTTGGTTACTTGTAGCGGTGAACTGAGACATGTTCATACTTGTACAGTAGTCGCTGCGTCAAGTGTGCGTGCTCAGTTATTCATTAGTAGTGATAGTGCGAAGTGTTTGCTATAGCATCGTGGTTGCAAAATGAGATACGGGCAGTTTTACGACATAAATTCGCGAGTGGTTTAAACACAGATCAGTGCTTAGAAGAAATTCAGGAGGCACAGATAATTCCAAAGAGGAAACTTCACTCTGGAGGACGCTGAAAGAGTGGGAAGGCCACAAACGTCGATTACGAAGGAAGACATTACTGCTATGTCGAAAATGCTCAACAAAGACCTACCAGTAGCTAAATGATAGTTTAGGCCTAAATGCACCGGGAATTCGTTCGATTCTGCATGATCATTTGCATCTCACGCAACTTTGTTGCCTTAGGGTGCTGCATAGACTAACGGAAGAGCTGATGACACGACTTCGTATCGGGAGATATTAAACATTTTGCTAAGCGAGAATTTCGATAGTTAAGAACATCGTGATAGGTAACAAGACTTGGTTATACTATTATGATCTGCTGACCAAGACTCAAAACATAGTTGGGGTCTTTGATTATGAGGATACTCCCGTAGCTGTTAGAATATCCCGATTTGTAAAGAAGAAAATTATAGTCGCAGTTCTTAAATCGACTGAAATTGTGGAGCGTGTCGGACACACAAAAGACAATCAGAGCTACAGTATACATAGAACAGTCTAGTTTTTCCATCATGACAACACTCAAGCTCACCGCGCCAAAGCTTGCAACTAATAATTGACCAGTACACGACTGAAACTTCTTCAACACCCTTTGTAGGTACAGTTCTGATCTTGCTCCCCGTGACTTTGCGCAGTTCCCAAGTGTAAAAATGAAGCTGAAATGGAAGCGATTTCTTAGTGATGAATGCCTTCTGAGGACTTGAGGAAACGAATGTACCTTACTCCCTGATGAAAGTTGGCAGGGCTGGTTTAAGGATTGCTTTCATAGAATTGAGAGGTGTATGGAATGTGGTGCAAATTACGTCGGAAAAGTTAAATAAACAAAACTGTATTGCAAAACTTTCGTAATACCCTCTGTATATCTTAATAATAATAATAGTTCTTTATTGTCCAACAGAAATTTCCAATTAGTGGACAAATATAATATAAGATGCACAAAGTAATAAATGTACATAATGTATCAAATTAACTAAAAAAAAATAACAAAATTAATTTGAAACTAGACCAAATAATTATTTAAAAATATCTTCCTACGATCAGCTAGACGGCACATTACTGTCAGTGGAGAACGTTACAAAACATTCGTTCTTGATGTTGTTGCGGTGAATGTGGACTCGTATCTTGACGATAGCCTCGGAATTCGAAAAGTTAGTTTAGAGAGTAGGCTTGTACAGTCTATCTCACCATGAACTAGTTTCCTGATAAATTGTAAACAGAGGTAATCGCTTCTGGCAGATAGCAATTTCATGACGTCATAGTAATTCATTTTGACAGATACCAACCTCAGGACAGAATCCATCGAGTTTGAATGATAAATATTTTAAGAATCTGCTGTGTAATCTATCAAGAGACATGTAGTGACAAGCGTATATGTGATACCATATTATGGCAGCATATTTCATCTTACGTAAAACGTCTGAAGAGTATAGTATTTTCATCAGCTGAATATCTTTAAAATATTTAGAAACACACATAATAAAGCCTAAAGATTCGCTGGCAGAAGAACATACTGAGTTAATATGATCAGTAAATGTGAGTTTATAATCGAAAATAATTCGACTTTTTTTCGAGAATGTAATCATTAATTAAGTGTAGGATATCACTGCACATTTCAAGGCATTCAGAGTTAGCTTTGCTATCCTGACACCATAGAATTATTTTATTGAGGTTACTTTGCAAATGTGTGGCGTCATTAGATGAAGAAATTTCTAAACAAATTGTTATGTCGTCAGTATATGTAAGGACAGGACAACTTAAACCAAAAAGCAGATCATTGATAAAAATTGTAAATAATAATGCACCCAAGTAAGAACCTTGTGGCATACCTGTAGAAGCGACATCTTCGTTTGAGCAGTATCCATTGTAGGAATCATAGTCTATTTTGTAGATAGAATTTAAGTAGTCTTAATGCTGAAGGAGAAAAACCGAGTAACGCAAGTTTTTGTAAAAGAATACTGTGATTTACAGTGTCGAATGCACGAGAAAAATCTGTGCATATTACGTCAACTTGTCCGCATCGATCCAAAATTTCACTAACATACTGTGAAAAAGTGCACAAGTTTGTGACAGTGGAGCGTCTAGCAATAAATCGATGTTGATCAGGAGAAATTAATAAACTTACATAATAATAATAATAATAATTTTTTGTTCGAATATTTTTATCTGCGCATGCGCAAAAGAAAATTCAAACGTTTGCTTACAGTGACAGGGCAAAACTGTAAAATATGTACTATTCAGTTCATACTTATTTCATTCAAGACTCTTCGAATCACTTTATGTAACTAATTGATTATATCTGTCATTTAAGTCATCCAGATCCGGAGTAGGCATGATAATATATCGCATGATTTCTGACTTAACATTTTTAATAACACATAAGCAGCAGTATAAGTAAATCAGGCTTAGTTTATTTTAAAATTAAATGTATAAATCCTTGGACTCAAACCAAATAAAATTGTTTTTAAATACTTTCAAAATAGTATTTCATACATAGAATTTGTACGTTCGTTTAGAAATATCAACATGTAAAAATTTACATTAAAAGTGGATAATTAAGTTGTACATTTAGTTAACAAGTATTACAGCTTGCAGGATTAAATATTTAATCATCAACATCGGTGTTTCATTATTTGACATAGAACTTTAATGCCAAGTTTCAAGCAAACTTCACCATAAAAATATCATTTCCTAGACAAAATTAGGTGGTTTCTTTAATCTCTTGAAGAGCTGAATTGAAAAAAGCAAAAAAATATTTCATTAATTGTATCAAAAAGGATTAATAGCACGTTTCAAATAAATTCAATCATCAAAATATAGCTAGGAGTAAAAAAAAGCAGAAAAGCATCAGACGTGTGTTACATCAGTTGTGTCAATAACTATTAATACCAAGTCTGTACAAACCTTGCCACCGGTTTTCATCTTCTTAGGAGCTGAATTTGAAAAAATCTCAAAACACGCGTCAAAGAGAATTAGTACCAAGTTTCACGTAATTGTGATCTTAAAAATGTAATTTTTTAATTTTTCTTCTATTAAAACTTTACCACCCAACAAGAATTGAATTTAAAAAACGGCGATGCATATCTTTCACTAATTATGACAACGTTTCAAGTAACGTTCATCGTTTTCCTATACGAATTTTGCCACCACCTTCTCCGCACCGCGTCTCGCGTTTCATTAATTGTGTCAGAGAGCACTAATATTAACTTTCAAGAAAATTTGAGTAAAGAAATATTTTTCCTATATAAGTTTTGCCACCTGCACTTCTTCATTAATTGTCTCAAAAAACACGAATACCAAGTTTCGAGTAAATATTATTGACTACACGAACTTTGCCACCCGTTTCTCCCTCGTTCATTTCGCGTTCTTAGGTGTTGAATTAAAAAAGGCGAAACACGTCTTTCATTAATTGCATCAAAGAACATTAGTACCAAGCTTTAAGTAAATTTGATCATAAAAACGTTATTTCCATACACAATTTGACACCCCCTTTTACGTTCTTATGGGCAGAACTTCGAAAAATCGTTTCTTAAGGACTCTTACAATTCAAAAATCAACATTGTCTCCAACTCTTGAATTTATACTCTTGGCGATATGGGCTGGGCGTTGATGAACTATTGTTTTCTCCATGTTTGCATTTCAACAATTTAGATACGGTTTATATATTTCCCAATGATTATTGGCTGTTTCGCTGTCTTCTTTTACATCTCAAACATATTTTTGGCAACATATTTTAGGGTGTGGTGAAATTATCTACATATTCAAGTGTATACATTGATCCATATCAGCTTAAATTAATTTCTCCTCTTACTTTTTCGCCAAAACAACAGTTATACACACGCTCATGCAAATGTATTTTATTAATATTAGTAAATCTGATGAAGTCTTCGTCATTCGTTGCTGCTAGTTTGTATAGGATCCCAAGCTGACATTATCTATGTATGTAGGCTTTCGCTGAAATTATTGTCAAATACACAGGCATGAGAATTTGAACTTGCATCTTCCGCTTAATGTACTATCTAAAAAAATTATTTATTTTTCCAATTTATATTTTAACTACGCACTAAAAACTACTGGAAACGATAAATATGAAGTTAAATTTAGTACCGAGGGATATTAGTAATACATATTACAGAAACATTATGAATAGATTATTCGCCAAGTTAAATTGGAACGCGAACAGTTATATTGGTAATTTTCTTGCGAACGCAGAGGAGATGGAACAAAGCAATTTATTACTTCTGTATGGAAATGACGGTAAAATGTACCCACCTCAATTTATTTTTATTGATAAACTTTTTATAGTCTTTCGTCTGCTTTAATTTGAAAAGTAAATGAATTCGCCAGAAATACTCCTACACACGCAATCTTTAATGCTTTTTCTCGCATGACGGCTATATCATGTCTACACGTCAAAAAATGGTAATAGTAACAAAAGTAAGAAACTCTTGTATTGTATGGCATTAGTATACAGATCTAATTAAGGTGGACCTATTGTGTAAATTTTTAAGTATCTTTTCAGAAGGACTAAAAATAATTTCTCAGAATTGCAAATGAAAGCAGATCACAATAATTTCGAATGATTATATTAAACAATTTTCTACAGCTTCGTGCAGTTTGGTCGGAGATTTTGGGGTAGAAATCAGAAGAGTAAGATATAAAAGGATAAAAGGTTCGCCAGAACAGGTATTCCATAATCTTCGAGCAGTCTTGTAAAAATCAGTTCCTCATCACTGAAAAACCGTTTCACTTTTAGCTTCATTTTCACGTTTGGAAACAGCGCAAAGTCACAGGAAGGGGGATGGTCAAGAAGTTTCACTCTGGTAGTGATCAAATATTCGTTGCAAGCTTGAGGGCGGTGAGCTGGAGCGTTGTCATAATGGAGAAACCAAGTGTCCATTCTTGACTTTGGCCGTATGTAGCCTTTTCATCAATTTGACGACTTCAGGGAGGCACTGTTCTGTATACCACTTAGCTTGCGCTGTGTTTTATGTGTCCAAGACAACACGCCCCACAATTCCAGTCGATTTGAAAACTACAGCTACCATGTTCTTCTTTAGAGATCGGGTTCTTCTGACAGTTATGAGATGGGGTCACATGAAAGACTGAAACTGTGTTTTGAGTTTTGGTCGGCACATCTACAACATTGCAATAGCTGTTAAAATGTTTAGGAATCGACCATTCAATGTTTACGATTAAACAGAATACCTTCCTTTTGGAAGCATACTTTCGTGGAGGATTTCGCAGGGAAGATGGTACCTGAGAATATTCACTGCAGTTCGCGAATGAAAATATATTGTTAATTCACAGAATTATCGCATATGGTTCACTGAAGATCCTCACGAATTCAGAGAAACTGAACTGCATCCGGTAAAGGTTGGAATTTGAGTTTCCATATCACGTAGGAGAATTATTGGTCCAATATTCTTCAACGACAATATAAATGCACACAATTATCGACAACAGATCTTAGAACCATTTTTAAACCAATTGCATCCTGACGAACTACACAATGGATACTTCTAACAGGAACCCTGTTTCAGAGACCTTGGCATGCTTCAATCTTTGTTGCTCGCACAATATAACCAAATCTCATCACCAAATATATTTATTCGACGGAGACAAGATGCATTTAATAGGATTAGAGATGCTAAAGAAACTACAAGAGATGAAATACTAGTTGTATTGAGTTTACTTTTTTTTTTTTCCTCCTCCAGACCCGTCCGACCTATAGTCACCGGTAGGCATCGCAGCCATCAGGCTTATTGTGCCACATCTGTTCGTTCAAGTCACCCACTCTAGCACGGTAGTCCCCTCCACTAACCTGTACAGGTCCCTAACCGAGTGGGTAAGGTATATCTCTGGGTCTCCTTTCGTTATCCCAAATAGATTCTGCCTTCTGCGATCTAGTGCCTCGCAGTCGCGTAGTATGTGATCGGCTGTCTCCGGTTATATCCCACAAAGTCTACACTTTATGTCCCCGTCAAACACTCCGATTCTGTGTAGGTGTTCTTTCACCGCAGCATGTCCGGTCATTAGTCCCGTTACGATGCAGAGCTGTTTCCTACTAAGATGTAGTAGTTCTCTAGCTCTTTTCCTGCATGGCTTCCCTATAAAGGTTTTGCCATGTACTATACCGGGTGAGGCTCTCCAGTATTCTTGTTTTTTCGTACGAACCCAGTCTCCTATATGTCTCCGGGCCGTTTGCCTTGTGACCGCGAAGAAAGGTTCTGGGCCGTACATTTCCATCTCTGACCCTCTCTTCGCGAGTTCGTCAACCCTTGGGATAGAGGGCGACTATCCCCTGATGGCCCGGTATCCAAGTCAACCAAACCTTGTTCCGGTTCGACAGTTTCACCAGTTCATCGAGGCATTCCGTCACCAGCCTGGACGACACCTTCCGGCTTAATAACGCCTTCAATGCCGCTTGGCTATCAGAGATGATGTGAATTCGTCTGTTGGTCATCGCTTTCACATTCATTGTGTGTGCGCATTGGAGAATAGCATATACTGCCTGAAACACAGAAGCATACTCCCCCAGTGCGTAACTGTGGCCCTCATTCTGAGAGCATATCCCTGCACCGGTACCATTAACCGTCTTAGATCCGTCCGTGTACCAGAAAAAGTCATGCTCTTTGATTCTCAGTGCATACCTGGCAGCCTCCTCCCGTCAGTCCGCTATAGACACCGTGAAGGGATTCCCATACCTATGCCTTACCGGCATGTGGTCGGTCCGCATTTCCAACACCCCCTTTCCCATATGCTCAGTTATCGACATATGATTTGTGTTGACCCTTTTCGGAGTCGCTGTGTGTTGCAGCCTGTATGCCCCGATCCTTGCCTCCCCCTGTATGACCAGGTGCAGCGATGGCAAGTCCGGGAGTGCCTCCATGACTGCAGTCGGTGTCGACCGCATTGCTCCCGTTATTCCTAGGCAGGCAAGTCTTTGCACCTTGCTCAGCCTCTGAATAGCGTTCCTTTGTTGCGTCTTTGTCCACCATACCAAAGCTGCATACGTCATTACTGGCTTAACCACCATGCTGTATATCCAAATCAGCATGTCTGGTCTTAGCCCCCATTTCTTTCCATATGTGCGCCTTACCAGCGTTAACGCTGTCACCGCTGTTTTGGTAATTCTGTCCAAATGTTGGTTCCAGGTAAGTTTGGAGTCTAATGTTACTCCAAGGTACTTTACCTCCCCCACCATCTCTATGGTAACCCCCTTCAACGTAAGCGGATTTAGGCCATCCTGCTTTCGTCGGCGGGTAAACGCCACGATGTTGGTCTTATCAGCACTGATGCTCAGTCCCGCCAACTCCGTCCATCTACTAACCATGTTCAGAGCCTGTTGCAGTCGATCTCTGATCGTGGTGTTGTGCCTGCCTCGCGCTATAATGACCAGGTCATCCGCGTAGGCCAGTACCCTGTGACCGGGATCGTTAAGCACCTCTAGTAGCCCGTTCACGACTAGGCACCGCAGGAGAGGAGACAGCACCCCACCCTGCGGACACCCTCTAGCCACCCGAGCCGCCAGAGTCTCGCATGCGACCGAGGCTTCCACCACTCTCTCCCTAAGCATAGAGTCTATCCAGGCGACACAAGTGCCGTCCACACCTCTGCCTATGAGAGCTCTGGTAATTGAATCAAAACCCGTGTTACTGAATGCCCCCTCGATATCGATGAAGGCCCCCAGCATCACTTCCTTGTTTCGTAGTGTATCCTCCACTAAACTGACTAGTTTACTTTATTTTATAGGAGTTAAAAAAGAAGGCTACACTGACTTTCGTGAAATTTGGGATGTTGATGAAGGATGTATAATATCTAGAGTCTAGAGCATGCATGAGTTCCAGGAGATTGCTTTTTGGGCTAGGAATTGATACAGTAGACAAAAAAAAATGGCAAATTATACAGCTCAAATAAAAAGTAGAAGATGGTCGTTAGTTGTGCTTTTTCAGATAATGAATATTTTTCCCAGATAACCAAGTTGAACGAAGAATGTTTCTCAAAAATTTTCTCTCAGGAAACCTCATTTGCAGGTGAGAGCAAATATAATCAATTTACCATGTGATGTAAAGCAATATCTCGCAAAATACAGAGCAAATAACGAAGGGAAAGAACAGAAAGCAGCTAAACCCAGAGGAAAATGTTCTTTATGTGGCTGGAAAAACAACAAAGTAACTGCAATCCAATGTAGCATTTGTGAAAGATTGGCTTGTAAAGAACATGTTCCAACAACGCACACATGTCTCATTTGTAATCAAAACCCGGAAGAAGGCGAAACCTTATAAGAAGCCTGTTACTCTGCTCTAAAGCAAGTTTTTATTTTCTGTTTTTTGAACTAAAACATTTTTTTTCACAATAATTGTCTTTGTCTTCCTCCCCCTCCCCTACCTTCCCTACATTATTTTTTAAATAATTCAGCAATTGCATAAGTATGTACAAAATACACAGCGACTACTTACGATAAATTTCTACTAGCATGCAACAAATATGAAAAATTTCATAATACATACAGTAAAGGTGTCGTTTCTAATTGACATATCACCATTTCGCAGTGCAAATATAGTAATCTGATTTTACTTGAGTAGTTTTGAGTTATACAGATTTCAATGAATTTTGATTTTTATACCTTTTATATCTTAGCCTATTAAATTATTTACGACACTGTTGCATATGTTGTCTAATCAAAACACAATTAACAATGTACACTATTTCAAAATGTAGAGTATAATTGAAATGAATACATTCCTCAATTTATATTTACACACAATAACAACAGATGTTCACAACAAACGGTTCTCAGTAATTATACCGTTTATTTGTGTAGTATTTGCATGTTGGTGGAATGGATATGAATATTATTTTCCCTTAATTTCACATCAAATACTAGAAGCAGCATTTGACATTAATTCTTGCGTTTTAAAATTCAAATAATATTAATCTACATTTAAACACCCCAGAAGAAAGGTAAACATTCAAAGTTTTTTTAAACGTCTATTGATATAAAATTCTCTCAAACCTCAAGCCTTTATATTTAATATTTGTGTGGAAATACGCATTTGAATAATAATATACATATGTACTTATACAATGAAATGTTTGTGACTTGTTCTCTTTGATGCGGCTACGGTGGCGCTGGTAATTGGATCTGACAAAAACTTGGTTTTGAAAGTTGTTTGAGGGGATATAAAAATGAAATTTAGTCAATAATTTTATTTTTCAACGTATTCTCCCTTAACTTTAACTCACTCGCGCCATTTGTCCTGTAACGACTGACACGCAGTAGCATCAATCTTTTTTTTCCCAATAGGTTATCGTAGATTATCGACACATTTTAATAACGGAGAGAAAACTGTCATAGAGGCGAGTTCGCATTGTTTAGAGATATCTAGATAAGATATTGAAATCCATTGTATAATTCATTTTTATGGATGATTCAGCTTATCCTACATTAGAAGTTATTGGTTTGAATTGATGATGATACCTCAAGAAATGGATATTTTAATCTAGTCATGTCCATGTCATTAACCTTAAAATAAACATATTTTATAGGAACAAATTAGCGTACCTATATATACGTCTAAACCGTACGTACAAACTGGGGCAGGATTAACTTTTGATGTGGTTCGGATGACTTGCGAATTAGCCCGATGTTTAGCAAACGTTGGTAGCTAGCTACTGAATGAATAATCACTGAACGGTAATTCCGGTGGTGTACGCAACGAATTCGTGTAATTATTTGTTTTCAGCGTTCGCTCTGAATCCGAGTGGGAAAAAGGCGTTCGTTTAAAGCGCGCCTGTAATTACAAAAATCAATAAACCCCTCCTCTTTTGTTAAATACGAGATTTGGCTAGTTTACGCGTAAGGGAAAATAGATATATAGGATTTGGTAATAAAACAAATTTTGTTCCGAGAGTGCCTAATCGTTCTAAAGAGAACATATTCATTAACAATCAAACAGATAGTTCGAGTTTATTAGTGGTAAGATGTGAAGAATTATTTTAGCTTTGTCTCTAGCATTCTAAACCACCCTGAGCCTGAAATCGTCAATTCTTCTGTCAGACGGGCCCGATTCTCGAATCTCGAATGAAATTTCTCGCGTACAACAAATGTCGCACGAATTTGTCGAGTGACGTTGAGATGATCTACATATTCTCGAATACTCATCGACACTAAGACGATCGCTCGAAATAATTGTCGATTGGTAAGTAGCGGCAACAGCGCTTTAATGGATATAAATATGCATCTACTATATCGATTGATGAAATATTGCTCATACTCACTCACACTCAGTCATGCTCAGTCATACTTGTGCGAGTTCGTGTCATCAACGTAATGTCAAAATTACATCTTTTTTTTTTGTAATTATTGTGAGTACTTACAATGGATAAATAAAATCGTATTGTAGTAATGAGCAAAAGAATGTACTGGTAGAGTTTTCTATTGTAGCAAGCATGATGTCAGATATATAGAAACGAGACACTACAATACATACACATATTAATACAGTTAAATAGAATAAAATGCATAAAAAAATTACCGAAATCACTTATGTATAGGGTAATGTGAGGTAATATGAGCATAGTAGGTAATATGAGCATGGGAAAAGACTAGGTATAAAATGTTTTCAAATATAGCCTCTACAAACATGAGCATGTTAAAAACACAAATTATTGTACAGTACTTGATAAAGAATGTTATTTTGCATGATAAAAAATGTTCATGTTGGTTGAACTTTGATAATTACGAAAAATATCTGACATTCACTTAGTGCTCATATTACCCGACATTACCCTATATTACAGCAATATTTTCACTATTTTATAATATACTATACTTACGCCACCACCTGTAAACAAGTAGCACTATTGTCGCATAAGATTTTGTATATCGAATGGTTGTTACCCACTCGCTGAAATCTCGACTAAAAATTGTAGCACACGACATTCAAGAATACGACTGCGCACATTTCATTCGACATATGACTTGTGTCGCATGCGACATTCATCATTCGCGATTCGAGAATCGGGCCTCTGGCATTGATACGTTTGCGTTCAAGGAAGTGTCGGATGATCGTAAGATTGAGATGACTTCGTTCCGATATAGAATCCTGAAGTGCCTTGGCGGAGCGATTCCATTCCATTTATTTCATTGCCTTTCATATTACTTGTTATTATTGTTGGTTAGTTATTTTCCTCAGTATTTATTGAGTATTATCATAGTACCTAATACTTTTATTTAAAATTTAATACTTCCATTTAATACTATTACTATTGTTCCTGTTTAGTTCATTAGAAGTATTGGTTTCATTTATTTTTTAACTCATATTTGCTATATTTGGGTAATTATTTGGTTCTCATACTTCTATTTATAGTGGTACTTTATGCATACAGTGTGTCTGAGAGAAACCTGAAAATCGCGCATGTAATAACTTCACAGCCTCGCCTACTAGTACTAAGCTACGCCTCCCATCTCTTATTGTCGACGGTGATTGACAAACATTTAAATCTCATGCTATCGCCAATGAAGGTATATCATCAACAAAACGATTCAAATATAAAAAAAGATGTATGGTAGAAACATAAGCAATCCCACGTTGGACTAAATATTTGCAGAATTAAGAACAAAACACAAAATAAATCTTAAATGTATACTGAAATAAAATTCTAATTACAAGTATTAAAGTAAAAGTAGTTACAATGAGTGTATAAGTTCGAAATGGTTAAAATAAGTCGAAAACATGGTTTTAAGTAAAAACGCTAAGCAGTAAGTTCAGCATCACGGTGAACCAATTAAAATTTAACTCGTTTTTGTTTCAAATCATGTTTTCGTTATAGAAACGCAAATAATTCAAAAACTATCGTATTTAGCTATAGGGAATGTTTAATAAATAATAAAGTTCGTAAAGAGAGGAGTTTACTCCAATAATAAAATACAGGGTGTTCCATTTGAAATAGGTGAGAAAATAAACATTCCAAGTTATGACTCGCCCTGTATATAAAGATTGAATACGTTGATAAATAAATAATTTCTGATGAGAGGAGATCACATTAGAAATGTTTCTAGGGCAAATAAATTATTTTATGTGGAAGCCGTAGTACGGTGCAAAACTTCCCATATCTTCTAAAGTAAACTGAATAACATAGCAAAACCCTATATTATAATAAAGGTAAGACCTAGAAGAATTGTAAACAGTAAAATTATACAGGGTGTTCCAAAAATAGTTTAGTTTACCCTGTATTTATTTGACACCCTATATAGTTAAACATATTTTTAGGTTATAGCCCCCCATGCGCTTCAACTGTTATCTTCATAACATTTTCTCATTTCTCTTATAATACATGAGTAATTGGACTTCCTCGCATTAATGCCCCACTCTGTATATGATTTATGGCGAGACACAAATAGGGTAGCTACGGGAAAACTCGCGGGGGGTGGCGTATTAATAGCTATTAAAAAGATACAGACAGTCCTGTAGCTACTGACTTGGATGCCTTATGGCTGCAGGTTACGTTAGGTAAAGATACATGCATACTGTCCCGTAAAAAACGCAGTTTTAATGTCAAACAATAGTCAATTTTTTTATTTTAAACGGAAATATATTTTTGACTATATTCGGATTGGATTTTTTTTCTAAATTCAACAATGTATAACATAACATAACAAAAAATATCATTTAATAAATTTCATCTTTGTGTTCTAATATTTATAAATTTTTGAGTGTGCCAGGAAGTAACAAAAATGCGATAAACGTCGATAAGTGTCAATGTGAATTTATGAAATCTTTTTCATTGTCTTGTTTGAACGTTTTGCCACAACAAAAAACGTAGTTTCGTAAAAATGAATAACAATGAGTTAACGGACAAGTCTTCCTTGAATATAATAAAAACCGTCTTCAAGCTGTTCGTCGTTACAGTGTTCGTTTTTCGGACAGAGAAATTCCAGTTTCGAAAATATTTCAGAGAATTGAAACAAATTTAAGAAATTATGGATCATTTAAGAAACCTAAACCGCAAAAACGTAAATTCTAATAAGGAATTAGATGTTCTTCTTGCAGTACAAGAAAATTGTCGAACTTCAACTCGCGAAATTCCTCATAATATTGGAGTATCAAAAACAACAGTTCATGGAATTTTAAGAAAACGCAAAAGCCGTACGTAGCTCGACCAGAATTTTTACAGAATGATAATTTGGTCTGATAAATACACATTTAGCAGCAATGGTAGTTTTAATAGAAACATACATAGACAAAGGAGCCAAGATAATCCGAGGTTTGTTTGAATTTTCAATGACGTTTCAGTGTAAATGTTTAGTGTGGCATTTTAGGCGATCATTTAATTGGGCCATTTTTCACAGATGGTTGCTTAAATCAAGAAAAATATCACACTTTATTAAACGAAAATCTTCTAAACTTTTTAGATGAATTAGCTTTGGCAAATTTAAATAGAATATTTTATCAACAAAGGGACTTCCGCGCATAATGCCAGGGTTAATACTGATTGGTTGAACACTCAATTTGGAAATAGATGGATAGGAACATCTGGTCCTATCGCGTGGCCTGCGTGCTCACTGGATCTTACTGCCCTTGTTTTTGGTTGTGGGCTTATCTACAAGATCGAGTTTATTTAACAAATCCAGAAAATGTTAACATTTTAAGACAGAGAATTATAAACACTTGTCAAGAAATACTTG
The DNA here is from genome assembly GCA_023690525.1 of Holotrichia oblita. NCBI lineage: Eukaryota > Metazoa > Arthropoda > Insecta > Coleoptera > Scarabaeidae > Holotrichia > Holotrichia oblita. Next base: position 51,017,848 of record CM043015.1, read on the forward strand.
CCCTTTGTCTTTTAATTGCGACTCGTGGAGTAATTCGGAGATGTGCGATGTGTGTTGAGCGAGGTGGCGGTGTTTTGTTTCTTACAATAATACTTATAATAGTTACATTTCCAATGTTTCATGGTAAGTTCGAAAATTTATACATGATTTATTAAAAAAGTTGATTTTGAGAAATGTTTTTTTTTATTAACCGTTTATGAAAAATAGACATCGTTGAATTCAGAAGAAGAAATCCAATCCGAATATAGCCAAAAATATGTATACAGGGCGGTGCAACCAAGATGGGGTGGACGATTATAATTAAACGGGGAGGAGTTTCGAAAAACCTTTCTGGGACTTGATTGATGGCTACATGGACTACGTTTTAAAAATATTTTCTTTATACAGGGTGATCGAACCAGTCAGTGACGAACCAAACTTATGTTTTTTTAAATGAAACACTCGGTATTAGAATACTCCAATTGATTCTTCTAATTGATGCAAACAATTTCATATATCATTAGTTGGGTCTAAAACCGATAGTTACGGAGAGAAGAGCGATTAAAGTTGAACAAACGCTCCAATGTCGTCCATTTTATACCAAAATCGGAAATGACTATTATAAATTTAAGTGTATTATTGAATGTACCATATCCTTGAGTAAAATAATGGCCTAGACTCAACCTGAAATTATTCACCATTATACAGGGTGATCGAGTTTTGTAAATTTAATTGGGACTTACTTTTTTCAAATGGAACACCCTGTATATTATTTTCCTTTGTTAAAGAGCACTTTATCAGCTTTCCAAAAATGCCATACATGTTACCCTTTTGACTGACGGTTTTTAAGCAAATTGACCGCAAATATAATTTTTTGAGATTTGTTACGTTTAAAGATTCAGTCATCAAAAAACTCATCAAGTTAGTATTTTAATAAAGATGCTGCATAACCTAACAAGTGAATCAGTTACTGTCATCGCTGTCAAAACGTTAAATTCTCTATTTGTGATTTATTCTTGCTTTATTATTAATTATTCAATAGAAATGACTAACTACAGAAGAATTGGTAAATATCGTGTTTATACTGGGCGAACACTAAAAATGCCCAGTGTTGGCTAGTAAAGAATATGCTTCCCGATATCCGGAATACGAAAGAAAGCCAAGACCTGATGCATTTCGAAGTTTATTAGAGAGATTTCAAAACAAAAACAGGAAACGTTGCATTTACAAAACGTAAAGTAATTAACAAACCTGTCACAAATGAAGCAAACCAGTTGACGGTGTTATTAGCAGTTGAAGAAAATCCTCAAGAAATTATCGCTGGAATGGAAAGAGTGTCTGGTTAAATTTGAGAGCAAGAGAACAAGCTTATCTCGATCAATGGAAAGCAGTAATCGAGCGAGCGAGATCACCCGACCTGTCACCAATAGACTTTTTTGTGTGATGTTTATAAAGACATTCCTACGCCAGTAGATGATATGAAGGCCAGAATAAGGCGTAGTTTTTACAATATTTCGGAACGCATTTTACAAAAAGTTAAGCTATCATTTATCAGTTGGTTCGAAATGTATCTGCATTTAAACGGCGAATTGTTTAAACATCTATTGTAGTATTGTTTAATAGTTTTTTTTTTGTGAGGGGAAAATCTTGTTTAATAGTTACCAATATTGTTATTTTTGTTACCAATGTTTTCATTAAATCTACATATCATTTTTATATTTTGTGGTTACTGAGCTTTTTAGTTTGTTTATTATGGATTATATAATGATTATATGCATGTGTCATCGCTTGAGGACTTAAATCTTTAAACGTAACGAATTTAAAAAAAATTACATTTGCAGTCAATTTGCTTAAAAACCGTCAGACAAAAAGATAACATGTCTGGCATTTTTGGAAAGCTGATAAAGTGCTCTGTAACATAGGAAAATAATATACAGGGTGTTCCATTTGAAGAAAGTAAGTCCCAATTAGATTTACAAAACTCGATCGCCCTGTATAATAGTGAATAATTTCAAGTTGAGTGTAGGCCATTATTTCACCGAAGAATATGGCACATTCAATGATTCAATGATCACTTAATTTTTTCATATTCATTTCCGGTTTTGGTTTTAAATTGGCGACATTGGAGCGTTTTTTCAACTTTAATCGCTTTTGTTTCCGTAACTATGGGCTTTAGACCCAACTAATCTTATATCAAATTGTTTGTATCAATTAGCAGAATCGATTGGAATATTCTTATACCGAGTGTTCTATTTAAAAAAACATAAGTTTGCTACTTCACTGACTGGCTCGATCACCTTGTATAAAGAAAATATTTTTAAAACGTACTCCATGTAGCCATTAATCAAATTCCAAAAAGGTTTTTCGAAATCCCTCATCGTTTAATTACAATCGTGCACCCCATCTTGATTGCACCACCGTTTAAAATAATAATAATAATAATAATAATAATAATAATAGTGTTTTACATTAAAAAAGTTGACTATCGTTTGACATTAATGAAAACAACTGAAAATAAATAAAACACTGTTATTTTATTGTATTTTTAATTCTATTAAATTTATTTTTTGTTTAAATAAAATCGGACAATAAATAACGGAATTATGACTGTTGGCATTTTTTACGGGACAATCTGTATACTTTAAGTACAGTATATTTTCCTCCGGGTGCTAAATCTGATGATTACAACCAATACTTTGAACTTAGAGAACAAATTGATTCTTGATGATCTGAGTACTGGCGGTCCTTCCGAAAAGATACTTGAGGATTTCTTAAATTTTAATGATGTACGATTACGGAATTCAGTAAAAAATAATTTAAATCGAAAGTTGGATTTAATAATTGTCCGGGACCAAGTGGTTGTGGAGCATGATACATACATGGATTCATATGTATGTATTTGGATATAAGCTTATTAATAATAAAATTGACTATCCTTGGTTATTGGCGTGCTTTAACTTTTACGTACCGGCTTATCACACTATATCCAAATATTTATTTTCGCAGTTTTTTAAATTAGCACTACCTACATCAATTTCCCCAATCAATAGAATTACTTCATTTCTGAACTCTGTTTCAATGGGGATAGATCTGTTTTATGACAAGGAAGTAGATTTAAAACGAAAATTGTTGGTTTTGTTCTTGGGCTCCGCGACTGGTTAGTGCATTTTGATGGTGGGGCAATGGCTTGAGCTTTAGTATGTACACACTAGGTAGACACCTCTGTCTGTATTTTATTTTTGCTACAGTTGAAGTACATTCAGTTTATATTACGAATTATAATTAGGAATTAGAAATTCCTGTTTGTATCGCAATAAATAAATACAGATTGCTTAAATGTAACCTACCGGCGTAGATGGTATTAATCTCAAAATGTTACATTTGTGTACGCCATTAATTATACCGGCCCTTGTTTATATTTTCAATTACTGCGTGACTACTGGCGTCTTTTCTTATTGTTGGAGGGAGGCTCTTGTTTACTCGCTGCTTAAGTGTAAACAACCTTCAGCTGTTTCCGATCTCCGACCGATTAGTACTTCATCGCTACCTTCGAAGGTCTTGGAAAAGATCGTGGAGCTCTAATAGCACACAACATATTGTTAGACACAGCGTCTTGCCCTCCTTTCAGAATGGTTTCAGGGCTGGGTTTAGCTGTGTTTCTATTTTTGCGAAAATTACTGATGACATAATTGCCGCATCTGATAAGGGGTGTTTAAGTATTTTCGTTCTTTTAAAGTTTTCCAAGGCTTTCGACAGATTCAATCATGAGTTATTGTTGGCTATGTTGCATTACATTGGTTTGAGTGATTCAGCGGTATAATTCTTTTTAGTTATCTCGTACCAACTCTTTCAACGTACACTCGACGTGACTTAGTCTTCGAACGGTTTTACTAAGCGATAGTGTGCTGTTTTTGTCAGTCCATCCCCTCCACATTTAACGTGACCGTTTCTTAAATGTGGAGGGGGTGGACTGACAAAGATAGCACACTGTCGCTTAATAAAACCATTCGAAGACTAACAATAAGTCGTGTCGAGTGTACATCTATAAGTGGCGTTGTTTCTACTGTTGCACCTCTACTGTCAGGAGTCCTCGCTCAACTGAAAAATACTTTTATAGGTCGTAATTTTTTTCCCCCAACGAAGAGGTGATAGAAGCTGTGAAAGGTCTCGAAGTGTTGCTGATTCCTTATAATAAATATTTCCAATTAAGAGGAGGAGGTTGAATAATAAAATACTTTGACTTTCAAATTTTGTTTGCTTCTATAATAGGCTAAGAATTTTTTTAATACGTTCTCGTCAATTGTTCACCTATTTACCAGTTATTTAATTGGTAGCATCGCCAGATTTAATTTGTGTAGATTTTGTTGTTGTAAATTTTTATAGTTCAACCGAAAACAACAGTAATCTCCTAACATTACTTTCTTCAGCAATTTTTCTGTAACGACAATTAAGCCAATTATTTTTAGCGTTTAATTTGTTGTTTAATTTTATAAACTACTGACTTTTAGCTATATTATCATTTACGACAATAAATTTATTCTTTAGATCAACTTTGGTTTTCAGTTTGTGCAACATTCTGTGTAAACGACAATACCTAAAATAATTTATCGAACTTGTAATAATAACAAAGTACTTACGTAAACGTTACGTTAGATTTGTTGAACTGTCTGCTTTCCTCGGCAGTCCAGTTGAGAATGACGTTCGAGTATTCGTAAAATTGACCTTTGTGAACGTGGTCCTGACAAATACGATTTAGAGGTTGTCGCGTTGAATGGAAGCTGCCTTTCGGGATACCGTCTACCGTCGATGATATGACGTATTCTCCGGGATCGGGTTCTTGAACCTGAACTCGCTTTATAACCACTGAAACGAAAAGGAGAAAAAAACGAGGGTTTAATATCGAAAGGAAAAAGCTATTTTTCTAAATGTGTAATGGGGTGTAATATTTCTTGTTTTCTTTGTCTTTAGCGAAGCAGTAATAATGGATTAATGACAAATTTATAACTGCTGGAATTAAGTGTGTTTTATACTATAAATTGTGTTCTATAATGATTATTCTTGAGGGTTTATGTTTTGTTTGTTTTTCTGAATTTTTCATTTTTTCAACATTCGAAATCTAGTTTTTTTAATACAATTTGGAGCATTCTTATAGGTACATAATATTGTGCTAACCAAAGTGGTACTCCGTATATTACACATTAACGAGGTAATTCTCATAAATTCTGGGTCCATCTATCTTATACAGGTAAAACTTTGGATCGACTTATAAAAAATTGGCGGTATTAAACGGAAATAACTGTTTTACAACTGTAATCAGCCATGGTTAGGTTTTGTATTCCCATGTATTTTATCTGGAAATATTTGCAAATCTTGTAGTCAAATTAGAATTATCCAAGAAGAGCTAATTATGTAATAGAGTGCAGGAGTATTAAAAGTTAACGAAATTATGTAATATACAAACGTTTCCAGTTGCAATTACAGGAATACCGCTACGTTTGTAGTCGGAAAAGCAAAAAATGTTATGGAACAATCGAACACCACAGTCATCCACAGTCCAATAAAGAAGGAAAATTACAATACAAATACTCTGCAATTTGCTTTTAGTGAAACCAAATTATTTTTTAAAACTGATGTTGATGAACCTTTGATTAGAAGAGTTAAAATAATTTTAAGCAGCATATAAGTATCAAATCGATAGAAGAAAATTTAAGCTTACTAGTAACAGCACAAATATGGAGCACATATGAGGCCTTATGATCGTCTTGTGTCGAAGAGACGCATCTTAAAATATCGAGACTCAACAAAACCTAGCAAACGCTTCATGGTTTGTTTGAAACGTGGATCTTCGGCGTGTTCCAGCTTGCAGCAAAAACCTTAGAGAAGATTGAAAAGTCTTCCAACCCCATCGTGGCAGAAACTGCAGACCTCGATTCGGCCAAGCTAACGCCATTGTGTCATTGTAAGACAGGCCCAAGAGGTGATAGCACAGTAAATTTATAACCAGATCCGAATACGATAACCTAACATCATAGACAACATTTGAATATTACAAGTTGCTGCACCTGTAGCCAACTAAAGATACGTCCTACAGAAAGAACTTGAGGGAACCAAGTTTAACCGTAGAAGGAGTGATTTCAATCTGGAGATGTCTATATTTAAAGAAATTGACATAGATGTTGATGGAGATGACTCAAAGAATATTTAGTAAATTTCCTGAAGCACTAAAACTTGTGAAAATAAAATCCTTACAAAATAAAAGAAAAGAAACATGTTTTAGACGATCATGACTGCGGATTTTTTCTGGTATCTCTGTAGCTACATAGTTGAGGCAATGATGTGTTGCAGGATATTTTCAAATTTTAGTATCTTGCTGGAGAAATCAAGTTTCTGTGGAATTAGAGGGAATGTACTGGAGTTGTTCAGGAGCTGTTTGAGTGGGAGAACGCATTACGTAAATATGAATAATGCTCACTCACAAGGGGTGTTTCGCAAGGAAATGTTCTTGACCCACTACTTTATATTTATATTAATGAAGGCAAACCTGATATATCACAAAAAGCACGTCAAATCTTGATCACTGGTAGTTAATTTCTGTAGAAAAATAATTTAGTTGTGGATGTAAACTCATTGAACTTATACCTCATGTAAATGACAGAATAGCATCAAGCTTAATTAGATATAATGGCTCAGGTGGATAGTAACAAGTCCGTAGGCCTAAGATACAGATGGATTGAACACATCAACAATTTATGTTAAAAATTACATTCAGCATGTCATGCGCTCAGGAGGTTGAAATTGGTTGTTAGTTTTAACTTTTTTTAACTTTTTATTGTGCTCACTTCTGCTCGGTACGTAGTTATAGATTGGGGTTCGTTGCTTGATCTGAGTAGAATTTTTAAAACGTGTTATAAAAATAATGAATAACAAAGGATACAAAACCAGTTGTACTAAGTCGTACTTCACTCTGGCATATGTATGTATTGATAGGAGGTTGGGTCACCGGTTGCTTGCAGAACAGCGACAATTCTTCCCAATATAGATTCGTGGAGTTTCTGAGTAGTTTCCAACGGAATGTTGTCCTATCCTTCTAACAAAACATCCGCGAATTGCTTCAATGAATTTGGAGCTGGAAATCTGCTTCTCACTTCCTGCTCTAAAACGCTCCATGATGGTTTAATTATGTTAAGGTCAGGCTGTGCTAGGTGCCTAGGTTGTGCTAGCTAGGGAGGATCCTTAATGATATCTTGATGTTCTTCAAATCAATACTGAAGCTTACTCGTCATGGTAAGAACTTCATCATTGAGGATGTCGAAATATTTATTCGGCTAGTGATATGAATGATGGAATCAGCTGAATACCATGATACAGCCATCATAACGGAGCCTCCTCCATGCTTCACTGTAGGTAGCAGATAGTCGGGATTGTAGGCTTCTTTGGAGGTTCTCCATATACATATAAACCACATTTTTTCCCATCATCAAGTGTTCCGGTTTTATGATCATGGCACTACTTTTTTTGCAGCTGAGCCTTGGCTTCCGTTATAAAAGTTTTGGCAATTGCAGACCTTCCATGAATGTTAGCTTTGTGAAGTTTCAACCGTACTGTTTTTGTCGAAACAGTATTACTTAAGTGAGGGTTGAGTTCTGCTGTCATTGCTTCCGCGGTAGCATATTAACTGCGCGATACGTCTGCATCGCATTATTTACACGGAAGCAGTGTTGCCAAGATACAATAAGAGGTACTCTATTGCATGGTATTCATATTATTTTGTCCATCCCTTGTATATCCATAATGGAGTTGTTGTTATATGCTAATAATAATTTTAGAAACTTAACAGCAGTTGCCTTTTTGGCGGGGTTCAATTCTCTAGACAAAAGTCCATTTTTATTGCTATAAAGGCATATACCTACTGACACCTGTAATAGAGCATTCAGAGACAAAAACTTTTAACTTATTTTTGTAAGGATTATTAATTCAGCGTTGTGATTGGTGTAATGCAGTTAAAGAAGAATGTAGTAAAAAATAAAAAATAATATTTTATCAAGTCTATATCACGTCGAGAACTTATAACATCTACCTCGTATATAGTACGCCCATTTAAAGTTAATTCAGTAACCTCGGTATTATTTATATGGACAAAGAAGGATGTAGCCAAATAGCTAGTGCATAGAATATTTTGGGAAAGGAAGCTAATTACTGAGCGTAAAAAATCTGGACAACCCTGAAAGCATCCTTAAAATATAATCGTTGAGAACGATGTACACAATACAGTAATATAAAATTCCAAAATTTATTTCGCAGCTCACGCAATCACCTTAAATATTTCGCTAATGGCCTACATTAACATATAATACAGATATAATGACATAGAAAGAGTAATGACTGAGCAAACAGTGGAGATGCCTGGAGGATTTTCCTTTTAAATATTGTAATACGGTAGGGGAAGAACATCGCGGTTGTTTTACTGCTGTAAGGAATACTGAGTTATTTATAAATCATAAGACAAGGAATATTAAAACAGGGATCGTGGATTTGGTAACATTTTAGTCGAAAAGAATACATTACATGTAAGATGTAGGATGGAAATTGCTGAGGTATATGGATAAACGTTTGATAAAGCGTATTTCTAGGCTTATAATAAGCTGCTTCAGATTTTGATATTTAAATTGAACGAAAGTGATTACACTAACGTAACGTATTTATAAATCGAACAATATTATATACAAAGTTATTCAAATGTACCGGAACACCTAAATATTTTTGAAACTGTATACATTTTCAAATAATTTTTTTAACAAAATCAAGTTGATTTTAAATTAGCTATATAGCTATATATTGCTCGTGTTGTTATGCAAATTCTATTCACCTTTTTCAAATGAAACACCCATCATATTTTTACTTTTATTAAATCTTGGTGAGATTTTAGAGAACCTTAGTGTATGCAATTATGTCTTTATCATTCCTGAAATATTTGCTCTTCTTTGTAATTTTTATCAAGTGGATGTACTCGGAGAAACAAAACACAGTTGTTTATATTGCATGCGAAATTTATCAATCTCGTTCCCGGTTATTGATCGAAGAAGTCGGTAAACTGCTGCTGTGTTTTTAATATATTTTCAATTTATTTGTTTACGCGTAGTGGTCCGAAAATGAATAATTTAGTACGTGTTGTTGTGGAAATGTGAGTAGAAGTTATGTTACAATATGGTCAATCGACTAACGGCGCTGGTGTAGGAAGCAGTGAATTTGTTTCAGCGGGTGACGACATACAGGGTTTCCACGGCCAAGTGGGACATAGGCAGAATACATGTAAAATCCGGTTTCGGTGAATATTATCTCCCTAATACTACTTCATTCAAAATTAAGGGCCGCATATTATAACTGGGTTAACAATGAACATCTCCACAATCATAGTACAAAGAAAGTCATTTTAATAAAGCCAAAAAATTATTATTTTTAAATCTATTGTTGGTGAATTCCTAATCTTAGTTCAAGCGTCCATGGCGCAATGGTTCGCGCGACGGCTTAATAACGCAAATGCAAAAATCAGAGATTTTGAAGACTGTAAAATTAGGAGGATTGAGGATTAAGGTAAATAATGAATAATTTTTACAATAACAAAAATGATCACGTGCTATTATATTATTCGATTTTTAATTGTTACTAACGACGAATCATTTGTCAAAATAAGCAACAAAACTTAATCAAGATTAAAAAAAAATAAAAAATAAAATTTATTTCTCGGATTCGAACCCCAAACAATCTGTGCTTACGTTATTAAGGCGTCACGTGAACGTCTCCGCCACGGCCACTTGCACCAACTTACGTGTTAAAAGCCTTATTAAGAATTCATGTACAACAGGTTTAAAAATATGTCTGCCAGATGTTCTTATAAAGGCTTTACCCCCTAAATGACTTTCTTTGTACTATCAATTTTTGAAAGTTTCAGATTAAAATTATAGATATTCGGCATATAGTCTGGACCTTGTAGTATTAGATTTAATTTTACCGAAGACCGATTTCAGATGCGTTTTCTTATGTCCCACCGAAGATACGTGGAAAGCCTGTATATTTTTACTCACAAAATTCTTATGCTATTAACCTTTTATCAAATTTTTATATTAAAATAGATAAACAATTTGTTTTACAGAGTCCTTTTTGAAAATGTATCTGGCGGCTAACGTGTTAAAAGTGTTAAAACGATTCATTGTTTAAATTGAAAAATTGTTTCAACTTCTGTACAAAAATATTATCTTCAAAAAGCCTCAAAAGGTAATGTCAAAGCATATTGCAAATAATTTACATAAAATGTCCGTTACATAAATGACCGTCGGCTAAAACGGGATAGTAAATAAAATATGTACCCCTTGAAATTTGTAAAAGAAGGTAGTTTTAAGTATGCAATTGAGAATCCTAATATCTCATCAGTAAAGTGTCTGCAATGAAAATTCTGCAAGCTTTTTCGAAAAGTTTGCTTAGATGAGCAATTATGTATTGCATTTTTTTAGAGAACTACGGATATACAAATTTGTTCGTATCAAGCAGAGTGAGTAATATGTTTAATATTGTAGGTAAATGAAAATCTGTTTTAACATCACGGTTTTGATTATTATAACTGTTTATTTTACCATTCCCAGTTGTGAAAAGAGATAGTTATCAAGTCGAGCTAAAATCGGATACTATCCCGTTTCTGGATTTACACTAAACATTTTCGTCTAGTTAGGCGGTAAACCGATATCTCACTGAATAGCTAGATGTATTTATACTTTTAGTTACTAGGGCGGCGTTATTGCGACTGAAGAATTATGAGAAAAAACGTAAGTTCAAAGGATATAGATATATGTACCTGTCTTTTTATTTGTCATGTATGAACACCTGCTCATAAAAATTGCAAAAGTGAAATATATCGATTTCCTATTTCGTGATATTTTATTTGAAAAATTGCTTTTTCTTATATCATTTGTTTTTACATACATATATGAGTTATAATACAAAAAATAAAAAATGCACAGTAAATATATGAGTTAGAAAACAAAATTAATGTTAGTATTAATCTACAGAAATAATTACTTTAGAGCATTGCAGTGTTCGATACTTTGCTGGATGGCACAGGTGGACCCTCAAAAAAAAAATACATGCAAACTATGTCCGCCTTTGTAGATAAATCGTCCACTTTAAAAAATACTAAGAATTGCTAATTCTATGTATACATAAATTAAATGTTGCATCAATTATGAACACCTAATAGATTTATTTAATAATGCTGTTTCTATTTTGATTAAAAATTTGCAAGACTGCTTTGGTCGCATTAAAACATACAGTTCACAGCTTATTTGATGCAGTGCTTATTTTAAAATACATATAAATCCCAATAATTAAAAAAAAAAATAAAAAGAGTATCGATAACATTTTGATGCAGGTTTGTAAACGCATGTTCAGGGAATCTAATACGTATAACGAAATTCATTTTTATAAGCCAATTTCGCACAACGGGAGGTTGCAATTACTTAACAGAAATAACAAGTAATTAAATTTTAGCTAATACACGACTTAAATTTAAAATTTATTATATTTTACAACTGTAAAACAGCGTAATTTTTAGTGCATTATAAATTGGGGCAATCGTCCTGAAAGTTGCTCAGATGGTCAATCTGAGTATCTGAGTAAGTATTATTGAACGTTTTGTAGGTGAGAATCGGGTGAAAGATAAAAAGAAGGAATACCAAATAAAATGTTCAATGCATCTGACGAGCGATTAATTGTTCGAAAATTTGTCTTAAGTTATCGGTTCCAAAACTAGCTATTGAAGTTCAACATGAATTAGGAAAGAGCAAAGTGCTGAAACCATCCATCGTGTGCGTCGCAAACATGACTTTAATGGTCGAGTTAGCTTTAAACTTTGTGTCTTTATTTTGCTAACATTTTATATTTCTTGATACCCTACTTTTAAAATAAAAATTTTAGTTTATTGGTAAAACATTTTTGGGTCCGATGGCATGTCTAAAGTGGCATTTTACCCAACATTTTAAAGTTTAGAACCTCAAAGGTACAGTGAAGCATGGAAAATTGTATGGTTTGGGCGTGCATGAATGCATCTGGATGTTGGAAATTTAGAATTTTTGAGGGAATAATAATGGACAAAAATATGTTTCAAGTATTTAACAAGAATTTGTTGAAAAGTGCCTTCCAATGGGTGAACAAATTGAAAAATTTGGGCTATACGTTCAATATCCGTAAACACAACATTTCCAGCCGCGATAAGTTGAAGAAGACGCTGCTGGGTAGAATGGCAAAAAATCACCCGATATTACGCAAAACTGGTTTCATCAATGCCAAAAAAGATGCACGCTGTTATACAAGTAAATGAGTATCATCCCAAATATTAAAAGTAGTGCAAAATCAATAGATTACCTATATTATTTTTAAGTTTGAATGGAACTTCGGTCAAATAAGCTGTGCCACAATATTTACAGTATTTTAATTTTAACTTTTATATGTTAAAAGTCACTTGTCGTTGAATAAAAGAATTTCTTAGTTAAACTAGATAATTAACAAATGTTGTTGCAATTTTGTGCTGATATTCTTTTTATTTTTTAAATTATTCGGCCTCATATTTTAAAATAGACAACAGCATCAAATAAGCTGGAGCCACTGCATTTGAAGAATTAAAAGGCATTGCACATAGACCTATAAAGATTCCTGACATTGTGTCTTTCATTAGTGGAGATTGCAATTTTCATCGCCTGCTACTATTAAATCATTCTTTAAATGCTTGATATTGCCAACAGTGTAAAGTTGTTTCTGTCTCCACGCGATCTTAACAGGAAATAAACTTAAAATGTAATGCGTGTGTGAAGAATTTTGTCATGTTCAAGTTTTAACATCTTAGTTACTTATATTGGTTTGAATACATGCTTTTGAATTCTTATTTGTTGTTATTGTTGTTGTGACACTGTATAGTCTCTGGATTTATAGCTTTAGTCAATCCCAGAAGTCAGAATGATATTTTTAACAACATATTCATATTTATTCCAGAAACTTATGCGATTTAACCTTTTCTCAGATGTATACTTATAAAATACTTAAACTATAAATTGTTTTTTATATGTCTACAAATGATTGTCTTAGGGCCGTTTGCACTATGCCAAGTGATTTAAAAGTTCACTATACCAATGATCAAAATCAACATTGTTGTAACATTTCAAAAATCATGCTTTCTATTGCAGTGATTTTTTTACGTATGTCGAGAAATATGCAATCAATTTAATAATTAAGTTAAAATTGTGAAATCCAAGTAAATACATTAATAAGCATATTTTATATCACTATAAGTTTAGAAATTTTGAAAGTTTTCGTATTTCAATTGTGATTTTTTAATATCTTGAGAGAAAATCATTTTCTGAAATTCTACTGATGTTAGTTATGGGCATTGTAATAGATAGCGCATGAGGTATGTCGGTTGTATGCTAAGCTGAAATATATATTAATGAGCAATTTTGTTATTTAGACATCTTCTGAACTTTTGTGTTAAGCAGTAATGAGTAATAGACTTGGTCAATCCAGATAAATATAATCAAAGATCACGGTTTACTTTGCTTGCTATGAAGGAGGTACAAGAGGTTATATTTTTGGAGATCAATCCCAATCCTTGGACGTTGACAAGTGATAATTTTCGATCATTCTTCAAAATAAAAATAATCACATAATACTCTTATGTGGAAGATCTAAAATATCCAATATAATAATGTACGATACTACTTATACATATATAAAAGAAAAAGCGAGATAAAAACAGGTTGGCAATTTGAGTTCCTATTAGGAAATTACACGTTATACTAATACAAAAAAGGAAGGATTACGCCTCGGAAACGACAAAACTCAGCTTTCGCCCGGCCACATCGAAATAAATCAGAAGTTTATGATTGGACGGGATTCATATCTGGGAAAAATATTTCATTTCTGCCGCGCCGATACGTGACGTTTCCGTCGTAAAGCGAGATAAAAAAATAGCGTTATAAGCCAAACAAAGAGCGACAGCGAAGTTTGGAAAAAATTTTTAAATCTAAATTTTTTATATCGAGATAATGCGCGTTCGTTATAAATTATACATTGCAAAAAAAATTAATACAAATCCTATAAATGAGAAAAGAAAGTTGAAAAAAGTAAAAGTCATAAATTATTCTATATTATAGAAGTTGCTTCGTGTTCAGATTAAGATTAATTTTGCAGCGAAATCGTAATGAGTGCCATAATAATTCGGCTTAGAATGAGATAAATCTTCTCTCGTGTGTAAGTTAAAATCAATGTTTGTCGAAATAAAATGATATGTAACATGCTTGAAGATAAAAATTCGTCTGGATTATCGTTTTTGATTTTATAGGTATGTACAATTTTTGTTCTTCTATGTATAATAATTATAGGGGAGAGTGGGCCACAGAGGACCACTTAAGACAAAAAGTGTTGGTATTTGGATATGGTTTATGATTGGAATCTTCTTTTTGCTCTAAAATATTTCCGATGTTGTACAACTTCCGGAAGAACCGGAAATTGCTATCAACTTTCTTAATTTAAATGGAATGCCGTCTATATTATTGCATTTTTGAATTGAAGAATCGATTGTACGATACACTGTATTAGGTTACCCTATAGGGGAGAATGGGGCACAGAGGACCACCTAAGACAAAAACTGTTGGTATTTGGATATGGTTTATGATTGGAATCTGCATTCGTAGAATGTGGGAACTATACTCGTATATTATCGTCTTATGTAAACATTTTTAACAAATAGAAACTAGTACTAGTTGTCTTTTTAAAGAAATGGGAATGTCAGTCCCCTGTGCTCCATACCTCGGGGCACATGGGACCATCAGCTTAACTATACACAAAGAAAATAAGTCATGTTAAAAATGAAAGAAAGTAGCTATATTTAGTCATAAAATACATTTTTCTCTTAAATGAACTCAGAAAGTATATGGCAAAAATAACAACTAAATGTTTGCTTTCATAAAAAAAGAATTAAAAGCGAATACTTATTTTCATGAAAAATAGAAACTAGTTTCGTCACAATTTACGCATACGAACGTCATTTTCTGATGCACCTGCACACATGTCGTGGGCCCAGTGGTGACAATCTTAGCACTGAATCCATCCATGGGACACTGAGGACCACATGTCGGTCCCCTCTGCCCCAAATGTACATTTTCAACTATTAAATAAGTTTTTATAGGTTAGTTGATTCACAATTTTAAATTATTATGATCTTTTGAAACCTTATGAATAGCATTGTAAATGCCTGCAGTCAATAAATACAAATTAAATACCATCAACCGTTTTAGGGGATATAATGACAAGAAAATATTACAAGCCTTAGCTTATAAAACAGTTTCTTCCGCACTGTAACTCTAAGAGCTTGTTTTTACCTACAAATCTGACTGCAGCATGATAAAATAATGTGGTAGGTACAGTATAGAGAAGTATCAAATAGATGGCAGCAATTACACAAAAAATATCTAGGAAGTCCTCTGTGCCCTCTAGCGGTTCTGTGTACTCCACTCTCCCCTACTTATCACGATTATTTTTCCAAAAATGATGTTGTTATAAAGTTAATTTCATGTTATGTTATATCTTGCTTAATGAGAATTGATTACAACCGTAAGAGCAATCTTATGTAATGGTCTACGAGCCTTACCCTAAGTTTAAAGGAGTCAAATATCAAAAACAGAAGAAACAAGGGAGAAGGAAGTAAATTCCAAATAAGGAAAAAAATACAAAATAGTGCGAAAGCGTATAAAATATATAAAAAACTGAGGTTGCTGCTAAATAGTTGTAAATTATAACACCATAATGTATTGCAAGAGTGTGGCTAAGTTTTTGGTGGTATTAATGTCGGCTTACAATTTGTGGGTGATCCGTAAATGTATATGCAATAGTTGACAATAGTGACATAGAAAGTATGACATCTCAAAGACAGCAGCAGAAAGGTAACAACTTGTTTTACAATTCCAATGAGAGGTGGTGAAATTATCCAGATGTATAGAAATGCTTGATCACAATATCAATCGTTTACATCGTATTCAGAAAAAGGTGTATTACTTATAGTTTGTATTGTAGTACTATACAGGGTCCGGCAACGAAGCGGGGACGGAAGATTACACGCTTATTTGAAAGTTTGTCAAATATTTAGTCATCGGATATTCTTCCGCACCATTAAGTGTGTAACGATGTTCTCGACTACTTTCGTCACGGTGTCCAATGTGTCGGTGAAACTCACGCTAGTTGACGGTAGATGTCCCTGTGATGCTTTTAAATCATCTTGAGGCCAACTTCAAGCGTGTGTATACGGTGACATTTGACGTCGAGACAACATCATTTATATTAAATACTTCGGGTAGCAAAATAAAGTCGGAGAATTACAAGTCCAGGTATTTGAAATATTTACAATAGATTTATTAATAAACACAAACTATTTTTCAGCACTATTTACACAGATAGAACAAATTGAAATAAATACATTACGAAGCATGATAAGAAGAGTTTAACAAAGGTACAGCATCTTACTTTAACGGAAGGCTTCTAAATAATAAACTAACAGAAAATAGCTTTGAAAATAATGGTACGGTTGGTAAATCATATGTACATTGAAAACAATATAAACATTCTTAACGGAACTCTGGTACTTTCTTTAGGAAATTGGAAGCATAACATACAGAACAATGTTTAACAAAAGTACAGTTTATGTCGGCGAACAGCCACTTACTAAGACCCTTTTTTTATATTTCGGAAGAGAGTATGTGTTACGGTAATTGCATGTTTTGCTGCGTCAGGTTCTATCGGAGTGTACCCTTGGCTAGTGCTTCTAACGGGGCCTTCCAGGTACTGGCAGCGGCAACGGGGGCCTCAACTGGCAATGGTCCTGGTATCCTTTGTCCGGTCCTCGGCTGGTAGTGGTCCTGGTATCCTGTGTCCGGTCCTCGGCTGGTAGTGGTCCTGGTATCCTTTGGGGCTGTCCTCGGCTGGTCCACCTCTCGGAGGGTCTTCTTGAGTTCAGGAGTGAACTCGCTTCTTCGAGTTCATGGGAGAACTGCCTTATCTTGGCAATGCATGGCTCTTAAATATTGCTGAGGATTCCCTCTCTTCGCCGCGGGGATACCCTCTCCATGCCGCGGGGCATGCGCGGAACGTTATTCAAATTGTACACTCTTCTCCAAAAGTCGTGAATACAGGCATGTTCAAAAGTAACTGTTCGGATTCTAATTCCGGAAAATAAAACTTAAAATTTCTACTAATTAGCTGAACGTAATTACAAAAATTGAAATTTAGTTTTATCATATGTAACGGTTCGTTACAAGTGCACGTTTTAAAAATATTTTGTTTTATACAGGGTGTTCCAGATGGAAATGCCAGACTAAAGTTGCATTTTTTTAAATGGAATACCCTGTATATTAATAGAGAAAATGATCCGCGCTTGAAAGCTGGTTACAACGATATAATGTTGTATAGGCCTAAAGTTGATAGTTTATGTGTAAACAATGATTTTACTTGATAAATTGATACATTTCAGTAGGCTATTCTGCATAGGGAAAAACAAAAGATTCGAAACCGACAGAGTAGAATATTTTTTACTAGTATGGACTGTCGTTGCTACGTGAAATAAATTCTGCAGCTGCTCCTTTATACAGGGTGTTCACAATTTTACAAAATCGAAGAAATCTCGAAATTTTTAAATGGAACACCCTGTATATTGTTTGCTCATTGGAAAGCCCTTTTACTACGTTTTCTATTGATATCTCATTTGATGTACCTAGGGTGGATTATTTTCTAATTATTTCTTCTTAAAGTTGGATTAATGAGAAATGCTTATATTTTTAGTAGCTAATTTGCACTTCAAACCTACTGTAAGATTAGATATTCAACAAATAATCCATAAATGGTCTATAACAAGAAGAAACTCCATTTAGTATGAGAAATAATTGATTTTCATTCAGCGGTGAAAGCAAACATTAAATTAATATAAAGTAATATATAGCATTTTCAATAGATTCACTGCTGATCAAGTTATCTGGTGTTTTAAGGTTGTATACTTAATAACCAAGTTGTAAAAAATTTCGTTTTGTGTTATAGTCTTTCGTTCAATCTTTAAAAGCAATTGTTATATTGACTAATTTTAGTATGTACCTACTCAAGAAATGGTAAATATGATATTTATTCTTGAGGAGTGTACAAGAAATTGTCTCCTAGCAAGTAGAGTATATGCAGAGAGATTTCCAAACCTTGAAAGAAGACCGGAAGCATTTGAAAGATTATTAGAGAAATTTATAGAAACTGGTAATAAACCGGTAATCAATAAACAAAGCGAACTGGCCGTATTATTAACAATACAGGAAAATCCACATACAGAACATTTAGAGCGAGTAAGGACAGCTAGAAAAAAGATAGATCTAGAGTGGGGCGGTTGTAAAACATACGGAATTAACGCATTGGCGAGCGTGCTATTCCGTATATGTTTTATAACCGCTCCACTCTAGATCTATCTCTTTTCTAGCTGGCCTTAGTCGCTTTAAATGTTCTGTATGTGGAGAGGTGTAGGTAAAGATGGTATTTCAAAGGTAACAGCTATTGAAGGTAGGAGCTTGCGTTTGTTGAGTATCTAATAAAATTAATTTCTTTTAAAGATTGAACGAAATACTGTATAACAAAAACGAAATTTTGTACAACTTGGTTATTAGTATACAAGCTTAAAACTGACACCTTTACTTTATATTAAATTAATGTTACCTTTCACCGCTGAATGAAAATCAATTGTTTCTCATACTAAATGGAGTTTCTTCTTGTTACAGACCATTTATGGATTATTTGTTGAATATCTAATCTTACAGTAGGTTTGAAGTGCAAATTAGCTACTAAAAATATAAGCATTTCTCATTAAGCCAACTTTAAGAAGAAATAATTAGAAAATAATCCATCCTAGGTGCATCAAATGAGGTATCAATAGAAAGCGTAGTAAAAGGGCTTTCCAATGAGCAAAAAATATACAGGGTGTTCCATTTAAAAATTTTGAGATTTCTTCGATTTTGCAAAATTGTGAACACCCTGTATAAAAGGAGCAGCTGCAGAATTTATTTCACGTAGTAACGACAGTCCATACTAGTAAAAAACATTCTACTCTGTCGGTTTCGAATCTTTTGTTTTTCCCTATGCAGAATAGCCTACTTAAATGTATCAATTTATCAAGTAAAATCATTGTTTATACAGAAACTATCAACTTTAGGCCTATACAACATTATATCGTTGTAACCAGTTTTCAAGCGCGGATCATTTTCTCTATTAATATACAGGGTGTTCCATTTAAAAAAATGCAACTTTAGTCTGGCATTTCCATCTGGAACACCCTGTATAAAACAAAATATTTTTAAAACGTGCACTTGATGGTGCGGAAGAATATCCGATGACTAAATATTTGACAAACTTTCAAATAAGCGTGTAATCTTCCGTCCCCGCTTCGTTGCCGGACCCTGTATATGAGTGCAAGAACGTATGAGTTAGCTGCTAAGATAAAAGAGAATCCAGACAACAAGAAAGATGTCGAAAGACATTTGACTTGCATCATTGAAAGGCCATAAAAGTAATAAAAACAATGAAGAAAGATCATACCCAATTACAGCTTCCTGGCAGCAATATGGACACTCAACGAAAAAGGAAGTGGTATAGTTACAACACCGATTCTTTATGGATTTACATCAAGTTTTTTTTTCTTAATATTGACACACAATCAAATGTTTTACCTATCAGCTATCAAAGTATAATCTGGATATACACATCGATGACAATAATACTGAAAATGCGTCAAACCACAATTATACGATGTAGAAACTTCATGGTAGAATTAATGCCAGATCGATTTAAGTCTGTTAAAACACAAGCATCAAAGTAGTGCCGAAAAAGAGAGAGACACAAATTTGAATGAATTTATATAGTTTTAACAATCGCGTAATTAAAATTGCCACCAACAAGTCCTAGAAGAATTTATATATGATTGCTTTGTACATATTCATCATGTAATAACATATGCCAACAAAGTAGAAGCACAAATTTAAAAATTAATTAAAATAAATACATTGGATGGTTCAAACATTTTATTTTTATGAAGTATTTGCTTTTATATATCTTCGATTTTACGAAGTTTACTGCGAACATTTTTAAGCATCTATTGGACAACGGTAGAGTCAAGTTTTTTCACAGATTTCTTGATTTTCAGAGTAAGTTCGTCGGTCGTTTTGGCTTGCCATCCTTTCTTGTATAGCTCTTGGTATAATAAATTCCAAAAATCCTCAATTGGCCCACTAGATATTCCAAAGGTGGGTTTGCTTCCTTCGGGACAAATGGGATATTATTTTCTGTCAGCCAATTGATAGTCTTTTTGCGTTGTCAGCCTAGAAAATAATATCGTCGCTGTCGTGTTTATCTCTTATGAAACGTCTCAATTTTGTTAAATATTTGCTGATATACATCCCACGTTTAATAGCTGAAGCTCTTGAATCTTGAATATGCAACTGTGAAATTCCTTTCAGAGAAATCGCGCACCAGGCAAGAACTTTTGACTCAAATTTACTTTTTGAAATAAATCGTATGTTATCGGGGGTCATCGCAATATTGTCAGTATGAGAACCCGTATATTGTTTACCTTTTTACTCTATTCAAACGTAAAATATTTTTCATCGTCAATAATTGGCGAAACACCACCACACGGTATTTGGGAACTATCGCAAAAAATGAAATTTTCGTGTTAAATTTCTGTTCGATGCCCCAAGATGATTTTTTGGAGCATCTTTCTGTTTTCCTGTTGACTTCTATTTAATATAATTTTCTGCCAGGTTTAGTAATTCCAGCAGCCGGCAATCCTTTGTTGTATCTTGAGAAAATTGAATAAATCGTTCTACGGCTGACATTTTCTTGTAGTAAATGATGCAAAACAATTTTTTTTTGTGTGCCGTCCAAGCAATTTATACACACGTTCCCTTAAATTATTTAGATCTACGACTTTCATCTTCGTTGTGTACCGAATTCAGGCGTACGTCAACATAAAAGTCAACAAACAGCACAAGGCCTACTTCCTCACTTTTGAATGCATTTACTTTGTTGGTATATGTTAGACAGACTTTGCAGGACAGGAAATGATGTGAAAGGAGGGCGTCGTATTGTTTGTAATGAAGAAGTTGTTGCGTATAGTAATCAAAAAATGGATGTTAGTCCAAACAAATCTTTACGGTGCCTATCAGACCAAACAAATTTATCACTTGATACCTGCCGAAAGGCTTGCAAGAAAATATTTCATTTACATCCGTACAAAATAACTGTGACTCATCAATTTTTGTCTCCAGATTTTTTATGAGATCCAGATCATTGATGCAAATGCTTATCAGAATCTGATTTAAAATCCGTTTATGGAACAATTTCGTGATGATGTATTGCGATATGGTTATTTTCAACAGGGCAGCAGAGAACCTTAAATTATTTACAGCAGTTTTTCGGGGACAGATTGGTAAATAGAGACCACTGGTCTCCTCGGTCACTAGATTTGACCCCATTGGACATTCTAAAAGAATAAAGTTCACTGCATTCATGTATGAATGGAATTAGAATTACAACATATAATTGTGGAAGCTGTAAATGACAGTAGGCCAGCAATATTACATAATATATTTGAATATATGAAAGGAAGAGTGAATATGCTTCAATTTACATGGAGAGCATTTTGAAGAAATGTTGCGATTTCAAAAATTTTAAATGATAAACATTTTGAATAATTGTTATAGTTTTGTAATCATTTTGCTCGCTAGCATTTCTTTGTCAGAAAATGTTCTCCTCTAGTAATTTTGAGACGTTGAGTTACGTAGGTAGTGGCCTTCTGGTATCTCATACCCAATTTTTGCACCCGAAGAAGCAAGTCAAACTTATGGCAAAACATCAATTGCGTTATTGTACAACATATCTAAAAAGTTTTCTCTTCACATTTCTTTTATATCGGAATTCTAAACAATCCGAAATCAACGTCCAGTAGTAGTAAGCAAGCTTATCGCTATGCCACTCACACCGATAACATTTTTTAATAGTAGAAATGCTTTGATGAAATTTTACACCACACTCATCACTAACATCGCCGATATTCAGGGAAAGCAAGTCCAAGTGCAAATGCAAAAAGTGTATTTTGGAGCTTATCTTACAGCTTAATATTTGGTAATTACTGAGCAGGTCATTAACAATTTTTTATAATTTTCGTATCTGTTATTTTAAAATAGATTGTATCTCACAAATAATTCCAGGTGAGATCCTGTAAACATTTCCTCTCTCAGTTTAGTATTAGCTATATATTAGTAAATTTTTGAGGTATTGAAATCCAGCTCTCTCTTAGTCCATTGCGAATTATCAGACGTAATTCTATGTGTAATGGCAACAATTAAATATTTTGAACAATGTTCCTTCCCCAGGAATCTAGGTAGCCTAATTAGTCATTGCTTACGAGCATAATGAAACTATCTTGCCCTACCGTTCCATTCACAGAGGAAATAACAATGCTTCGCGAAGTTGTAAATCCAGTACAATTTCAATTACTTTGAAATCAACACTAATGTACAATTTGTGAGTAGTGCAATTGGTTTTATCAATCAATCTTTATCATCTTTATCAAAGAGGCGTGTTATATTTTCATGTGATTAGCATTTCTGCTTGAGTTTTTGAAATTGAGCTCGGGAATTTGGCATTCAGATCCAATTGATTTTATTTTTTTTTGACAAAACGCGTCTCATAGAAATATCAAATAGTGTTTATCGATGAATGAAAAATATGTTCTTCGTTTCAAACTTATATAATGTGACTTAGAACTTCTGAAACTTTCAAATAAGGGACTGGACTAGTGGCAAAGGACAAGTTAGAATAACTAATTTTATCCTTATCTTCGATGGAAAACTCGCCTTAGGTCTTACTCCAGCAAATGAAGCAGCAGCAGAGCAAATGGTATAACAATGCTTTTACAATTGTGAGCTTTTTAGTGAGTTACAACACATTACGTTCATTAGGAGAAAATTAAAATTATTAAAAAAATAAAATTTCTTAAAAATGAATGAATGGTTAATTTTTGAAAACATTTTCAGAATTACAATAAAAATGTACTTAAGGTATACCTATCAAAGTGTAAATCAGAAAAACCTTGTTGAGTTGTGTTATTAATGTTTTTGTAAAGCCACGATATTGAGGTATTTGGTAAATAAACGAGATAGCTAATTCTAGTTATGACCTTATAAATAATTCGCTAACGTTTAGCAATTAATATCAACAAACTATATAAACATCAAGTAGACAGGAAGTATCTTCGATATAAGTTACGTAGGCTGTAACAACAAGATCCCGAAAATTTCCCGAAACATTCAACGCGGAAGGTAAATAGATTTGGGTAACTTAATTTGTCCAATAAATAAGGCAATATATCAAGTGCCTCTGCACGTCTAGTTCGATTGATATATTACAGCCTTCTATACACACGAAATTTATCAATCCTTCAAGTTATTTCTTGTTGCGTTCGGTCTTATAGAAGAAAATATAATTTAATATAATAGTACCTATATACAATTTCTTCTGACAATGTGGCGGGATATTTATTATATCGTCTTGCTATTTTTGGTGTGTATTTGAAAAATAAGCAAGTATACTTAATCTTTCTTAGTTTTGGAATATATACATGATGACCCCATCCTACATGCATAAACTTTTAATACATACATAATTAGAAGTATGCTCTTTATTGGTATTTCCAATCTTGGAATGCTAATCGTATTCATTATCCGCACAAGGCAATTCAAATTTCCACCCATATTGTGCGAGAGGGTATGCATGTGAAATTAAGTCACTTGAATTTCGTATGCGTCCCGAAAGAATCAACACAAAAGCTGAAAAGTCCCCGCTTCCCGTACAGAATGCTCTTTTGTCTCGATCGAAGTTGTACGGATCAGCTATGGTGAATATGTCAACAATGCCGAACGCATCGATTGTACTAAACTTAATGAGGTTCGTGTGAATGCGACCCGGGAAACACTTCGTTGAATGAGAGTTGTGTGGAGCGGTGGTGGGTGCAATTTTCAAAGTGCCCATCGCATCGCCGGTATGTACAATGACCGCACGTTCATTACGGAGCATTAAAGTGCCGATGGCAATTAGTTGTGCGCCATAAATTGCAAGGAAAATTTAAAGCGTGCGGGCTAAAATTAATTTGTATGATTCTATTGGTCTTAGAGGAAAGTGTTTCGCATACATGAATACATAGGTTACGTTGAAATATCGTTAATAATTTATTTCATCATAAACAGAAATTTTTATTATGGTTACATTTAAGATTTTACTCACTGGCTAATGGACATTTTTTTTTATTTCAGTTTAATTAGTTACATATTTTAGTACTTCAACTATCTACATAGTTGAAGTACGTTTTGTAGTTAATTAGGACAGCGGTTTTTCGCATATCGAACCTCTTCTAAAAACCGAAAAAATTGGCAAACGCTCTGCGAAGTTATTGGTAATAGTACACATAAGAATAAAATGCGGTTGTTATTAATATTTTTTGTGCATATTACGTTATAGTTCACAAAGGACAACAAACAAAAAGGAACAAAAAATGTCTGTAATAAGCACTTATGGTATATTGCAGGAATCACCCCATTAAGGATGGATTACGTAGTTTCGATTTATCCGAACTCATCAGCGTTCCTTTCAGCAGATTTACCTTTACTTGTCAGTCCCGCCACATATTTCGATCTGCTGAGCAGTTTCAGTAGTTATTCTATACAGTGGCTCTATTTAGCAACTCGAAACGGAGAGAAATTGGCAATCCATAACTTGTCCAAGCTAGAGCGGTATCCGCTGTTATCGATTTACATTGTTGACGACAGGTCGTACTACTTCTGAACCCAGTAGAAAGAAAAAAGTGAGTTTAAAATTAGTTTACTGTCGCATGGTTACTGTTGTATGCTCTGTCCAATCACTTCAACGATTTGAGCGTTTAGGATTTAAAAGGATTATGCGGAACTATCAGCTTCATCGTCCCGCAAGTGCAAGTGAAAACTTAAATAAATGACTAAATGAGCTGAGGGACCGTGTTAGGAGGAATTGTATTTTATACACAGGTCAGAGCGATGAGAAGCGATGAGATAGGTTTTGCATCTACAGTGTGAGATGATGAAGTCGAATTGATCGAAACTACTTATTGTTAGTTCGTCTCGTTTATTTAGTTTCTATGTTGTGGCATTTCTTTAAATAAATACAGAATTAATGTAATGAAACAGAACATTCATTACAGTGAGCTAAAAGTAAAACAGAATTATGTTTACTATCTATGAATAACAACTGCTTCTTAGGTAAAGAAAAAATAGTTAATCTTCTTGACTGGACTGCCTGAATTCAACAAGCAGGTTAAAACTTTGCTATGGGAAAGCTACTCCTGTTACTTATTTGAAATAATGCTTAAAAGCTTTTTTGCTATCTCCTAAAGAGTCCTAAACTCACAGGCAAGAAAAAGCACTACGCTAATATCTTAAGATATTACCATGAAATAGGAAGATTTGGGATAACAACTTCTTGTTTTCAGCCTATCGTTCAAGTCTGTTCTTAATTAGTATTGTATGTGAAGATATTACAATATGCATCGAGATAGCATTATAGAATAATCAACGTATAGGCACGTGTTTCGACTTTCTATATCCACATCAGTAAACGATGTCATTAATTCTGCAATGTTCGATAGGTACACTCGGTACGACTTAGTCTTCGAACGATTTTAGTGAGTTACCTTATTAAAATCGTTCGAAGACTAAGTCGTACCGAGTGTACATCATATGACAAGATATTTGGTCAATATCTTTGGCACAAACAGCCCTCCTTGCGCATTAATTTGCTATTCTCACGTAAATATGTTGGTATTTATATGTTTATATGTTCTTAATTAGTTCTGCTAAACATATAGGTCTGTATGAAGTAACTTCAGCAATGCAATTTGCGGGATTTAAGATTGTAAAAATCATAAATTTTTTTCAGTAAATGAGATTGTCATTAAATAATCCAGGGAAAATACAATTTTATTGATCTTAAAGCATTTAATTTTGTTTTACACTATATTTGAGCATATTTGAGATTATCAAGCAAATTTAACACGCTCTTAAAAATTTCATTCGAGTGTTTCAGTGCAAATCTCTTCGTATACATATTACACTCAGATTATTTCCAGTATTACATGTGATTTTGTTACAGTTAACTAGAATAGTTTGACTAGCAAGTTCCAACTTATAAGACCGCAGAAGATATTTCCAACCTATCTTCTGGCAAAACTTTCCCAGATAAATGAAATTCCACAAAGCAACATATGGTGTGAGTATATCAAATTTAGATAAAATATATACACACACCTACATATATTCGTAACTTCCGCTTCCTCAAGTATGAACTTTAACTTCCAGATATTTATTCTAGGCTAACTCGTAACTAAATTGGAACGAATACGTGTATACGGTTGAAGTAGAAAGTTTTAAGTGATTTTGCAGTGGTCGAAACTAGATACCGATGTATACAGTTTTCGGAAAAGTTAGTTTAGAATGGTTTAAAAAGCTACTCTCACTCAACTGTACACAAACTGTTACGTATGATAAATTTGCCAACGTATATAGATAACGTTTTTGAAATGATTTTAATCAATTATGCGGGATCTATACTTATATTTTAGTTTTTTGTATAACATTGGACTGCTTATTTTAGATTTTAACAATTTCGTATTTGTTGCTTGATTTACGCGGATACTACAAAACGATACAGGGTTGTATGGGGGAGACACTACAGTTAAAGTAGCAAGAGAGTTTGTAATGTAATAATTTTTTACGATAATTTTTTGTGTACTCCCCTGGTTGCTAACATGTTTGTGCGTGTATCGACAGGCTGTGCGCATCAATAAGTGATTGTCTGGAAGAATGAAGTAAACATGCTGGTGCTAGTTTCTTTGTCGGAGTTGATAGGAAAACACCACGAGGGAACGTTATTACAATGCCGTTAAAACGATTAGAAACCGTACAACTGGACCAATTAGTGCATTGGGCAAATGCAGCTTTATTACATCAACAAATTTCCGAACGATTAAATGTTTCACAAAGTGTCGTAAATTATGCACGGAACAGATACATCTCTACTGGGTCTGCAACTTACACGCATGGTACAGGATGAGAACGGGCTACAACTCCTTGGAAGACCGTTTAATGGTACTCACTGCAAGAAGAAACCCAACATACACGGCTTCAAGGATTAATAGCTTTTTTCGACAAGCGACTGGATGAGTCATTTCTGGCCAAACAGACAAAGGTTGCATGCACGTAATTTTAGGGGAAGAAGACATGCTCCACATCTCCAATTGACACGGGTGCAGCGTACACGTAGCAGTCATTGAGCGATTGAACACGGTGATTGTGATCTGGTAAGCTGGATGCCTTTTCACAGACGAGTCGAGATTTTGACTATATACCGCTGATAGACGAATATTGGTCTAGAGAGAAAGAGGACAGCCATACAATGAAAATTTTATAGTCCCAATGACTTCTTTCGGTGGAGAATCTGTTTGTGTCTGGGGTGGAATATGTTTTGGTAGGCGCACTGACTTGTTGGCATTAATTAATGCATCGATGACTTCAGTAAGGTATCGCGACATGGTTGTAGAGCCAATTATTGTCCCGTTTTCTGGTGCAATTGGTGAAGAATTTTTCTAATTAGTGATAATGCTCGCACTCAACGTGCTAGGATTAGAAATGAACAGATAGAACTCCATGGTATTGCAAGAATGGATTGGCCAGCTTGTTTACCAGACATGAACTGCATTGAACATATCTGGCCCAGATATGTTCAATGTCAAGGCAAATTAACTTACTCGAAAGGGCGCCTCTAACATTAGAACAACCAGCTACCGATTTGCGTCGTATTTCACGTAACATACCTCAGCCCTTCATAGATAATTTAATAAGAAGTATGTCAAATAGAGTAGAACCCCTCAAGCGAAGCAGAGAGGGTCCATCAATTCTGCAATTGTTCACTAAAAGTGGCAATAAGAGGTACTGAATGTCTTCTCTAAAACAAATTCTCAACGACTTTTTAAATTTGTTAGTCTATAATATCAATTGTAGTGCTAATTTAGAAACAAAGAATAACGCTGACAGCTTCACACTATTTGAACAACAACTCTGAACAAAATGAACTATATCTACGTAATGATATAACTTCTAATTAAGAAAACAGTGCTTATTGAAAAGTCTACCTTGAGGAAGAACTATGAATTTGGGTACAAGTAAACCCAGTCGTAAGATGTATTTTAGGGGTCTTATGTTCTATTATGGTCTGTCTCAGACAGTTTTCTCTTAGATACGTATCAGTAGGACCTTTCTTAAAACTGATTTTACTTACAATGTTTGCAATAATATCTCAGATTTGTTAGATCATAACTATCAATTAATTGCGTTTGAATGCAGAAATCGCTCTAATAACTTGTTTGAAAATAAACGTTTATTTGGTTCGATTAAGATTGGTAGTTTCACCAACGCGCTGCAGTTAGTAGATTGGAGTCATATTTATCTGGAAGATGACCCTGACGATAAACTTGAACCATTTTATAACACGTTTCTTAGTTATTTTAATGATTCATTTCCCGTTAGAAAACGACCCCGTAGGCAATGAAAGCACTGGATCTCGAGGTGTATTCGTATATCATCTCAAAATAAACGAGAATTGTTTCAACTTTGTAAATTGTTTCCAAACGAATCTATCCTTGCTGCCTATTACAAAAAATATTCTGCTATTTTGAAAATAGTTGCAGAGAAAGCAAAAAAACTTGACGTACAAAAGTCTATTACCAGTTCAACTAATATAATTAAATCGACATGGAATATTATCAAACGAGAAACAAGGTCTTTTTTAAATGTAACCAATATTGAATTAAAAGACGACAAGGGTGAGAGAATAACAAGTCCTCGGGAGATATGTCAGTTTTTCAACAGCTATTTTGTATCGGTAGCAGAAACTGTGGGGTCTAACAGTGCCAACAACATTTCTACTCAGAGCTGTCCATTTTCAAATTTGATTACTCCTTCAGCAGGTTCTTTTTTCTTATCTCCAACAACAGTTAATGAAATAAAACGTACAATTATCAACCTCAAAATCATAGCTTCTATAGTGGACTTCATCACTCATCCACTTGAGAACATATTTAACACATTCATCGAAAAGGAAAGTACCCACTTTTGTTCAGAATCTCTAAAATCTTACCATTACATAAAAAATGTGATAAGCAATTAGTTGAAAACTATAGACCGATTTAGATTTTTCCAGCGTTGTCAAAAATTTTGGAAAGTATTGTTCGAACAAGGTTGCTGGATTACTTGGTACAAAATAAGTTCCTATCCAATAGTCAGCACGGCTTCATACATAGAAGGTCTACTACAACTGCACTACAAAATATTATCGAGGGGGTTTTAAGGAGTTTGAATGCAAATTAGTATGTTACTTGTGTCAGTTGTGATTTGTCAAAGGCGTTTGACTTGGTAGACTATAATCTATTGAAACATAAGTTATCGCTTTATGGTATCAGAGGAGTTCCACTAACTTTCTTTGCATCGTACCTGAAACAGAGGAAATACACTGAGATAGTCCATGTTGACAGCGGCAGCTGACCTTGTTGACTACAATTGCGGCGTACTGCAGGGATCAGTCCTGGGGCCCCTTTTATTTAATTTATTTATTAATGACCTTCCACAACACATATCGGGTTCAGTCACTCTTTACGCTGATTACACAAGTGTAATTGTGATAGGCGATACAGTTCAGGAGTTACACAACAACTGCTCCATAGTGATTAGTGAGCTTTCGAAGTGGTTTCAGGATAATAAACTTATGATCAATGTAGATAAAACCAACGTACTGTTTTTTAATGCAAGTGAACAATGGCGAATAACTTACTCTTGACATCTGTTTCAAGTTGCAGATTGTTGGGAGTCACGTTTGATAATAGCTTGCAGTGGGATCTCCATTTGGAAGCAATATATCCAAAATTAAAAAAAGGTCTTTTTGTTCTCGCAAAAATGAGGAAGATGTGTGACATTAACACACTGACTATGATATAGTACGCCCTTTTTATTCACATCTTACTTGCGGCCTACTTTTTTGGGGTTCTGAAAATAATTTAAAATCACTTTTTCTGTTGCAGAAAAAAGCGATCAGAACCATGCATAACTTACAATACAGAACATCATATAGACAGTACTTTGTTAGCCGACAGATTCTAACGATCTACAACTTGTATATTGCCGTATTGGCAACTTAAGTTCATTCTAACATCGATAAATACCAAATTAATTCCGCTACACATAGTCATAATACACGAAATCCACTTTTTGTGAGACCGGATCTGACGAAATCGACCATTTTTTATGTCATTTATTTTTACTGGATGCAGAATTTATAACCACTTACCAAATAGTCTTAAATGTTTATCAAAACCTGCATTTAAATTACAAACTAAAGAGTTATTGAAAGATAAGTGTTTTTACAGTCTGGAGGAATTTTTGGATTTTTCATTTGATTAGTTAGAGCTTATGATACCGTGCCGAGGTGCTCTGAATGTTGAGCATTTTATATTTTAACCTGTATTGGTACATAATATTCTACATCAATGGTACGGAATAAACTATCTATCTATTTTACGTATCTCAGGAACTGAAATTATGCCTCAGTCAATTGGATATGGTTTTTTAGCATATGTAACAATTACCAAGTTTGCCAAAGCTGGAATTATTATATATGTTTATTTAAAAAATACTGAAATTTTAAAAATTTATTATGAATTTATTGGTATTATCATACTCAATGTATTTAACTATCCACCCATTGTAAAAGCAGCAATATATGAGAATGCGAATACTCAATTCCTATTATTTAATAATAATAATAATTTTTTTCCAACTTATACAACATTTCATCTGACCAAAATATACAATATAATACGAGTATAATATGATATAAATTAGTTTGTAGTACATAAGCAGAAGCTTGTTCTACCCAAGGACCCCGGATGTATATAATTGAATATATTGCCATTTAATACCTAAAAGTCTACAACTCTGCGTGCAAAAAATGGAAAAGAAAGCAGCTACTATCTAACAAAACAACTACAAATGCAATACATAGCTAGTCGTATATATTGTACATGCAATGAAAGCTCTGTAAGTAGAAAAATAAAATAAAAAAAAAAACAAAAAGAACGAAAAACAAAAAAAAAACAAAAAAAGAAAAAGAAAAAAAGAAAAAAAAAAAAATAGAAAAGAAAAAAAGCACACCTGAACAATCGCAGCGCACACCAACAGCGTCATACAGTACCCTGACACATTATGCGTTTTAAATTCTTTTTAAAAGTTTTAGTTCCATTTTAATCATAATTTCGTAACATGCGATATTCTTAATAGTAATATTGTTTGTTTCATTGACGATTTCTATTTCTGAAACGAATAACATTCAAATTGAGATTACATTTTCAAACGAATTGGTATTTCTACTTTGAATATACATTTTTGTGTGCAAACAATATACATGTATGAAAGCACTGAATGTTCTTTTTCAGCCTAAATATAAAGGTAGATATAACGTAATGCCTTGCCGTTAAAACCATCTCCAATTTCGACCGTTCTATTTACCTCCGCTCTTCGCAATTCGTTTTCTTTATTCATTCTGTATACGCAACGTAACGGGTATTGTTGTTACATCCCACATTAACCACTATCAGCAAGTAACCTGGATAAATGGGATTTGTAGTCTATATTTTTGCAACAGCGCCACACTAGAATAACGAGGCCAGAACGTCGACCCACATCAAACAGTCGATTATTGTTAGACCGTCGTAGTTTCTATACACACATATACACGGGGCCGTTAGCAAGTAGGTATTATTGTTGTCACGTGTAAGCTGGGTGACCTTTTTTCCCATCCCTATAGCATATTCACTCAGCTATGTATATCATCCCTATATGGATGAAAATATATAGAGTAGGGATACGCGATATTGTGAGCTAGTCAGAAGTGGTATGATTAATTGATCCCCGGTAATTTCGCCATTTCTTTTTTTCTACGTTCGTATATACATTTTTCACGTTCTATAAAAGCAGGAAGTAGAACCGTATCGAAAGTGTAATAATTGCTTTCAGCCGTCGCGTCGCGAGATTATAATGGATGAAATTGTTAAAGGTCAATTCGCGATTATTAGCTTCTTTTGTTGAGGTCAAATTGGAAAAAAATTGCGCCGTAATTGAGAAAATTAGGGAAGAAATGGATACAACCGAACGGATACAATATGAAACGAAAATTAAATTAACTTTAGGTATGGATTCTGATATGTTAGAGATCGAACGCCATAGCTAATTCAGAGTTATTAAATTGTCTTAAATATTCAGTTCGGAAGAACGAAGGATATATTAAGTAAGTATATTCAAGGATTGCTGACAAATTCTCCTTCGTGACTATTGAAGATAAAGCAAAGATTTTGGAAAAAAATGTTGTTCATGCAATATTATCTATACAATACCAGGCTGAATCTCTGAGTTAGGTGTTAGAAGTGGATATACGAGGGGAGTCCGCTTTTAGAAGTAGAGGTGGCTGTGAAACAAACAGCGCAAGTGCAATATTGACGTCATATGCATGTCTAGACAGGTTCAAACATGGTAGTAGAGTTTGGAGCGTTTCTGTGTGTAAAACTCAATTTAGTAGGTGACGGGAAGCAAACAAAAATGGCGTGTGTAATTGTAGAGTATTCCAAGTGTGAAGTGCGTGCAGTTATACGATTTTTGCATGCCGACGGAGTTAATCAGAGCAAAATTCATCGCAGATTAGAGATTATGACTTGAAGATCTTTAGCCGAAAAAAAGTCAGCGTTTGGTGCAAAAAATTTAAAGATGGGTGAACGGACTTGATTGATGATCCGGAGAAGAATAGAGGCATACCAAAGATTTCACACACGGCTGAAAGCTGCTCAATAGTTGAAGGTTTGATTAGGGAAGGTCGTCGCATTAAAATTTGTCAACTTGCGGAAATAACCGCAGAGTTGTATCCATGAAATTATATGCGACCTAAACTTTAACCCTTTAAGGCCTGAATTAATTAGCTATGAAATAAAACCATTTTTTTGAAAAATAGAGTTCAATATAATCAAATATTCAAAATATAACATTTTCAAAATTGTTTAAAGTCCAGTAGGCTTTTGAAAATGAGGTTACTCTGCGTAACCACTAGGCAGAAACAAAGTAGCAATTTTTTTTTCATTTAGACACAAACCCACTTTGCAAGTAGAACATAGCGATTTGGTTCTATGTATGAATCCCGGGTGCTACATTGGGTATAACCTAGTGAAGTGTTCGTACCTGTAGTACCTCTTTTCTAGGGGTAACTGTTTTGTGGTTGTGGTTAGGGTTTTCTTCCTCTTTTGTTGGAAGTATTTGCTCTAACTAATCCAGAGACTACATTAAGTTTAAACTCTTTTAATGTAATATTAGATGGTAATCTTTGCTTGAACACAATAAAGGCATTTACTAAGGATGCATCCAAGAAATAGAAAAAAAATCTGTGCCGCCAATTTCGAGATTTGCGATCAATTTCATATAATGATTTTAGCATATCGAACTTGTCGATGTATCCCATATGAAAGTTGTAGTCTTTTACTAATTCCGGACAAGCATTTTTGGACTCATCTTTCTGTTTTCTAAGTACTGTATTGGCATGGGATGGATCGTGAAAATCGTCCAAAAACAAAACACTTTTGTTGTCCTTCCATTTGAGGCTTTTCTGCCTTTCCTTGCCGTTCCACAGGCATGTATACCATTTAGAAGAAATTCTTGCTGAAGTTCCACCGAATTAAAATAGTTATCAAAAAAGACTTTATAATATTTTCCTGTAAGAACCTTTGTAAGATCTAATACAACTCGTTTGCCATCAATCGATTGATGTTCATTGGATCTCAACAACGATAGAAACGTTGCACCGAGCCGGTCAATAAGTGGTCTGATTTTATATAGTTTGTCAAAATTGTCGTCGTTCTTAGTGGATTGTACACTGTTGTCGTTTACATGTAGATGTCTCAGATACCATGAAAATCTGTCACGTGACATAAGGAAACTTACCAATAATCGGGGTAGCTTGGCAAAGAATTTATGCCCATTAAAAGATTTATTGCAAGGAAGACTTTCATTTCCTCATCACTAGATGAACGGAATCCTACTTGGTTTCCACCTGCCTGAAAACAAGGTGAGAGATGAGATCAGGTGGAAATAGTTGTAAAAATACATTGGAGTATCATCAACATCTGCTATATTAGAGCCAGTCGCTTCCGTCAATAAATTGCAGTTTCACTTTCCCGATCACTAACATCACAATCTTCGATAATGGACGCAATTTCTTCATTTAGTTGAGCAACTTCCATTTCCATTAACGGATTTTCGGGAGTTCTTTTGATATCGTCGTCAGAACAATAATATCGGATTCTGGATCCGAGGGTATTTGGTCAACAATTGCATACAATTCATCCGATGGAAGTTTCAAGGTCGGATAATTTGAGTAGTCTACGAGCTATAAACAAACTAGAACTAAACCAAATATACAGCATGGTGGTTAAGCCAGTAATGATGTATGCAGCTTTGGTATGATGGACAAAGACGCAACAACGGAACGCTATTCAGAGGCTGAGCAAGGTGCAAAGACTTGCCTGCCTAGGAATAACGGGAGCAATGCGGTCGACACCGACTGCAGCCATGGAGGCACTCCTGGAGTTGCCACCGCTGCACCTGGTCATACATGGGGAGGCAAGGATGGGGGCATACAGGCTGCAACACACAGCGACTCCGAAAAAGGTCAACACAAATCATATGTCGATAATTGAGCATGTGGGAAAGGGGGTGTTGGAAATGCGGACCGACCACGTGCCGGTAAGGCATAGGTATGGGAATCCCTTCACGGTGGCTATAGCGGACGGACGGGAGGAGGCTGCCAGGTATGCACTGAGAATCAAAGAGCATGACTTAGTCTGGTACACGGACGGATCTAAGACGGCTAATGGTACTGGTGCAGGGATATGCTCTCAGAATGAGGGCCACAGTTACGCACTGGGGGAGTATGCTTCTGTGTTTTAGGCGGAATATAGGCAACCCATACAACATTGTGGTTATCCTGCAGAACCGCTGGGAACTTAGAAAAAAATATTTTGTTTGTGGTTACACCTTGAAACCACCAGGTCTGGAAGGGTTAAGAGAAATCTAAAGAACTTCGAGAACCACAAAACCAATCGAATGAGTGCACTTGAACATATCTCACCTGATACCAACAGAAAGCGGGGGTTCCATTATAATATTGTAGTGGATTTAGATTTTAGTTTTCAAAGATTGAATCGACTGTTTGGGTACTCTAAAGCTTATGTTAGCCTACATTTCAATATCGCTCCAAAAAGTGTTTCTTCCGACGCATGCATTTGATAAAAGAAGGAATAAATAAATAATGTTGTATTTAATGTGTACATATATGAATTCATTGAAATACACTCATTTTGGCATTCTACTAAATTAAAATTTAATCCTCTTTTAATCAAAATTCATATGTAGAAACTATAAGCTGCCAAAAATACGATCAAACAGCTGATTAAATAAGATTTGAATGCTCATTAATACTTATAGCAAGATACATAAAAAAAATTGAGAAGATACCATAACAAAATCTAGAAATAAGGTCTCTAATATAAGATTATTTGTGTCGCTTTTTAGTACATTAACTTTATGGATATCAGATAAATCTGGCTTCAAACAAACAGAATTATTTAAAGCATATACAATATCTTTAGGTAGTCATATTCTGCATCTATTTTCGTGCGCATTTGTGTCAGTTTCATTCGTCTCTACCGCAAATATTACTGTCAATCGGTAATATCTCAAAAAGCCCCACTAGAAAGCCGCACGACGCGACGATACGATTCTACTGGAGCCCTGGAAACATTTCAAATCGTAAAATTGATTTATGAAATTCATAGGTGGCTGTCATCTACTGACAGTCTCGAATGCCAAGACGATCGGTCGGTTTTTTCCATTTTCTTTTTAGTCCTTCTCAATAATGACCCACTTTCTATGATGTAATCCACGGTGACAACACGATCGATCGATATCCGTATATACCATATCGGGAATCGAGACGAGAAACTGTGCTCTCACACATATTCGCTGTCGTAAGTCTTGTGTATCTTAAATGGCTCTAGAGTGCACGTATGGTAATGGAAACATAATTTTTCCTTTTCTTTTCCTTCTTATTTTATTTTCGCAGAAACGCTTTTTTCTAATACCCGTAATATATTCTAGTGATCGGTTACGCTAGCTGAATGTGTTACATGTAGGTAATTATCGGTAGTTGTGTTTTGTTCTTATTCTCTTAGTAGCTTAGGTTATAAAATGAAATAGCATACATTTATTTCACTACAGACTTTTGTTAAATTATTATTTTAATAAAAAACTATACATTAGCTGATACACAACAAATAACAAAGAAGAAATAACAACGTTAGGAATAACTTTAGTTGAATTACCAAACTGACAACATTCAACTATATTTATTAGCGCAAACAGTTCTTAGGATATCTGTTGTTGTGTTACCATTGCCATATAGGTACTCATATTAATAATAATAGCAATAATATGTGTTTATTAACTCAAATTTACGTAAAATATACAGTCACTTCCAATATAAGCTCTCTACTGTTTCTTTTGGGCTTGCAAATCGTACACCACGCATTCTATCCTTTAGTCGTGGAAATAAAGAGAAATTGCGCACTGACGCAGCATTTTCAGGATGAAGGAGAATCTCTAATTTAGGGTGTCCTAAACGAGACTTTTGAACAACATCTGGCAGACATACTGTCATGTACCTACCATTATGCGGTAATGGTATGTTTACTTTCAAGCATAACTGTTGTAGTAGGCTTTGATTTTGAGCAGAAACTGGTTACTATTTTCTTCCAAACACTTCGAGATTCGTTCACTTTGACCGACTGCCGTTTTGATTCCGGTTCAAAAGCATATATCCAGCTTTCATCACCAATAATGATGTTGTAAACTGCTTTATACCTACCTTCGTCATATTTCTTAAGCGTTTTTTACACTATTTGCAGAAATAAACGGTATTACACTCATATTATGTCAGTACCTCTACTATCCCTACGGTGGTACGAGACATGCACTTCAAAAAGTGAGAGAATGAGATTATTAAACAACGCAACTTTGTTATCAGGATCAGGAATATTAAGAAACCGTGCAGAAAGGAGTTCATCTGCACATCTTGCAGAAGCACTTTTTAAGTATCTTTGTCATGCTATACATCTCTCCACTTTCTGAGATTGTTATCTAAATTACAAGTCGGTATTCGTGGAACCGCTTATAATTTCTTTTCTTCATATCTATTGAATTGGGTAATAAGAGTGGCGATAAAATTTAAAACTAACAGTGTTAACTAGATACATACTTTTATCATCACTTATTAGCATCAAGCATGGCATTCCGTAAGGCACGATACTTGCACCAACATTGTTTTTGCTATATAGTGATGATTGCACTTTTATTCGGATAATGGTATGTTGTCGCCGACGATACAAATAGCATTATAGCCGGTCCAAGTATCGATGTCATTTCAATCATGGCTAATGAGGTCGTTTGATGTATGATCGAATACACGGGGTGATTTTTTGAAAACGACCCACCTCAAATATTTCAGAAACTAGGAAACTAGGAATTCAAAAATTTCCAAAAATACGTCTACTTTTAATTCAAGGGGGAAACAATTTGACATATGAATTACACTTTTGACGTTTACATCAGCGCCCCCACGGGTACCTCCTCTCTCCTCCCCCCATAAATTTTAAATGGAATGACCCATCGTGTGGTACCTCAAATAAAAGCTTATTTTATTAGGATTACGGTGATGTATCACTTGTTCACTTTCTATCTAATTGAACATCGAAAAATGATCGATTTCGTAATATATAATCATCCAGACAGCTGGGTGTAAAAACCGTATAAATAAAATAAGCCGTTGACGTTATTTTTGACAACTGTCACATTAGTAATTTTCATTCAACTTCATATTCTTACATAAAAATGGTGTAGTCTATTGCTGAGAGGGTAGAAGTTATTTACATTTATGATGCTGAGCAATGCGTTCGTGGCACAGCAAGAATTTTCAATGAAAGACATCCAGATAAGCATATGGATCATAAATACGTTCGCGAACTTGTGCAAAAATTTGAAACAACCGGATCAGTATTGAACAAGAAAGGGCGTGCAAATAAGATAATAGATGAAGTGGCGGAAATGGAGGTAATTGGGAATTTTACCATGAAGCCAACCAGCTCTTTGCGTCAAATTGCAGCATCCTCTGGACTTTCTTACTCGTCGGTACGTAAAGTCACAAAGATGCATAAGTTTCACCCTTTTAAAATGCAAATAGTGCAAGAGCTTAGTGATGGCGATTGCGACCGCCGACTAAAATTTTGCGAAGCTATGACCCAAATGATTACTGCAAATACAAATTTGGTAAAGAACATCTGTTTTAGTGATGAATGCGCTTCTTTCTTAAATGGACACGTGAACAAACACAATGCACGTTACTGGAGCGATAAAAATCCCCATATTATAAGAGAGGAACATACTCAAAAGCCTCAAAAAGTTAATGTTTGGGCAGGAATACTAGGTGATTCCATTGTTGGGCCAATTTTCTTTAGAGCAAGATTGACTGGTGACATTTATTTAAATATGTTAGAGAATATCATCGATCCCCTAAGAACCGGAACAGCCTCAAAAAGTTAAGTTTGGAAATACTAGCTTGTTAGGCCAATTTTCTTTAGAGAAAGATTGACTGGTGACATTTATTTAAATATGTTAAATTCTCGATCCCCTAAACACGAATTGTTTTTCCAGAACAAGATTCTCGATGAACACGAACTCCGCAAGATATGCTCCCCCGCATTATGTTGTTCGTAACTGGCTAAACCACAGATACGCAAATCACTGGATTATAGACGTGGAACGATTGAGTGGCCTCCGCGATCACCAGACTTTACAAGTCCTGACTTCTTTTTGCGAGGTCATTCAAAGTCAGTAGTTT
Organism: Holotrichia oblita; assembly: GCA_023690525.1. Classification (NCBI taxonomy): domain Eukaryota; kingdom Metazoa; phylum Arthropoda; class Insecta; order Coleoptera; family Scarabaeidae; genus Holotrichia; species Holotrichia oblita. The sequence continues at coordinate 51,057,058 of CM043015.1, forward strand.
ATAAAACTCAACCAATAGATTTAAATGATTTGCGTCAAAGAATTATTAACGCCTGTAGAAATATTCCACAGCAAACTTTTGAGAAAGTGAGACAAGAATTTGAAAATCGGCTCTACTACTGCATGGAGAACAACGGTGCACATTTTGAACAGTTATTGTGGATGTTGTTATTTGCTTTTTATTAGTATTCTTTTTTAATTGTTATTGTCGCATTAAAGACTTACTGTTCGTATTCTAAAACAAAACTGATTACTTTTCGATGCTAAATTAAACAAAAACTGAACAAGTGATCACCGATGGATCATTCCATTTAAAATTTATGGGGGGAGGAGAGGGTACCCGTGGGGGCAATGATATAAACGTCAAAAGTGAAATTCATATGTCAAATTGTTTCCCTCTTGAATTAAAAGTAGACGTATTTTTGGAATTCCTAGTATGTAATAGGTTAATTCTGAACGAGAGTGTGATAAAATTACTACATTTTAAAACAACGCTACAAAAGTAGCGTCTATATCTGAGATAGTGGGAAGTCTATTCTGATAGGGATTGCGCGATTAAGTTCTTCGGATTAGAGGTGGATTTTACACTGAGGTTTACAATGCTCAGCTATTTTGAAGGGAAAGTTAAGTACAGTATTGACCAGCAGCAGCCTACAGAGCAATGCCTTTACATTCGCTTTAATAGTTTTATTTTGCTTACTAAGTAGTCTAAATCACGCCTACGATATATCATTGTCTTCTGTAGCACTGCAGCCGATGCAAAACGGATATTTCTCTTGTAGAAGAAAATTGTAAGATGTATGTTGGTCATGAAGTGAATGACACTTCATTCACACTTCAGGTAGGTAGGTAAATATACGAAGGCTGTTTGATGGGAGAATGACTTTTCAATTAATGAGTTGTTTACGGGTAGAAATATATTTTATTTATTTATTCAACATAGTTTCCTTGCAATTCCACACACTTCATCCAGCGGCTTTCCAATTTTTTAAACCATCAAAAAAGTAATCTTTTGGAAACTCGTCAAAATATGCATTCATTTCGGCTATCACTTCTCATTTCTACCGAATCTCTTTCCGCCAAGTCACTTTTTCAAATTGGGAACAAGAAGAAGTCCGACGGAGCTAGACCTGGTGAATATGGAGCATGCGGCAGCAATTTGTAACCTAATTCTATGAATTTAGGGGATGCAATGGCGGACGAATGAGAGGGTGCGTTATCGTGATGAAACAAAATTTTCTTTTTAAATAAACGAGGTACTTTTTTCTTTAGTTTCGTAGGCGTCAGTAAATTAGCATAATATTGGGCAGTTATTGTGCTTCCCTTATCTAAGTAGTCAATAAAAATTACGCATTGGCAATCCAAAAGATGGTAGCCAAGTTCCATATGACCTTTTTGACTGAAAAAGCGGTTTTTGCCTTTTTTTGGAGCACGTTCTTCGAGAGAAGTCCATTGTTTTGATTGTGATTTGATTTCTGGCGTATAGTGATGTATCCAAGTTTCATCTACGGTGACATAACGACGAAAAAATTCTCTTGGATTACGTTTTGATATAACTAACCAGTCACTGGAAATTGATACACGAATGCGCATTTGTTCTGCAGTTAGCAAACGTGGCACCCACCTTGCGGTTAACTTTTTTAAATGTCAATGTTCGTGTAGAATATTGTGCATCCGTTCGGTTGAAATATTTTCTGCATTAGCATTTTCACCCGGCGGTCGTTTTTTACAATAGCACGGACTTTAGCTATCATTTTTTCAGCAGTTCCCACTTGAAAATCATTCCGTGCGAAGGAGCAGATTCACCATAATACTTATGTAACTTTTCTTCAGTGTCTTTAATGTTCTTTCCGCGTAAAAAGTAATGTTTTATTAACACACGAAATTCCTTTTTATCCATTTTTAATTAAATAACGTGCCATCGAAAAAAAACATAATTAGTGTAGGCTATGTAAAGGTGTTTGATCGTTGCTTTAGCCACTACCACATAATGATATTTATTATTTGTAACCAAAGTTTATAACCTCGAAATGATACTGCAATATAAACAGAAATAAATAATTCCGTTAATATTAACAAGATAGTAGAGGTGACAGTAGGACAGATTGACTTTTACGGGGAAGACGGCTATCGAAATCAGTGGTTGTTAATAACGATTTATTGTCAAAAACATCATGATTGCGAAGCACTGCGCATTTTAAAAAAGAAAAAAATAACGCGAAAAGATATGAAAACTAAATTAAAAATATGAAGCTGTTCGAAAACACAATGATAGCATCACGTACGAAAAATATAACCGTAACGATAAAGCCGATTTATCAATGAAAACAGTGATTTATTAATACAATACACAAATATGGAAGCATATATAACAGAGCTATAGTAATTTTTTCCTTTAAGGTCAATGTGTTGGTTCTGAAAAGAACCGAAATCGAATAGATTTAAGAAATCAGGTTTTTTATTGGAAGTATAAAAATTGTTGAAAATGTTGTCCATTTACGTTTAAACATAACCCAATTGTTCTTCGTAACCCATTAAAAACTTCATGCAACATTTGCGGTGAGTTATTAATCTCTTCAAACACTTTTCTCTTATGCAATTTTTAAGCTCTTCCAGGATATGTATTGGGTTGAATAAACGGAATTTTTGATGTATGGCCATACAAAAAAATCGCATATGTATAAATCGCAAGACCTAGTTGGATATGGGATTTCAGTGTTTCTGCTTATTATTCTATCATCAAAAAATTCTCAGATATTGAAGAGTTTCTATGGTTGTATATGCTGTTGCACTATCTTGCTGGAAATACTCATTCTGTAATTCTTCATCATCCAGTTGATTTATAAATGCGCCAAGTATTTCATCGCGATATCGTGCAGCAGTAAGTGTACCTTCAAAAAAAAATGGGACCCTCCAATCTTCTTCGACATATTCCAACCCAAACACCAACTTTTTGGGGATGCAATGATTTTTCAACAAAAAAGTGAGGATTTATCGATGACCACAACCTCATATTCTGTGAATTTACATATCAGAAAAGATAAAACTAAGCCTCATCTGAGAAAAAAACCATGTTAAGGATATCCTCATTGTTGAGATTATTTTGGAACCATTGACAAAATTCCACTCGTCTTGGATAATCCACTTGAAGAAGCTCATGAAAACATTGCAGCTTGTATGTATGACAGTGTAAACTTTTCTTTAGAATATGTTGGCATGTGCCATAGGACAGATTTGTCTGTTGCGCCATTGCTGAAATGGAAGTTTTTGGATTTTCATCAATAATATGCCGAATCACTCCAATATTTTCAGCTGTATGTTCAGATGGCCGTCCACTACCAGTTTTTCGACCAACATCACCAGTCTCCCTGAACAACTGCACAGATCTTGTCAAAACATTGTAAAAACTATTGTAATCAAATACTAATTCAGGATATTCTTCACGAAAGTCAGCCATGCATTCTGGAATTGAATATTGCTACTCCCTATTTACTTTCTCACCTGTACGGAAGTAGCATTCGATGATTTTAGCTCTTTGCTCTGTGATGAATACCATTTTTTTCAATTTAATGTAATTTAATAAACTCAGAAATATTTGACACAAATGTTTTCAAATTAAATGTCAAGGAATAAATGTCATTATGTGGAAGTGACTAAAGTAACAATCCATTCACATAGCCTAACCTACTCTAATTATGATTTTTTTTCGATGTGTCTATATATATAACAACTTGTTTACTTTAAACGTCTGTCAAATGTAAAGTAACTGACGATCTGTAGGCACTGTTGACAGTAGGCGTCTAAAAGATAGCTGAAGTTAGCAATACAGTCATTATTGCGACAGTCGTGTCAACTTTTGAAAAGTCACTCTCCTGTTAAACAACCCTAGTATATACTTCCGTTGCTGTTTTTTTATACCTATTTATAAGAGTCTGATAAGGAATCGGAAAAAGTTACGTATACCCTGTCATAGAATTACGTTCTGCAAGACGAATAGTGGATACATGGTCGGTCTCTATCGGTGAGAGTTGAAGATGCTACTTGTGTGTCGTCCTTTTATACTACCTACAACACGTCTACATAATTAACACATGCTTGTTAGAACATGTTTTTCCAAATTGCCGGAAAAGAAGCATTTTTCATCTACCTAAGTCGTCAACACCCATATCGATTATACTGACTTCAACCCTAAATCTATCCTTCCAGTTCTTTGTAAACTATTGGGAAAAGATGAGAGTCACCACATCCGTGGCTTTTTAAATCTTGCTTATTAACCAATCTGGTTTTCTCGTGAATTATGGCTATGAGTCTGCAATGGCTCACATTGTTGATGATTAGCCATTGATGATAATGATATTTATTACCTTTTGTTTATATCATCTACTTTTCTAACATAGTCAATTGTTTAAAACACCGCAAATATCATTTGTATGTGGACGATGCACGAGTGTATTATGCATTGAATATTGAACAGTTGAATGTAGCTATCTCGCAATTAAACAGCGACTTTCACTCTCTTGTTCACAAGTTTTCTAAAGACTGAGAAGTTAATGTCCTGGTTTTTGTTCAAACCAAGATAAGAGCTGCGGTGATAAATAGTATCAATGTTAGAATTAATGGAGAGATTATTCCTGTTTCACACTGTAAAAAAGGACATTTCTAATTAACTCAGGTCCTATAACTGAAAATTTCGCTTCACCAATTCCTACAATAGATAATATCCATTTACCAATGAGTGAGAGTTGGTATGAAATGTATTAAAGTTGGCTATGATTCACAGCTTAACAGCTACACCAAACTGAATACCGCTACATGTAGACGATGTCTAAAAAATATAATAAAAAGCAAGAAAAGAAAACGAAATTACACCGCAAGAGAACACTTAAGCATAATTGAATTCTAGCAGAAAAATTGTTACAACGAAGAACAACATATTCGTTCCTAAGCTAAAATAGTCGAAAACGCGTTTACACACTTAATTAATTTTTAAATTAAAAAAGAAACAGCATATTTCGTGCACATATACAGTCTATATTTCTGCTATACCTTTTATACACACGTCTAGATAAGGCATGAACTCAGCAAGACCGTTTAGGGAGCTGTATAAGTATTTAATTTCGTGTCCATGCGCCAAAGACTGTCTCCGGGGGAATTAATCTAAAAGAATGTGTTTTATGAATAAAGACAGAATACGAAGGTTTCGAGACGTAGTTCCGTATAACAATGGTGTATGGAACGAATAATGCGGGACCTTCCGAATGAAATATTCGGTCATTTGTTTAAAAGCTGAATCCTCAGAGCAGATCTTTTTCTAACCGGAAGTTTCCAACCTTTTTGTGTAACTTACCCCGAGATCTTTGTCGTGTCTATATAGTAAAGAGAATGGTTTCTCTAACGCGAAAATGTATTCAACTTTAAGGGTATTTGAGAATTGAATAAGGTTACAACTAGGGTTTCTTTTTTGAAGAGGATTTCCTCGTGAAAATCAATTGGATTTAATGAAAATCTATTTCATGTTTTTTCTTAATACATTGTAGGTGTTTTAAAAAGTATTTTCAGGAATTAATAGTTAAGTATGCAAATAGAAAAGCTGGAAAATAAATTAAAGGATAACAATTACTTTTTATTTATTTAAATCTACACTTAATGCATTATATCTAGTTTTCTACCAATACTTAATAATTCTTTTCAGGACACAAAGCCTTCAAGGTCGTCCTATATTGGAATGAGTACAGTGTAAAACAGAAACCTGGGATTCAAAACCAAATTTGGTACGCATATGGGTCAAAAAAAACCACAGGCTGTGGAGCAGATGTATATAGTGAAACCTTGAATCATAAAGAATATATGAGATTAGTGGAAATATCACATACACTAGACGGAAATAGTAATAGAGACTTGTGCTCGAAGAGCATTGGAGAAACAATCTAACGGTCAGCTGATTTATATCCTATCGAATAGCCAGGCGGTCTTAAAAAATATTAGCATCCCATTAAACAACCTCGAAACTAGCCTGGGACTGTCTGGAAAATGCATAAGGAAAGGCTTCTGAAAACATTCATTGGACCTGAACCAGAACTGAGGACACCAGGTATATTGGAACAACATTGAAGGGCAGCTACAAAACAAACGGACGATGGGATGAGTACAGCTTAGAACAGTAATAAGTCTGTTAACAGAACACAGCTGTCTAAGGAGATACCTAGACAGAATTGGCATCTTTAAGTATGGGCCTATTTGTAGCCTGTGCGTAAATTATTTCCAACAGTGTAATAATAATTTTTGTCTCTAATTTGCTTATACAATTTGTTCATCGTTACATATAATTTAATCGAGGTTTTTTTTTATTCACGATAAAGAATTAATTATATTACATCGGCATGTTACAATGAAGCAGGTAAACCTAATTCAAAGGTACCTGGATTGAAGAGGAGCTAGCGCTTACAAACGGATCTCTGAAGGGATTACGGCGACGGTAGATCAGTAATGAGTCTGTTAACAGGATAGAGGTCAAGGAGTTATCTTCTAGTTTCTGTCGAGAATTATATCGGGTTTAATTCGTTTGGGTTTCTACTTTGTATTCCTGTGACGAGAACAAATAAGTTCAAACACGTGTAATAAACTAATTTCCTTTATCTCTGTTTACGACTTAGCTACAATTTTTGAATTAGTTTACATATAATTTAACATGCCGATGTAGTTTTACTTTTTAACGACTAAAGAATTAATTATATTACATGAGTCTATAATTTAATAATAATTTGCTAGTTTCTATACAATAATTCAGGGGCCAGGTAAATCACATGTAGATATTATGTTCCAATTGAGTAGAACTGGATAGAATTACTTGTGGTATGCCCTAATTGTGGCTTTACAAATGATTACAAACGTTAACGGGAAAATTACTCTTACCACATCAGTACCTTATAGGGGTTTAACCCCCTGCAATATGTAAGTATTAAAATCACTTGAATGAACATATATTTGTCGATATGTACGGTAATAATTCTACTAATGGATTTCGGAAGCTTTCGTTTATAGCCATTAACAAGTAGATACATTTTACTAATGCACCTTCATCAATCATTCCAGCCAAGATTTCCTACCTGCTTTAAAATACATTGATCTCGCTAATTCAAGTCGAAAGAGCTTGTTATAAAAAAATCTATTATGTCTGAAGTGTACCCGTTACGCATCATATTTACATCTTTCCGTTCTCAATACGACGTCTGCGTGACTGCAAGCTGGAGTAGTTTTTGATGAGTTATTAGAGGAGAGTAATGGAAAACGTACGGTTTTGACTTGAATATGATACGATTTATTTAGAAGATCCGTCGTATCACTTCACACATTCGAATTCAAATATGCAAATGCGTTTTAGACGATATCATTTCTGTTCGAAATAGATTGAATATCAAATTCAATAAAACGTTCCAGACGGGAGAATAAGGATACTGCTGAATCGAAGTATCGTATAGCTTAGTTGTATTACGTTCTGTTTCCGCTTTCATATTCGGGAAACCTAAAACACAAGTGCTAACACAAACGCGAATAAATAACCCCCTTATCCACGGTATCTTTCACTCAATATAAGGTAGCGATATAAATCGAATCTTGTTATATTGTATGATCGATCTTGGGTGTTTTCGTGCTTCGGTGTAGATGCGTGCGTGAAGCAAATTTAGAAGTTCCGAAAAGCAATACACGAGATGGAGTTTATTTTCTTTTTGTTTCGATCTAATCTTGCAAACTGTTTAGCAATTAAAAATTAGCAAGAGCTCTATTATATAGTTTTCTTTTCTTTTAAAAAAATAAACATTGTTTTTGTTGTTTTCTCTAATGAGGAACCAGCAATAATCTCCCGTCATGATGTGATCCCACCTACCATTGGTTACTCATTTTTTCTGAATTAGCAGGAAAGAAATCAAAATGCGACTGCAAAAAATGAATTTTGACCGACATTCGGCTCTCTAAATTTTTATAGTTTTCTAGCAAATTAGCTACGATATCTTGATAGTTTGATTCTGAGAAAATGTTCGCAAACATTTCTAAAAGAAGTATGTGCTGCCAAAACAGTTGCATTCTTTTTCGAATGCTTTCACAAACTGTGTAATTAACCCTAATTTAAATCTTACGTTAGGTCAGCGTTCCTTAAACTGTGTTCCGCGGAACCCTGGGGTTCCGTGAGAGGGCCGTGGCCACTGAGCGATGATGCAGATGTCTCTTTTGTTGATCTCCAGCAGAGATTTAGCCCTGATGGCTTGATTGTGTTGATTGTGTGTGTCACTCAGGGGTTCCGCGAAAGTTATGTGCTTTTTTTATAACATTCAGGGAAGTAACATGAAAAAATAATAAAAATTTAACGGCACAACTAAATTCCCTCAGTTATAAGAATGCTCTTGATGAGGTCATCAAAATCATTAACTTCACAAAATCTCGACCGCTAAATAATTCAAAATACTCTGTGAGGAGATTGGAAGTCTACATACATCTCTTCTTTTACATAGATACTGAAGTCAGATGGTTATCTCGAGGAAAGATACTAACCCGTTTTCTTGAGTTAAGGGACGAGGTTTTTTTAGAACACAATTTTGAATTGAAAGGTCGATTATTTGATAGAAATTGGTTACTTAAAATTGCCTATTTAAGCGACATTTTTACAAAGATAAATGAACTTAATTTAATCCTTCAGGGCAAACAAGTAAATGTATTTATTGCCCACGAAAAAATTCTTGCTTTCAAGAAAAAAATAGAATTTTGGACAATTTGTATGAGCTCCATCGAGTTTGATTGTTTTCCAACAAGAAAAGGCTTTTTAGAAGAAGAAGGGGTTGAAATGGCAGAGACATTTATTGAAGAAATTATTCAACATCTGAAAGGATTGAGTGAAGCTTTTAATAAATATTTTCCAAATGAACAGCAGATTAAATATCAAAATGAATTGTGGATTAAAACCCATGTATTTTCACTGCACGACCTTCGACCATGTCAACGGAACAATACGAAACTTTTATTGAAATGACATCTGATTCATCATTGCAAAATAAATTTAAATTAATGCCATTAACGGAATTCTGGTGCAGTATAAAAGATGAATATCCTCAATTGTCGCAAAAGACCGTGTTGGTGCTTTTACCATTTGTAACCACATACACCGGTTGATTTCAGATATAGGATAAATAACGGAATGAAGGGGCAAGGGGTACGAAGAAGTGGGGGCGCGAGTCTCACTATCACAGTCTAGTCTCGTCTAGTCTACAGCGCTGTGATAGACTCATACGCGATCCAACTTCTTCGTACCTCTTGCTCCTTCCCGCCGTTAGTTATCCTATATCTGAACTCAATCGGTATGTGCGAAACGGGGTTCTCAGCTTATTTGTCGACAAAAACTAAATATCGGAACAGACTTAATGCCGAACCTGACATAAGAATTCAACTTTCATCAATTAAGCCTAATATTAAGTATATTTGTGATAATAAAAAGCAATATCACTCATCCCATTAAAATTAAAATTTAAAAGTCCTGTAAATGTAAATTTAAGTTGTTTTAAGAACTTTTGTGTTAATTTTGAATTACTTGTTGTTGCATATACTATATTTACAGAATGTTACCTACATTAAAAGCATACTATTGAAACAAATCAGGGGTTCCACAATAAAAGTGACTACTAAAAAGGGTTCCACTTTTCAAAAAGATTGAGAAACGCTGCGTTAGGTAATCTTAATGAAAACAGATAAAAATATTATTTCGAAAATGTGACGTGATACTTTATACGAGAATAGAGATTTTTTGTTTAAAACAATGCAAAATACTAACATTTTAGATTGCTAAATCAGTTGTAAAAATCGTGTCGGCTAGTCATATTATCAAATTAATAAATAATCCAGCAATGCGAATTATGCAGCGCAACTGTAAAAACTCTGGAAACATAGGCAACAAATAAAATAATTTAAATGACATAAATAATTTAACACTTTAGTATACAGTGACTGCATTCACAGTAATTTGCAGCCGTTTTCAAATGCAGTTGCATGTAAATGGCTTTGTACTGGTATGTGTACTGCAGACACCGTTATGATTATATTTTCAGACTCATGAACAGGTCACTATCGAGAGCTTTAGATATAAAAAACCCGTTCTGAATCACATTCAAATACAGATGACACAAAGGAAAACAATAAGTGCGATTCAACCGCTTCATGTGTAGAAATTTCGAATAAGGAAGGCAATTATAAATATTAGAATATACTAACACATACAATTCAATTAATTAATGATTGTTTTTCTTTAATAGAAGACACATGAATATGTTCTAATATACATAGTTATAATTTAAGTAGCAGAAGATGTTCAAAAATCAATAAAAGGTGCCAGGGATGAACCACTCAATCTTTACCAAATTACTATAATAAATTCTAGTATAAGAGGATCGTGCTTACATGAAACACCTTAATTACATATCAAAATATAGTTATAATAAAATTTTACGTTTGTAAACCGATTAGGTTTCGAAAAAGGAATTAAATCTGATGTCGTCAGCATCCCTCCAAACATCGGCAATGAAGGTGACAAGGCAAAAACTGTATGGTCCATCTCTAATACCAGATCAATTTTTATTGCTCTTGCTAGTAGGGTGATTCCTACACTTATACCATATGTGTCTATTCCAAAAATGTTTTATTTGTTATATTTGGCAACGATTGACGTTTTCACTATGGAAACACAATTGAACTACTTAGCGTATTAAGACATCTAAGGGGACTGACAATCTACGATTTGCTCGAGCTACATCAGCATCTGCAGTTACTGAATTGGTTTTTCGATTACAGGTGGTACTACATCTAACCTTGCAAAATAGAGGGAATGAGTTTAGAATTAGTTTGCTATCCGAGTCGTTGTACAATACAGGAAGCGAAAAGCGATTAAGGTAGTTCTGGCATTTGGAGGGACGCTGATGAAAACGGAAAGGCAAGATGAATATAGTCCATCTCTAATGCTTGATATATTTTTATTGCATTTGCTAGTAGGGTCATTCATGTGTTTGAAAATATTAATCAAAATAATCTCTGACAGAACAATTTATTTATTGAACAATCTTTTTCTAACAAAAATAAATACATTTTCTTTTTTTTCTATTTCACTAACAGAAACAGGAAATTCAATTAAGTTGAAGTAACGCATTTAGGTGAAAAGTATTTTAAATAGAGAGTTAATTATGATTATATAGAAAAACTGTTAAAAAACAAGTACTGTTATATTAAAGTAAAAAAGACAAACTATGCATGCACAATTAATATTAAGCTATCATTTTTGTTCGTTTTCTATTCATAATCTCATTTGGAGAATTAAAACGTTTGGAAAAATTGAAACAAAATTGCAACGTAATAAAAGCATTTTGTCACAAAATATTCTCGTTTTCTATTCTATTTTTGTTCGAGAGAAATTAAACGTCAAACAAACAGCGTAAGAGCAAATCTTTATTGATCGTGTGAGAAACTATAATCTCATTTGGAGAATTAAAACGTTTGGAAAGAAATTTAAACATTCTTTTCAACACGTCTGGTGCGAGTAATATATCTAATACGTCTTTCTTGATTAGTTTTAAGTGGTTTAGAGTATAGTAATTTAGTGTATAAATGATTATTGTATTTTGCAACACTGTTTAGTTTGTCCAATACATACATTTCCACAATTATTACATGTACAATAATACATATTTTGAAGAACGTATCCGAAGTATACAAAAAATATTACGGCAATAACGCAGGTTATTGTTTTAATTTCGAAAAACCAAAATAGTAGAAAGAGAACATAACTTTAAAGCGAGAAGTATCTATAAAATCATTTCTATTAAACCGAATAAGAATTCATATAGATTGTCCCAGAATAAAATTCGATTTTAGAAATAAAATAGCTCGTTTTAATAAATTGAACTTACAAATATAATTGCTAACATTTGGAAATTAGACCTTAAAAATAATGTCATCTAAATGTTGCCCTTGATATCTTATGCACTCATATAAACGATGTCGTGCATTTAGAATAACGCGTTGACACAGTGCTACAGAGATGGCGATAATTTCTTACCGTAAGTATTCAATTTCTTTCTGAGTCACTCTTTATAACGATGGAGGTGAAATCAATAGTTTGTTTAAAGTGTTTCATTCAATTTCATAAAAATTAATTACATTTTACATCAAGTTTTTTTTTAATGTAAATTGTTAAATTATTTGAACTGCATATACTTCAAAAAAGCCTCATTAATATAAAATTTATGTTTGGAACCTCTGCAATCCAGAGAAGTGCAAGCCTTGCATATATGTATCAAATTACCATCCGTTTTTAATAGTTTTAAATATTAGTTTTGCGTATGTTAGAAACTTGCAAAAAAATCTTGTACGTTATTCATATTACACCAACGATGAGTGCAATGCACGCGAAATGTAGATAATATGAAAATTGGTAAGCCATCCGTGACGCATTTTTTATATTACTGGTACAGCAGCGGTAAAAAGTACCCAACCGATTCACTTACTTCACCTTACCGTCGAGACCAATACATAATACATATTTTCTTATTTAGCAGCCCACGCTCGACGGGTGTACATCGTCGTTTACAGCAATATGTGTTTTTCGTATACTAGCGAAAGAAATGCAAAACTTGTATGTGGATTGTTTATTTGTGAGATTCATTCATTCATTTGCCCTCATCATCATATGCCTAATTTATTATTATATATTATATTCCTAATTTATTATTAATTATATAGGTTATTGTACACAGGTCCCTTTATAAAGGCTTCTATAAGAGATACCGTCAAATTTTTTCACGGTTTCCATATCGTAATAATAACTATAACAACTTTTGCGTAGACTTTTAACTTTAATGTTATTACCAATGCTACACAAAATTATTGTCATTGATTCTAAACTTTGCAATTATGAAATAATCAGTTCTACTAAGAAATAATTCAAATTAACCCCAATTAAAATTTCTATTTTAATTCATAGAATTGATATCAAGAAATACTGCTATTTAGGAAAGTGTTCATTACGTGATTGCGAAACAAATACAGTAAGAAATCACTTTAAAGCAATTATAAATCATGCGGGGATGCAGCGCAATATCGAACGTTGTGGTTGTTGACAGTATATTTTCGTGCATTTAGCGATCGGCAAAGTTCCATCTTGACTAAAAGCATGTTTGCGTACATAAATCATTGATAGGACATATAAAACAGGATAGAAGTAATAAATTTTCAATACTGTAACACGGATTTTGCTTTGCGCAGCTACTAAGGGTTGTACGTCCCAATTTTGCACGTTGCATGCACAAGCGATTTCGGATTATTTTTAGATGCTACATAGTCGGAATAAATAGACATTTTGGCAACGGTTAGCTTTCAGAGTGTTCTGCCATAATGCATGTAATTTATAGACAATTTTTATAAGTTATTACTTAATATTCCATGGACAAGTAACAAAACTTATATATAACTCATCTAAAGAAGAATGCAAGAACTGTGTGCCTTGCTCACATTCAGTTATGGTCGTATATATAGTTGTTTTTGAAATATTTTCTGTATCAAAAATTCTCACAATTTCTTGTTTATTGAACTGTCCAACAAGCTTGTAAATATTTTTTGTCAAATTTCAAATTTGTATGACATATTGATCAAATTTTTGACACTAATGTTTATTGAAATGTGTAGGTTGCTTAGCAACAAATAAATCTGAACAACGACAAAGTGATCGCAACTCATAATAAACGCTTAAATTTTGTTTGAAAAAAAATTCCAAAAGTTTTGACACATACATATTGCTATGATTTCGGCGGTTTACCGAAAAGTCCACGCAAATTCTGGTTTTTCAATCGCGAGTTTAATGAGGTCTTCTCCCAGGTCCTTTCCGTCGTAGTATACGGCTTCCAGGATCGTGTTTATGAAAATGGTTTACAAAAAAAAATACTTATATAATTTTCGTATCTCAAAATTTTAATTATATAAAAAAAAGAAAAAAAAATGTCTACTACAATGAATCAAATTTTCCTCAACTATGCAATTACAAAGAAAAACAGATCCCGCTGATGATAAACCAAAATGAAACGAAACTCAACACAAACTAATCTCTCAAAAAAAAACTAAATTACCTGATCTCCCGAAACAAAATTAAATTACTTTCCAATTCTCTTAATTTCAAATAAACTACAAAACTTTTAAAACTAGATATTTATTCTCTCTAATCAAAAGGATTAAATTTACTAAGAATTAATATTACCTTAAATTTGTGAACTAACGCAAATAAATATGTATGACTTTACACGATAGATCTCTTTTACTCTCTATCTTAAAAAGAATCTCTCATCTACTATCCACAAAAAAATTAGATCTCCCTCTCCACATATGATCTTCATATAGAAATATTCTAAGGCCCGATTGTACATTGCGAGTTTAAGCTCGAGTTCAGCTTAAACCGAAGAAAACCCAAAGTTCAAGTTTTACTTGAGTTGTACAATGCGAGTGTAGTCCTGCGCGGAAGTCCAACTCTGGTTTAACTTGAACTATCAAATTTGACGGTTTAAGCTTGAGTTCAAGTCACCTAACGTCACTTTTGTGTTGTGATACGATACGGTTGATGATAATTTATTATTATATAGTAGTGTTTTACATTTTGAAAAAGAATATTGTTGTTCAAAATATGGAAAGATTTATCGATTGAGATAATGAAGAGATGTTAGAACTGGTAGATCTTATAAATCGACAGAGGCGTCGCAAAGTATTTCGTCCTCGTGAAAACCAATTTCAAAAATGGAATGATTTTATTCTCTCTTGTTCCATTAACTTCATTTCATGTGCTGTTTTTTCTTCTTCGTGAGCTCAAGTTCCAGTTCATGCTTTTCTCTCATAAATTGTAACTTGAGCTCATGTTCTTTTTCGAAAAATTGATTTTTTGAAACTTCTAATTAGCTTTTAGTTTCAGCCCGCTGGGAAATCCGACTTGTAATGCCATGCTGTTCAGCAATTTTTGTGTTTTCTACGATAAAGTACATGATCCCATTACACAACAATATAACAATGTTGTGTTTACAGCGTTAGTAAAAAGTCCCGGAACGGTCGAATAACTTTTTTATTAGAAAATTATGATTTCTGAAATTTGGTATGGGGGTATAGTTAATGTAAATGCATTTTATGCAATACGGTTTATGTTTTTTTCACTTCCGGTTTAATCGGCAATACGTCCAACTTTTTTTTTTAACGGAACGCCCAGATTTTTTAACATTTTTGAATGCAAAATAAAAAACTACGTTCAGGAAGTATTAAGATGTTTATTTTTATTCACAAGAAAACAGTTAAAAAATTAAAAAAGTGCCCCAATACAGAAAAAACAAGGTACCTTTGAAAAAAGTTGTTGTTTAGTGTTTGCATTCTTTTTGCCGTCACATTTGACAATTTTAAAAGCGTTTTAACTTTTACATCGCTATAAATTTACTTATTTTAGACATTGACACATTTGAAAATGGCAGTAAAACTTACTGGATCAGAACGAATTGAGATATTAATGATGCGTGGGTACGGTGATCGTCAACGTTCTTTTGAAGAGGTTCGTATTTTTTTTAATACTGTTTATCCGGATCGTCACATTAGTAAATGTACGGTATGCCGAACAATTCAAAAGTTTGAAGTCTTTCGTCAGGTGAAGGATTTACCTAGAAGGGGACGTCCATTAACAGCAACAGATGAAGAAACTAGTTTGAATGTGTTAATTACAGTGGAAGAAAATGATCATCACGTGTCCACAACAGAATTAGATCAAATTCATGAGATCTCTCAAAAATCTGCTCATAAGATTCTTAAATCAGCAAGAATGAAAGCCTATAAAATGTATCCCGTCCATGAGTTAACTGATGATGCTCCAGATCGTAGACTACATTTTTGCGAAACAATGACGTAATTGATCGAGCAGCAGCCTAATGTTTTAGATCACATCATTTTTTCAGATGAGGCAACGTTTTGTCTCAACGGCACTGTGAACAGACATAATTGTCGCTACTGGTCAATTGAAAATCCGCATTGGATTGAAGAAGTCCATACACAGCGTCTTCAAAAGGTGAATGTCTGGGCTGGTCTTGTTGGAAACAACATCATAGGACCATTTTTTATAAGAGGAAATTTAACTGGCAACGTCTACTTAAATTTATTGCGAAATGAGGTTGTTCCAGCACTTGCGGCCCTCTTTCCAAATGAAAACATAGGTGATCACCCTAATGCACATTTTTGGTTTCAACAAGATGGAGCTCCCCTCCATTTTGCCCATAATGTCCGCGATTATTGGAATGAAATTTTTCCGGAACGTTGGATCGGACGTAAAGGAGCAATCGAATGGCCAGCACGTTCGCCAGATCTCTCGCCATTAGATTTTTTCTTTTGGGGTCACTTGAAATGTCAAGTGTACAAAAATCGTCCCCATAATCTTGAAAAATTGGAAGAGAGAATAGTTCAAGAAGCCAATCGCATCACTCCAAAACAAATACAAAATTCAATAAGAAATTTTACTGACCGTTTACATTTTTGTCAAATTGTAAATGGAGAGCATTTTGAACAATTATTGTAATCGCAACCTGAATAGACAGGTATCTTGATTTTTCTGTATTAGGACACTTTTTAAATTTTTTAACTGTTTTCTTGTGAATAAAAATAAACATCTTAATACTTCCTGAACGTAGTTTTTTATTTTGCATTCAAAACTGTTAAAAAAATCTGGGCGTTTCGTTTAAAAAACGTATTGCCGATTAAACCGGAAGTGAAAAAAATATAAAATGCATAAAATGCATTTATATTAACTATACCCCCATACCAAATTTCAGAAATCATCATCAAATTTCAAATAACAAAGTTATTCGACCGTTCCGGTACTTTTTACTAACGCTGTATATGCAGGTATCTGAGCGTTTTACAAATACATTGTACAGTTTCGATCCCAATATGTAGACGTCAAATCAAAACACAAACAAAAGTGACAGTTGATGCCGTTGATGTTTCAAACGCGCATGTGCGAATGTGCATCGCTTGCTATTACCAGGATCAAAACGTTCGTCTGTGCAGCTTAGCTAAACTCAATCTAAACAGCATTTGTACAACAGACCAAAAAGTTAAACTCAAGTTCAGTTGAACTTCCGTTTAGTTGAACTCCACTTGAACTTAGGTTTGTACAATCGGGCCTAAGTTTAACATCTATCGACAAAAAGCTCATTTAAATAAAATTCAACTTTTTAACATCGCAATATCTAAATAAATTTACGTCGTACATCATAACAAAATACATATTCGAAATCCGCAAAAATTCTACAACTTGATAACTCTAAACTAAACATCAAACAAATTTTAATTACAATAATTACATTTCAAATAACAAAATAAATTATACTATATCGATGCGCGCCATCTCCTGACTGAAACCAGGCATCATGGATCGTCACATACAGCGTCGCTCAGAACTCTTCACCAATATAATCCATAGCAATATGTTATTACATTACATTTACGGTGATCCTATAGCATGCATAGGACATAAGCGAATGTTTGAATGCACAATACCACATATTATCACAATATAGTATAGTTTTTTTATTTCTATAGGATGAGTATCTCAGGGTAAGTACAATAAAATGAAACAAAATGTAAAGATACGAACTATTACAATAAAATAATACCATGCCCATGCATATACCATATTTATTCTAATTAGCGCCGCTATTCCAACAATCGCCGCAAGAAAATAATGCCAAAAGAAATAAACGTCCTACTTTAATAAACACCTCGTCCCTTTTAAACGCCACCGAGAAAAGTATCCTACACAATTAAACGCCGGAACAGGTATATGTTATAGAATTTAATGAGAGAATCTAAACATATTCTGAGAATTATTGATGTCAGAAAAGATATTGGTCAGAAGGTTAAATGAATTGAGAATATCAATATTTTCCTTTCTCAGAATTAATAGTATGTCACCGTAAAATTATGAGTCACTTCATAATAAACTCATTCATTACGACCTAATTAGTTTTAGTATCTTACACAAGTCGAAATTTGAAGAGTAATTCGTAGGTAAATTAATTTTCATACATGGTTGATGAATAATCAGAAAAGTTTCTCACATATTATTTTAATCATGTACCTTGATCTTTCCTTTTCTTTACATAACTCACATCATGTAGTTCCAATTCGTATGCAACGAGTTTGGACTATATTTTACTCGCTGCAATTACGTAATTTTACCACCTACACACTTTATAGAACACGTTATAAAGTTCCATTCGACTTGCAAACTCCACGGTGCAATCATGCTAGACCAACAATGTTATTATTCCGTAATTGAATTTGTTTGAATAATATGTTCGTTCTTGCTAGTTTAGTCTCTAATTAAATATGAGACCTGTTAGGTAAATAATTTTGTTTACGTTTTGCGCGACTCACTTTGAAGCCGAGAACTAAATTTATCGTGCAATAAATTTCTAAGGGTAGGTAGTGGTGCGTATTCATATTAGCTAAAGTGTGTATCCGAAAATTATCGAAGCGGAACTTTCTCTATTATGAAGTGAAGTGATAATAAATTGGCGGCTAAGATGATTACTCTATTTGCCTGGAAATTTAGGGTTTATCGCTAGATTAGTTCAGACCTCTTTGGGATAAGGGATTTGTATAAGTTGTGTCGTCACATTCGCTGTCCATATTAAGTTCCTGATTGCTGTTAGACCTTTACACTTGATCGATGTTGTGTCTATTTGGAGTCATCCACGCACTCATATACATACATATCTATCAAGAATAACGACTGTAAAATATTTGAAAATTTTACTAAATCTAAATTAAAAATGTGATCGCTAAAAGTATCAATTATTAAATATCGCAAAGGAAACATGAATATCCAATCACATTTTCCTGCTCATGAATTACATCTAATTTATCGACTTCGTGGTAGTCCCCTATTGTTGGTCACACGAAAACATCGTATCGTCTTTACTGAATAATGTTAGTTATCTGTGAACTGTTTTCTTACCAATAACTAACGACCCAGTTAGCAAGTTAGAGGGGTGCTAAAGCTGGTGTTAATTCTCGTAAATTAGAATTATTTTCAATAAGTTTGCAACTCACTTGATACGAATGTAATTATATCATTACTTAACAAACAATTTTTCTTCTTAGATTAATGACTGATCTCTTGTAGTAGCTGCTATAGTTATATAGATCGGTCAATTTAGGGATAAAAATAGTGATCAATTAAAAAAAATTCCGACAGAGCCAAATTTTGGTGGAGACCTTGGGTTTACCATTAAAAATAAAAATTTAAAAGTCCCCATCAATCCCATGTGTGCTAAGAAAGTTATTCGGGATCAAAGATCAACATTTCAGGTTTTTTTTGGGTTTCCACGAACAGTTATGACGTAATTTTTAGAGACAATACTTATTTAACTGGATTAATATTATTAATATTGATATTGGTTATTGAGTTTAATTGTCGTTCTGATTTCTTTTGATATTTCAATCTGATTCATACTCTTCATAGTCAACTTCAACAATCATGTCTTCTTCGATTTCTTCTTCTTCTTTTTCTTCTTCCTCCTGCTGGATATTCATAAATTGTTCAAATGAAGATGAATCAGTTGTCTCTTCATCAAAATCACATAAACCTTCCTCTGTTGTATTCAGTTGGACATTTGAGCGATACTGACCTTGGCAATTGGTACACACTGGAGAACACTCTAACCTTACTTTTCTACAGCCGCATTTGGCACTACAACCTTTCTTACAATTACAAAAAATAGTGTTAAGAAGGTTTTCTGGAGCAGGGGGGAGTAAAGTTTGAATCGGTTCCAAAGTATTATTTCTAATTTCTAACCCCAGTCTTCAGGGTTCAGTTGATTGCTTTGCCATATCTGAACTGAAACAAGAATACTTTGGAACCGATTCAAATTTTACTCCCAGTTCATCAAATGCTCGAAATTTGCACCGTTCATCTCAAGACACATTTCTGCCTTATGTAATACCTCCTGAGTACAGTCACGCAAAAGAACTTCTTGAGTCAACTGACGGCATCCATGTTTTATTCTATTCTGCAGATCTTCCAAATCAACTAGAGATGTTGTTTAAACCCTCCCCTTAAGATATGGCCACAGAAAGAAATCAAGTGGCGTGAGATCCGGGGAGCCACTACGATTTCCAACCCACCGTCCAATATAAACTTCATTTAAATAATTGGTGACAATTCGACAGCCATGAGCTGGTCTTGTTGTAATATCAGATTTGACCATATTTGTAACGGAACATCGTCCTTATATTCGTATAATGCCTCCCTTAAATACTGTCGATACCTTTCCGCCGTGAGTGTGCCTTCATAAAGTTTTGGTCCAATCATTTTTCCATTAAGGATGCCACACCATACATTTATTCCTCAAACATTTTAAAAATTGGTTTATCGAAGCCAGTGAGGATTATGTTCTGACCAATAGTGGCAATTGTGGTGATTCACTTTTCCATTGCTTTGAAATCGAGATTCGTCTGACCACATGACAAGTTGTAAAATGCCAACTTCGTGGGCATAGTTCAGACAGGTTATAAAGTTTACCCGTTCGTCGTAATCTCGAGGAAGCAAATCTTGATGTACGTGAATTTTAAATGGATGCAGTTTATTATCTTTCAAAATCCATTGAATTGACGAAAAAGGAAATATCAGTTTCATTGGTTATTTGCCGAATGGATATGTGGGGATCAACACTTACTCGAGCTAAAACTGCAATTGCATTGTCTTCATTTCTTGTAATCCTTGGTCTAAAAGCACATCTCTTCTTCTTGAAACTCCCAAATGCACCCAAATTTCTTGCTAGTTTTGCTAATAATTTGTCAGATGGCAATGATCTCTCTGGATACCGTTGTTGGTACATTCGTCTAGCGACCTTACTATTTTTTTGACATTCACCATAGATTAAAATCATATCTAACTTCTCTTGGTTTTAATACACAGCCATTTTTTAAAGAAATCACAACTAAGTGACGTGCCGTGATATGTGTTGTTGACAGTTAAAAGTGAATTGAAATTATTTTCATGGGCATCTATTTTTTTCCTAGAACTATCTCCACGATTTTTAGTGATTATTTCTGTTACTCTATCCAAAAGTAAAGAGTGTGATACATATTCGGAATTAGAAATAAAATACCTATTAAATGGTGCAAAAAAATATACAGGGTGTCATTAAAAAAAAAAGTTGACAGTCACTTTTTTGATAGATGTCATCGTAAAGATCAATTGACCATCCTCTCCGATAGGTTTTGTCATCGGATTTACGAATATACATATATGGTTTGTTACACTTTTTCGCAAAGGTAAAACAGTTACAGGTGGGCGAATACCAAACTGAATCGCCTATAATTAATGGCAATCGTAACAAAGCAAGCAAACAAAGTAACCTTTGTTTTTCAAACTTGCTACAATTGTAGCCAACATACAATGGTATAAATAAAACTGGAAAACAATATTTAGTCAACGTGGTGCACTTATTAACTTTCACCTTTTATTCTGTTAGAACAAAAAGTAAAAACCTGCATTACATTACAAAGGAAGTAAATGCGCTACTTTGTGCACTGATATTAGAAGTGGAGGCATTGAGGTTCTTCGATTGTACAGTTATAAGATCTGGCGGTAGAAACTATTATTCCACAGGGATATTTGGGACATGAGCCAATAGGGATATACCCCAATGTCTTCCAAGCGGAGATCAATGCCATTGGAAGATATGCTTAATTGAACCTGGACAGGAACTATCGGAGGAAGCAGAGCATTGCAATTTTCTCCGATAGTCAAGCAGCCATAACGGCGCTGAGTTCTAACACCATCAGCTCGAAATTAGTCTGGGAATGTCTTAACAAATTAAGTAACCTGGGCACGGAAAACAGAGTTGCATTATGCTGGGTGCCAGGATATACTGGAATCAGAGGTAACGAAGAAGCTAATTTATTAGCAAGAAAGGCCGCCACAACCCCATTTGTGGGACCGGAACCGTTCTGTGGTATAGGGATAAGCACCTACAACTACTTAGGCAGAGAAGAGAGGCTCAGGGCATCCCTCTGGGAGAATCTCCCTGGTCTGAGGCACTCCAAAATCTTCCTTGGAAAACAAGCACAGAGCAAAAACTTTGCTAGAACTAAGCAGAAATAGACTACGCATCTTCACAGATTTTCTTACTGGGCATTGTCACCTTGGTGAACACTGAGGATGAAAATCCGGTGCACTTGACATCTTACTGCACCGCCATCATGGGAACCCGTGTCTCGGTAAACATGTCATAGACGAAGAAGAAATACCTTCTCTGAAACCATCACAGCGAATGCAGTTTATTAAAGCTCTTAGACTGGATGGAGAGCTTTGAGAGCGGGCATACCCCAGCAGCTTACAGCTCATGCAGGGGACACAAGAGACCAATAGGCCGTAGCGTAATATCACCCTTACTTAAATCTAAATCTAAACTATTATTCCAGAAATTCAGCGCGTCCTTTAATGCTTTCGACATATAATACATACATACATATAGCTTATTTTGTAAAAACTCTGAGCTTATATAGTAGACAAAATACTGCAAAAAGATAACAGGAACATAATTCTCAACTAACGGTGCGTGTTAACAGCGTGGAACAAGAATGTCACTGGTAATTACTTGAATCTGGGAGAAAAAGGAGAAGGCATTAACAGATTTCGAGGCAGATATAGATACTTATCCCGC